>JASWHU010000190.1:25000-225552 GCA_030819815.1 Strix occidentalis
CACCAGTGACCTGCTGCCCATTGTGACATGACCCCACAGTGACATGGCCACCACTGACCTGCCGCCCAGTGTAACATGTCCCCAAAAGTGACATGGCCACCACTGACCTGCTGCCCACTGTGACATGGCCCCCTCATTCACATGACCACCACTGACCTGCTGCCCACTGTGACATGGCCCCCACAGTGACATGGCCACCAGTGACCTGCTGCCCACTGTGACATGGCCCCCACAGTGACATGGCCACCACTGACCTGCTGCCCACTGTGACATGGCCCCCTCAGTGACATGGCTACCACAGACCCGCTGCCCATTGTGACATCGACCCCACTGTGACAGGGCCACCACTCACTTGCTGCCCACTGTGACATGGCCCCCTCAGTCACATGACCACCACTGTCCCGCTGCCCACTGTGACATGGACCCCTCAGTCACATGGCCACCACTGAGCCGCTGCCCACTGTGACATGGCCCCCACAGTGACATGGCCACCACTGACCCGCTGCCCATTGTGACATGGACCCAACTGTGACAGGGCCACCACTGACCTGCTGCCCACTGTGACATGGCCCCCTCAGTCACATGACCACCACTATCCCGCTGCCCACTGTGACATGGCCCCACAGTGACATGGCCACCACTGACCTGATGTCCACTGTGACATGGCCCCACAGTGACATGGCCAGCACTGACTTGCTGCCCGCTGTGACATGGCCCCCTCAGTGACATGGCTACAACTAACCTGCTGCCCACTGTGACATGGCGCCCACAGTGACATGGCTACCACTGACCCGCTGCCCATTGTGACATGGCCCCCACAGTCACATGGCCACCACTGACTTGCTGACCACTGTGACATGGCGCCCATAGTGACATGGCCACCAGTGACCCGCTGCCCACTGTGACATGGCCCCCACAGTCACATGGCCACCACTGACTTGCTGACCACTGTGACATGGCGCCCATAGTGACATGGCCACCAGTGACCTGCTGTCCACTGTGACATGACCCCACAGTGACATGGCCACCACTGACCTGCTGCCCAGTGTAACATGTCCCCAAAAGTGACATGGCCACCACTGACCTTCCGACCACTGTGACATGGCCCCCACAGTGACGGGGCAACCACTGACCTGCCGACGACTGTGACATGGCCCCAAAAGGGACATGGCCATCCCTGTCCTGCTGCCCACTCTGACGTAGCACCCACAGTGACATGGCCACCACTGACTCGCTGCCCAGTGTAACATGGCCCCCATAGTGACATGGCCACCATTGACTTGCTGCCCACTGTGACATGGCCCCCACAGTGACATGTCTGTCACGGTCCACTCGTTGGACTCGTGATGGTTCGTTTGCTACGATCTCGAAAGTGCAAAATTAAGGTGACCAACATGAAAGGAGATAGCAGTAATCAAACAGTGAAAGTTTATTGTGTTGCCTGTGAAGCGGCATGCGATAGTTAGAGATGGGTGAAAGAAAGGAGAAAAGTAAAGTTAAGTTTAGAGACAGGGAAGAGAGAGGTTATAGCTACCAGCGCTGATCTCACGACGTCCTCACGGTCCCGGGTCCAGCTGAGGCTGCGTCGTCGATCGTCATGGTCCTTGGTGGGGAAGCTTCCCATTTTCGTTGTCCAGAAGTCATCTTTTATGCTCAGTAACACACCTTGCTCCACCTCTGCCTCAGGGGTCTCCACCCTTCTCGAGCGAGGCTACCGCGCATGCACGGGGAGGAGTGTCTGAGGCGTGGTCAGTCTTGGAGGCGGGTAACCTTCAACCAGGCGTTGTGTTGTGGTATTATAATGAAACAAAGTTCGTCTAAGGTTCATGATTTCTTCATCGATGTTATGGCAACAGTCACGATCCATCTGTTTTGACAATGGCTATGCAATTATCTCTAAGAGCTCCGGCTAGGCCCAGGTACCGAACAATAGCACAACACTCTTTGTATTACACGGCTCAGGCACCAAAGAACAGCACTGCACTGCCTGCACCACACGGGTCAGTGCTCAGGAGAACAGCACAGCACTGGCTGTGCCACACATTTCTGCATTCAGGAGCCTTTGCACCACATTCCACTCCAAGGATCGGCAACTGTGTTCCAAACAGGCCGTTGTCGGGTCCCTCACTGTCCATGTCCCGGACGACAATGTTGAGACAATGCTGATCATCTGACCGACTCTTACACATGGCCACCATTGACCCGCTGCCCATTGTGACATGGACCCAACTGTGACAGGGCCACCACTGACCTGCTGCCCACTGTGACATGACCCCACAGTGACATGACCACCACTGTCCCGCTGCCCACTGTGACATGGCCCCCACAGTGACATGGCCACCACTGACCCGCTGTCCACAGTGACATGGCCCCACAGTGACATATCCACCACTGTCCCGCTGCCCGCTGTGACATGGCCCCCACAGTGACATGGCTACCACTGACCCGCTGCCCATTGTGACATGGACCCAACTGTGACAGGGCCACCACTGACCTGCTGCCCACTGTGACATGGCCCCCTCAGTCACATGACCACCACAGTCTCGCTGCCCACTGTGACATGGCCCCCACAGTGACATGGCCACCACTGACCCGCTGCGCACTGTGACATGGCCCCCAGAGTCACATGGACACCACTGACTTGCTGACCACTGTGACATGGCGCCCATAGTGACATGGCCACCCCTGACCTGCTGCCCACTGTGACGTGACCCCACAGTGACATGGCCACCACTGACCTGCTGCCCAGTGTAACATGTCCCCAAAAGTGACATGGCCACCACTGACCTGCCGACCACTGTGACATGGCCCCCACAGTGATGGGGCAACCACTGACTTGCTGCCCACTGTGACATGGCCACCACAGTCACATGGCCACCACTGACTTGCTGACCACTGTGACCTGGTGCCCATAGTGACATGGCCACCACTGACTCGCTGCCCACTGTCACATGACCCCACAGTGACATGGCCACCACTGACCTGCTGCCCAGTGTAACATGTCCCCAAAAGTGACATGGCCACCACTGACCTGCCGACCACTGTGACATGGCCCCCACAGTGACGGGGCAACCACTGACCTGCTGCCCACTGTGATATGGCCCCCTCAGTCACAGGACCACCACTGTCCCACTGTCCACTGTGACATGGCCCCAACAATGACATGACCACCACTGACCTGCTGCCCACTGTGACATGGCCCCCACAGTGACATGACCACCACTGACCCGCTGCCCATTGTGACATGGACCAACTGTGACAGGACCACCACTGACCTGCCGACCACTGTGACATGGCCCCCTCAGCCACATGACCACCACTGACCTGCTGCCCACTGTGACATGGCCCCACAGTGACATGGCCATCCCTGTCCTGCTGCCCACTCTGACGTAGCACCCACAGTCACATGGCCACCACTGACTCGCTGCCCACTGTGACATGGCCCCCATAGTGACATGGCCACCATTGACTTGCTGCCCACTGTGACATGGCCCCCACAGTGACATGTCTGTCACGGTCCACTCGTTGGACTCGTGATGGTTCGTTTGCTACGATCTCGAAAGTGCAAAATTAAGGTGACCAACATGAAAGTGGATAGCAGTAATCAAACAGTGAAAGTTTATTGTGTTGCCTGTGAAGCGGCACGCGATAGTTAGAGATGGGTGAAAGAAAGGAGAAAAGTAAAGTTAAGTTTAGAGAGAGGGAAGAGAGAGGTTATAGCTACCAGCGCTGATCTCACGACGTCCTCACGGTCCCGGGTCCAGCTGAGGCTGCGTCGTCGATCGTCGTGGTCCTTGGTGGGGAAGCTTCCCATTTTCATTGTCCAGAAGTCATCTTTTATGCTCAGTAACACACCTTGCTCCACCTCTGCCTCAGGGGTCTCCGCCCTTCTCGAGCGAGGCTACCGCGCATGCACGGGGAGGAGTGTCTGAGGCGTGGTCAGTCTTGGAGGCGGGTAACCTTCAACCAGGCGTTGTGTTTTGGTATTATAATGAAACAAAGTTCGTCTAAGGTTCATGATTTCTTCATCGATGTTATGGCAACAGTCACGATCCATCTGTTTTGACAATGGCTATGCAATTATCTCTAAGAGCTCCGGCTAGGCCCAGGTACCGAACAATAGCACAACACTCTTTGTATTACACGGCTCAGGCACCAAAGAACAGCACTGCACTGCCTGCACCACACGGGTCAGTGCTCAGGAGAACAGCACAGCACTGGCTGTGCCACACAGTTCTGCATTCAGGAGCCTTTGCACCACATTCCACTCCAAAGATCGGCAACTGTGTTCCAAACAGGCCGTTGTCGGGTCCCTCACTGTCCATGTCCCGGACGACAATGTTGAGACAATGCTGATCATCTGACCGATTCTTACACATGGCCCCCATTGACCCGCTGCCCATTGTGACATGAACCCAACTGTGACAGGGTCACCACTGACCTGCTGCCCACTGTGACATGAACCCACAGTGACATGACCACCACTAACCCGCTGCCCACTGTGACATGGCCCCACAGTGACATGGCCACCACTGATTTGCTGCCCGCTGTGACATGGCCCCCACAGTGACATGGCTACCACTGACCCGCTGCCCATTGTGACATGGACCCAACTGTGACAGGGCCACCACTGACCCGCTGCGCACTGTGACATGGCCCCCACAGTCACATGACCACCACTGTCCCGCTGCCCACTGTGACATGGCCCCCACAGTGACATGGCCACCAGTGACCTGCTGCCCACTGTGACATGGCCCCCACAGTGACATGGCCACCACTGACTTGCTGCCCATTGTGACATGGACCCAACTGTGACATGGCCACCACTGACCTGCTGCCCACTGTGACATGGCCCCCTCAGTCACATGACCACCACAGTCTCGCTGCCCACTGTGACATGGCCCCAACAGTGACATGGCCACCACTGACCCGCTGCGCACTGTCACATGGCCCCCACAGTCACATGACCACCACTGTCCCGCTGCCCACTGTGACATGGCCCCCACAGTGACATGGCCACCACTGACTTGCTGTCCACTGTGACATGGCCCCCACAGTGACATGGCCACCAGTGACCTGCTGCCCACTGTGACATGGCCCCAAAAGGTACATGGCCACCAGTGACCTGCTGCCCACTGTGACATGGCCCCCACAGTGACATGGCACCACTGACCCGCTGCCCACTGTGACATGACCCCCACAGTGACATGGCCACCACTGACTTGCTGCCCACTGTGACATGGCCACCACAGTCACATGACCACCACTGACTTGCTGACCACTGTGACATGGCGCCCATAGTGACATGGCCACCACTGACATGCTGTCCACTGTGACATGACCCCACAGTAACATGGCCACCACTGACCTGCTGCCCAGTGTAACATGTCCCCAGAAGTGACATGGCCACCACTGACCTGCCGACCACTGTGACATGGCCCCCACAGTGACGGGGCAACCACTGATCTGCTGCCCACTGTGACATGGCCCCCACAGTAACATGGCCACCACTGACACCCTGCCCACTGTGCCATGGCCCCCACAGTGACATGGCCACCACTGACCCGCTGCCCATTGTGACATGGACCCAACTGTGACAGGGCCACCACAGACCTGCTGCCCACTGTGACATGGCCCCCTCAGTCACAGGACCACCACTGTCCCGCTGCCCACTGTGACATGGCCCCCACAGTGACATGGCCACCACTGTCCCGCTGCCCACTGTGATATTGCCCCCACAGTGACATGGCCACCACTGACTTGCTGACCACTGTGACATGGCCCCACAGTGACATGGCCAGCACTGAATGGCTGCCCACTGTGACATGGCGCCCATAGTGACATGGCCACCACTGACCTGCTGTCCACTGTGACATGACCCCACAGTGACATGGCCACCACTGACTTGCTGACCACTGTGACATGGCGCCCATAGTGACATGGCCACCACTGACCTGCTGCCCACTGTGACATGACCCCACAGTGACATGGCCATCCCTGTCCTGCTGCCCACTCTGACGTAGCACCCACAGTCACATGGCCACCACTGACTCGCTGCCCACTGTGACATGGCCCCCATAGTGACATGGCCACCAGTGACTTGCTGCCCACTGTGACATGGCCCCCACAGTGACATGTCTGTCACGGTCCACTCGTTGGACTCGTGATGGTTCGTTTGCTACGATCTCGAAAGTGCAAAATTAAGGTGACCAACATGAAAGTGGATAGCAGTAATCAAACAGTGAAAGTTTATTGTGTTGCCTGTGAAGCGGCACGCGATAGTTAGAGATGGGTGAAAGAAAGGAGAAAAGTAAAGTTAAGTTTAGAGAGAGGGAATTGAGAGCTTATAGCTACCAGCGCTGATCTCACGACGTCCTCACGGTCCCGGGTCCAGCTGAGGCTGCGTCGTCGATCGTCATGGTCCTTGGTGGGGAAGCTTCCCATTTTCATTGTCCAGAAATCATCTTTTATGCTCAGTAACACACCTTGCTCCACCTCTGCCTCAGGGGTCTCCGCCCTTCTCGAGCGAGGCTACCGCGCATGCACGGGGAGGAGTGTCTGAGGCGTGGTCAGTCTTGGAGGCGGGTAACCTTCAACCAGGCGTTGTGTTTTGGTATTATAATGAAACAAAGTTCGTCTAAGGTTCATGATTTCTTCATCGATGTTATGGCAACAGTCACGATCCATCTGTTTTGACAATGGCTATGCAATTATCTCTAAGAGCTCCGGCTAGGCCCAGGTACCGAACAATAGCACAACACTCTTTGTATTACACGGCTCAGGCACCAAAGAACAGCACTGCACTGCCTGCACCACACGGGTCAGTGCTCAGGAGAACAGCACAGCACTGGCTGTGCCACACAGTTCTGCATTCAGGAGCCTTTGCAACACATTCCACTCCAAGGATCGGCAACTGTGTTCCAAACAGGCCGTTGTCGGGTCCCTCACTGTCCATGTCCCGGACGACAATGTTGAGACAATGCTGATGATCTGACCGACTCTTACACGTGGCCACCAGTGACCTGCTGCCCACTGTGACATGGACCCAACTGTAACAGGGCCACCACTGACCTGCTGCCCACTGTGACATGGCCCCCACAGTGACATGACCACCACTGTCCTGCTGCCCACTGTGACATGGCCCCCACAGTGACATGGCTACCACTGACCTGCTGCCCACTGTGACATGGCCCCCACAGAGACATGACCACCAGTGACCTTCTGCCCACTGTGACATGGCCCCCACAGTGACATGGCCAGCACTGACTTGCTGCCCACTGTGACATGGCCCCCACAGTGACATGACTACCAATAACCTGCTGCCCACTCTGACATGGCACCCACAGTGACATAGCCACCACTGACCCGCTGCCCATTGTGACATGGACCCAACTGTGACAGGGCCACCACTGACCTGATGCCCACTGTGACATGACCCCCACAGTGACATGGCCACCACTGACCCGCTGTCCACTGTTACATGGCCGCACAGTGACATGGCCAGCACTGACTTGCTGCCCGCTGTGACATGGCCCCCACAGTGACATGGCTACCACTAACCTGCTGCCCACTGTGACATGGCACCCACAGTGACATGGCCACCACTGACCCGCTGCCCATTGTGACATGGACCCAACTGTGACAGGGCCACCACTGACCTGCTGCCCACTGTGACATGGCCCCCTCAGTCACATGACCACCACTGTCCCGCTGCCCACTGTGACATGGCCCCCACAGTGACATGGCCACCACTGACCCGCTGTCCACTGTTACATGGCCCCACAGTGACATGGCCAGCACTGACTTGCTGCCCGCTGTGACATGGCCCCCACAGTGACATGGCTACCACTAACCTGCTGCCCACTGTGACATGGCACCCACAGTGACATGGCCACCACTGACCCGCTGCCCATTGTGACATGGACCCAACTGTGACAGGGCCACCACTGACCTGCTGCCCACTGTGACATGGCCCCCTCAGTCACATGACCACCACTGACCCGCTGTCCACTGTGACATGGCCCCACAGTGACATGGCCAGTACTGACTTGCTGCCCGCTGTGACATGGCCCCCACAGTGACATGGCCACCACTGACTCGCTGCCCACTGTGACATGGCCCCCTCAGTCACATAACCACCACTGTCCCGCTGCCCACTGTGACATGGCCCCCACAGTGACATGGCCACCAGTGACCTTCTGCCCACGGTGACATGGCCCCCACAGTAACATGGCCACCACTGACCCGCTGCCCACTCTGACATGACCCCCACAGTGACATGGCCACCACTGACTTGCTGCCCACTGTGACATGGCCCCCACAGTCACATGGCCACCACTGACTTGCTGAGCACTGTGACATGGCGCCCATAGTGACATGGCGACCCCTGACCTGCTGCCCACTCTGACGTGACCCCACAGTGACATTGCCACCACTGACTTGCTGACCACTGTGACATGTCCCCAAAAGTGACATGGCCACAACTGACCTGCCGACCACTGTGACATGGCCCCCACAGTGACAGGGCAACCACTGACCTGCTGCCCACTGTGACATGGCCCCCACAGTGACATGACCACCACTGTCCCGCTGCCCAGTGTGACATGGCCCCCACAGTGACATGGCCACCAGTGACCTGCTGTCCACTGTGACATGGCCCCATAGTGACATGGCCAGCACTGACTTGCTGCCCGCTGTGACATGGCCCCCACAGTGACATGGCTACCACTAACCTGCTGCCCACTGTGACATGGCCCCCACAGTGACATGGCCACCACTGACCTGCTGCCCACTGTGACATGACCCCCACAGTGACATGACCACCACTGTCCCGCTGCCCACTGTGACATGGCCACCACAGTCACATGGCTACCACTGACACGCTGTCCACTGTGACATGGCCCCACAGTGACATGGCCAGCACTGACTTGCTGCCCGCTGTGACATGGCACCCACAGTGACATGGCTACCACTAACCTGCTGCCCACTGTGACATGGCCCGGAGAGTGACATGGCCACCACTGACTCGCTGCCCACTGTGACATGGACCCAACTGTGACAGGGATACCACTGACCTGCTGCCCGCTGTGACATGGCCCCCACAGTGACATGGCCACCTGTGACCTGCTGCCAACTGTGACATGGCTCCCACAGTGACATGGCCACCATTGACCTGCTGCCCACTGTGACATGGCCCCCACAGTGACATGGCTACCACTGACCCGCTGCCCATTGTGACATGGACCCAACTGTGACAGGGCCACCACTGACCTTCTGCTCACTGTGACATGGCCCCCTCAGTCATATGACCACCACTGTCCCGCTGCCCACTGTGACATGGCCCCCACAGTGACATGGCCACCACTGACCCGCTGTCCACTGTGACATGGCCCCACAGTGACATGGCCAGCACTGACTTGCTGCCCGCTGTGACATGGCCCCCACAGTGACATGGCTACCACTAATCTGCTGCCCACTGTGACATGGCACCCACAGTCACATGGCCACCACTGACTTGCTGACCACTGTGACATGGCGCCCATAGTGACATGGCCACCCCTGACCTGCTGCCCACTCTGATGTGATCCCACAGTGACATTGCCACCACTGACTTTCTGACCACTGTGACATGTCCCCAAAAGTGACATTGCCACCACTGACCTGCCGACCACTGTGACATGGCCCCCACAGTGACGGGGCAACCACTGACCTGCTGCCCGCTGTGACATGGCCCCCACAGTGACATGACCACCACTGTCCCGCTGCCCAGTGTGACATGGCCCCCACAGTGACATGGCCACCAGTGACCTGCTGTCCACTGTGACATGGCCCCATAGTGACATGGCCAGCACTGACTTGCTGCCCGCTGTGACATGGCCCCCACAGTGACATGGCTACCACTAACCTGCTGCCCACTGTGACATGGCCCCCACAGTGACATGGCCACCACTGACCTGCTGCCCACTGTGACATGGCCCCCACAGTGACATGGCTACCACTGACCCGCTGCCCATTGTGACATGGACCCAACTGTGACAGGGCCACCACTGACCTGCTGCCCACTGTGACATGACCCCCACAGTGACATGACCACCACTGTCCCGCTGCCCACTGTGACATGGCCCCCACAGTGACATGGCCACCACTGACACGCTGTCCACTGTGACATGGCCCCACAGTGACATGGCCAGCACTGACTTGCTGCCCGCTGTGACATGGCCCCCACAGTGACATGGCTACCACTAACCTGCTGCCCACTGTGACATGGCCCGGACAGTGACATGGCCACCACTGACTCGCTGCCCACTGTGACATGGACCCAACTGTGACAGGGATACCACTGACCTGCTGCCCACTGTGACATGGCCCCCTCAGTGACATGGCTACCACTGACCCGCTGCCCATTGTGACATGGACCCAACTGTGACAGGGCCACCACTGACCTGCTGCCCACTGTGACATGGCCCCCTCAGTCACATGACCACCACTGTCCCGCTGCCCACTGTGACATGGCCCCCACAGAGACATGGCCACCAGTGACACGCTGCCCACTGTGACATGGCCCCCACAGTCACATGGCCACCACTGACTTGCTGACCACTGTTACATGGCGCCCATAGTGACATGGCCACCCCTGACCTGCTGCCCACTGTGACGTGACCCCACAGTGACATGGCCACCACTGACCTGCTGCCCAGTGTAACATGTCCCCAAAAGTGACATGGCCGCCACTGACTTGCCGACCACTGTGACATGGCCCCCACAGTGACGAGGCAACCACTGACCTGCTGCCCACTGTGACATGGCACCCACAGTGACGGGGCAACCACTGACTTGCTGCCCACTGTCACATGGCCCCTTCAGTCACATCACCAACACTGTCCCGCTGTCCACTGTGACATGGCACCACAGTGACATGGCCACCACTGACCTGCCGACCACTCTGACATGGCCCCCACATTGACGGGGCAACCACTGAACTGCTGCCCACATTGACATGGCCCCCTCAGTCACATGACCACCACTGTCCCGCTGCCCACTGTGACATGACCCCCACAGTGACATGGCCACCACTGACCTGCTGCCCACTGTGACGTGACCCCACAGTGACATGGCCACCACTGACCTGCTGCCCACTGTGATATGGCCCCCACAGTCACATGGCCACCACTGACTTGCTGCCCACTGTGACATGGCCACCACAGTCACATGACCACCACTGTCCCGCTGCCCACTGTGACATGGCCCCCACAGTGACATGGCCACCACTGACCTGCTGCCCACTGTGACGTGACCCCACAGTGACATGGCCACCACTGACCTGCTGCCCACTGTGACATGGCCCCAAAAGGTACATGGCCACCACTGACCTGCTGCCCACTGTGACATGGCCCCACAGTGACATGGCCACCACTGACCCGCTGCCCACTGTGACATGACCCCCACAGTGACATGGCCACCACTGACTTGCTGCCCACTGTGACATGGCCACCACAGTCACATGGCCACCACTGACTTGCTGACCACTGTGACATGGCGCCCATAGTGACATGGCCACCACTGACCTGCTGCCCACTGTGACATGACCCCACAGTGACATGGCCACCATTGACCTGCTGCACAGTGTAACATGTCCCCAAAAGATACATGCCCACCACTGACCTGACGACCACTGTGACATGGCCCCCACAGTGACGGGGCAACCACTGACTTGCTGCCCACTGTGACATGGCCACCACAGTCACATGACCACCACTGACTTGCTGACCACTGTGACATGGCGCCCATAGTGACATGGCCACCACTGACCTGCTGTCCACTGTGACATGACCCCACAGTGACATGGCCACCACTGAACTGCTGCCCAGTGTAACATGTCCCCAAAAGTGACATGGCCACCACAGACCTGCTGCCCACTGTGACATGGCCCCCTCAGTCACATGACCACCACTGTCCCGCTGCCCACTGTGACATGGCCCCCACAGTGACATGGCCACCACTGACCTGCCGACCACTGTGACATGGCCCCCACATTGAAGGGGCAACCACTGACCTGCTGCCCACTGTGACATGGCCCCCTCAGTCACATGACCACCACTGTCCCGCTGCCCACTGTGACATGGCCCCCACAGTGACATGGCCACCAGTGACCCGTTGCCCACTGTGATATGGCCCCCACAGTCACATGGCCACCACTGACTTGCTGCCCACTGTGACATGGCCCCACAGTGACATGGCCAGCACTGACTTCCTGCCCGCTGTGACATGGCTCCCATAGTGACATGGCCACCACTGACCTGCTGTCCACTGTGACATGACCCCACAATGACATGGCCACCACTGACTTGCTGACCACTGTGACATGGCGCCCATAGTGACATGGCCACCACTGACCCGCTGCCCACTGTGACATGACCCCCACAGTGACATGGCCACCACTGAATGGCTGCCCACTGTGACATGGCCACCACAGTCACATGGCCACCACTGACTTGCTGACCACTGTGACATGGCGCCCACAGTGACATGGCCACCACTGAATGGCTGCCCACTGTGACATGGCCACCACAGTCACATGGCCACCACTGACCTGCTGCCAACTGTGACATGACCCCACAGTGACATGGCCATCCCTGTCCTGCTGCCCACTCTGACGTAGCACCCACTGTGACATGGCCACCACTGACTTGCTGACCACTGTGACATGGCGCCCATAGTGACATGGCCACCCCTGACCTGCTGCCCACTCTGATGTGATCCCACAGTGACATTGCCACCACTGACTTGCTGACCACTGTGACATGTCCCCAAAAGTGACATGGCCACCACTGACCTGCCGACCACTGTGACATGGCCCCCACAGTGACGGGGCAACCACTGACCTGCTGCCCGCTGTGACATGGCCCCCACAGTGACATGACCACCACTGTCCCGCTGCCCAGTGTGACATGGCCCCCACAGTGACATGGCCACCAGTGACCTGCTGTCCACTGTGACATGGCCCCATAGTGACATGGCCAGCACTGACTTGCTGCCCGCTGTGACATGGCCCCCACAGTGACATGGCTACCACTAACCTGCTGCCCACTGTGACATGGCCCCCACAGTGACATGGCCACCACTGACCTGCTGCCCACTGTGACATGGCCCCCACAGTGACATGGCTACCACTGACCCGCTGCCCATTGTGACATGGACCCAACTGTGACAGGGCCACCACTGACCTGCTGCCCACTGTGACATGACCCCCACAGTGACATGACCACCACTGTCCCGCTGCCCACTGTGACATGGCCCCCACAGTGACATGGCCACCACTGACACGCTGTCCACTGTGACATGGCCCCACAGTGACATGGCCAGCACTGACTTGCTGCCCGCTGTGACATGGCCCCCACAGTGACATGGCTACCACTAACCTGCTGCCCACTGTGACATGGCCCGGACAGTGACATGGCCACCACTGACTCGCTGCCCACTGTGACATGGACCCAACTGTGACAGGGATACCACTGACCTGCTGCCCACTGTGACATGGCCCCCTCAGTGACATGGCTACCACTGACCCGCTGCCCATTGTGACATGGACCCAACTGTGACAGGGCCACCACTGACCTGCTGCCCACTGTGACATGGCCCCCTCAGTCACATGACCACCACTGTCCCGCTGCCCACTGTGACATGGCCCCCACAGAGACATGGCCACCAGTGACACGCTGCCCACTGTGACATGGCCCCCACAGTCACATGGCCACCACTGACTTGCTGACCACTGTTACATGGCGCCCATAGTGACATGGCCACCCCTGACCTGCTGCCCACTGTGACGTGACCCCACAGTGACATGGCCACCACTGACCTGCTGCCCAGTGTAACATGTCCCCAAAAGTGACATGGCCGCCACTGACTTGCCGACCACTGTGACATGGCCCCCACAGTGACGGGGCAACCACTGACCTGCTGCCCACTGTGACATGGCCCCCACAGTGACGGGGCAACCACTGACTTGCTGCCCACTGTCACATGGCCCCTTCAGTCACATCACCACCACTGTCCCGCTGTCCACTGTGACATGGCACCACAGTGACATGGCCACCACTGACCTGCCGACCACTCTGACATGGCCCCCACATTGACGGGGCAACCACTGAACTGCTGCCCACATTGACATGGCCCCCTCAGTCACATGACCACCACTGTCCCGCTGCCCACTGTGACATGACCCCCACAGTGACATGGCCACAACTGACCCGCTGCCCACTGTGATATGGCCCCCACAGTCACATGGCCACCACTGACTTGCTGCCCACTGTGACATGGCCACCACAGTCACATGACCACCACTGTCCCGCTGCCCACTGTGACTTGGCCCCCACAGTGACATGGCCACCACTGACCTGCTGCCCACTGTGACGTGACCCCACAGTGACATGGCCACCACTGACCTGCTGCCCACTGTGACATGGCCCCAAAAGGTACATGGCCACCACTGACCTGCTGCCCACTGTGACATGGCCCCACAGTGACATGGCCACCACTGACCCGCTGCCCACTGTGACATGACCCCCACAGTGACATGGCCACCACTGACTTGCTGCCCACTGTGACATGGCCACCACAGTCACATGGCCACCACTGACTTGCTGACCACTGTGACATGGCGCCCATAGTGACATGGCCACCACTGACCTGCTGCCCACTGTGACATGACCCCACAGTGACATGGCCACCATTGACCTGCTGCACAGTGTAACATGTCCCCAAAAGATACATGCCCACCACTGACCTGACGACCACTGTGACATGGCCCCCACAGTGACGGGGCAACCACTGACTTGCTGCCCACTGTGACATGGCCACCACAGTCACATGACCACCACTGACTTGCTGACCACTGTGACATGGCGCCCATAGTGACATGGCCACCACTGACCTGCTGTCCACTGTGACATGACCCCACAGTGACATGGCCACCACTGAACTGCTGCCCAGTGTAACATGTCCCCAAAAGTGACATGGCCACCACAGACCTGCTGCCCACTGTGACATGGCCCCCTCAGTCACATGACCACCACTGTCCCGCTGCCCACTGTGACATGGCCCCCACAGTGACATGGCCACCACTGACCTGCCGACCACTGTGACATGGCCCCCACATTGAAGGGGCAACCACTGACCTGCTGCCCACTGTGACATGGCCCCCTCAGTCACATGACCACCACTGTCCCGCTGCCCACTGTGACATGGCCCCCACAGTGACATGGCCACCAGTGACCCGTTGCCCACTGTGATATGGCCCCCACAGTCACAAGGCCACCACTGACTTGCTGCCCACTGTGACATGGCCCCACAGTGACATGGCCAGCACTGACTTCCTGCCCGCTGTGACATGGCTCCCATAGTGACATGGCCACCACTGACCTGCTGTCCACTGTGACATGACCCCACAATGACATGGCCACCACTGACTTGCTGACCACTGTGACATGGCGCCCATAGTGACATGGCCACCACTGACCCGCTGCCCACTGTGACATGACCCCCACAGTGACATGGCCACCACTGAATGGCTGCCCACTGTGACATGGCCACCACAGTCACATGGCCACCACTGACTTGCTGACCACTGTGACATGGCGCCCACAGTGACATGGCCACCACTGAATGGCTGCCCACTGTGACATGGCCACCACAGTCACATGGCCACCACTGACCTGCTGCCAACTGTGACATGACCCCACAGTGACATGGCCATCCCTGTCCTGCTGCCCACTCTGACGTAGCACCCACTGTGACATGGCCACCACTGACTCGCTGACCACTGTGACATGGCCCCCATAGTGACATGGCCACCAGTGACTTGCTGCCCACTGTGACGTGGCCCCCACAGTGACATGTCTGTCACGGTCCACTCGTTGGACTCGTGATGGTTCGTTTGCTACGATCTCGAAAGTGCAAAATTAAGGTGACCAACATGAAAGGGGATAGCAGTAATCAAACAGTGAAAGTTTATTGTGTTGCCTGTGAAGCGGCACGCGATAGTTAGAGATGGGTGAAAGAAAGGAGAAAAGTAAAGTTAAGTTTAGAGAGAGGGAAGAGAGAGGTTATAGCTACCAGCGCTGATCTCACGACGTCCTCACGGTCCCGGGTCCAGCTGAGGCTGCGTCGTCGATCGTCGTGGTCCTTGGTGGGGAAGCTTCCCATTTTCATTGTCCAGAAGTCATCTTTTATGCTCAGTAACACACCTTGCTCCACCTCTGCCTCAGGGGTCTCCGCCCTTCTCGAGCGAGGCTACCGCGCATGCACGGGGAGGAGTGTCTGAGGCGTGGTCAGTCTTGGAGGTGGGTAACCTTCAACCAGGCGTTGTGTTTTGGTATTATAATGAAACAAAGTTCGTCTAAGGTTCATGATTTCTTCATCGATGTTATGGCAACAGTCACGATCCATCTGTTTTGACAATGGCTATGCAATTATCTCTAAGAGCTCCGGCTAGGCCCAGGTACCGAACAATAGCACAACACTCTTTGTATTACACGGCTCAGGCACCAAAGAACAGCACTGCACTGCCTGCACCACACGGGTCAGTGCTCAGGAGAACAGCACAGCACTGGCTGTGCCACACAGTTCTGCATTCAGGAGCCTTTGCACCACATTCCACTCCAAGGATCGGCAACTGTGTTCCAAACAGGCCGTTGTCGGGTCCCTCACTGTCCATGTCCCGGACGACAATATTGAGACAATGCTGATCATCTGACCGACTCTTACACATGGCCACCACTGACCCGCTGCCCATTGTGACATGGACCCAACTGTGACATGGCCACCACTGACCTGCTGCCCAGTGTGCAATGACCCCCACAGTGACATGACCACCACTGTCCCGCTGCCCACTGTGACATGGCCCCCACAGTGACATGGCCACCACTGACCCGCTGTCCACTGTGACATGGCCCCACAGTGACATGGCCAGCACTGACTTGCTGCCCGCTGTGACATGGCCCCCACAGTGACATGGCTACCACTAACCTGCTGCCCACTGTGACATGGCACCCACAGTGACATGGCCACCACTGACCCGCTGCCCATTGTGACATGGACCCAACTGTGACAGGGCAACCACTGACCTGCTGCCCACTGTGACATGGCCCCCTCAGTCACATGACCACCACTGTCCCGCTGCCCACTGTGACATGGCCCCCACAGTGACATGGCCAGCACTGACTCGCTGCCCACTGTGACATGGACCCAACTGTGACAGGGATACCACTGACCTGCTGCCCACTGTGACATGGCCCCCTCAGTCACATGACCACCATTGTCCCGCTGCCCACTGTGACATGGCCCCCACAGTGACATGGCCACCAGTGACCTGCTGCCCACTGTGACATGGCCCCCACAGTGACATGGCCACCACTGACCTGCTGCCCACTGTGACATGGCCCCCACAGTGACATGGCTACCACTGACCCGCTGCCCATTGTGACATGGACCCAACTGTGACAGGGCCACCACTGACCTGCTGCCCACTGTGACATGGCCCCCTCAGTCACATGACCACCACTGTCCCGCTGCCCACTGTGACATGACCCCCACAGTGACATGGCCACCAGTGACCCGCTGCCCACTGTGACATGGCCACCACAGTCACATGGCCACCACTGACTTGCTGACCACTGTGACATGGCGCCCATAGTGACATGGCCACCCCTGACCTGCTGCCCACTGTGACGTGACCCCACAGTGACATGGCCACCACTGACTTGCTGACCACTGTGACATGTCCCCAAAAGTGACATGGCCACCACTGACCTGCCGACCACTGTGACATGGCCCCCACAGTGACGGGGCAACCACTGATCTGCTGCCCACTGTGACATGGCCCCCACAGTGACATGACCACCACTGTCCCGCTGCCCACTGTGACATGGCCCCCACAGTGACATGGCCACCACTCACCTGCTGTCCACTGTGACATGGCCCCATAGTGACATGGCCAGCACTGACTTGCTGCCCGCTGTGACATGGCCCCCACAGTGACATGGCTACCACTAACCTGCTGCCCACTGTGACATGGCCCCCACAGTGACATGGCAACCACTGACCTGCTGCCCACTGTGACATGGCCCCCACAGTGACATGGCTACCAATGACCCGCTGCCCATTGTGACATGGACCAAACTGTGACAGGGCCACCACTGACCTGCTGCCCACTGTGACATGGCCCCCTCAGTCACATGACCACCACTGTCCCGCTGCCCACTGTGACATGGCCCCCACAGTGACATGGCCACCACTGACCCGCTGCCCACTGTGACATGGCCCCCACTGTCACATGGCCACCACTGACTTGCTGACCACTGTTACATGGCGCCCACCGTGTCATGGCCACCCCTGACCTGCTGCCCACTGTGACGTGACCCCACAGTGACATGGCCACCACTGACCTGCTGCCCAGTGTAACATGTCCCCAAAAGTGACATGGCCGCCACTGACCTGCCGACCACTGTGACATGGCCACCACAGTGACGGGGCAACCACTGACCTGCTGCCCACTGTGACATGGCCCCAAAAGGGACATGGCCATCCCTGTCCTGCTGCCCACTCTGACGTAGCACCCACAGTGACAAGACCACTACTGACTCGCTGCCCACTGTGACATGGCCCCCATAGTGACATGGCCACCACTGACATGCTGCCCACTGTGACATGGCCCCACAGTGACATGGCCAGCACTGACTTCCTGCCCGCTGTGACATGGCTCCCATAGTGACATGGCCACCACTGACCTGCTGTCCACTGTGACATGACCCCACAATGACATGGCCACCACTGACTTGCTGACCACTGTGACATGGCGCCCATAATGACATGGCCACCACTGACCCGCTGCCCACTGTGACATGACCCCCACAGTGACATGGCCACCACTGAATGGCTGCCCACTGTGACATGGCCACCACAGTCACATGGCCACCACTGACTTGCTGACCACTGTGACATGGCGCCCACAGTGACATGGCCACCACTGAATGGCTGCCCACTGTGACATGGCCACCACAGTCACATGGCCACCACTGACCTGCTGCCAACTGTGACATGACCCCACAGTGACATGGCCATCCCTGTCCTGCTGCCCACTCTGACGTAGCACCCACTGTGACATGGCCACCACTGACTCGCTGACCACTGTGACATGGCCCCCATAGTGACATGGCCACCAGTGACTTGCTGCCCACTGTGACGTGGCCCCCACAGTGACATGTCTGTCACGGTCCACTCGTTGGACTCGTGATGGTTCGTTTGCTACGATCTCGAAAGTGCAAAATTAAGGTGACCAACATGAAAGGGGATAGCAGTAATCAAACAGTGAAAGTTTATTGTGTTGCCTGTGAAGCGGCACGCGATAGTTAGAGATGGGTGAAAGAAAGGAGAAAAGTAAAGTTAAGTTTAGAGAGAGGGAAGAGAGAGGTTATAGCTACCAGCGCTGATCTCACGACGTCCTCACGGTCCCGGGTCCAGCTGAGGCTGCGTCGTCGATCGTCGTGGTCCTTGGTGGGGAAGCTTCCCATTTTCATTGTCCAGAAGTCATCTTTTATGCTCAGTAACACACCTTGCTCCACCTCTGCCTCAGGGGTCTCCGCCCTTCTCGAGCGAGGCTACCGCGCATGCACGGGGAGGAGTGTCTGAGGCGTGGTCATTCTTGGAGGTGGGTAACCTTCAACCAGGCGTTGTGTTTTGGTATTATAATGAAACAAAGTTCGTCTAAGGTTCATGATTTCTTCATCGATGTTATGGCAACAGTCACGATCCATCTGTTTTGACAATGGCTATGCAATTATCTCTAAGAGCTCCGGCTAGGCCCAGGTACCGAACAATAGCACAACACTCTTTGTATTACACGGCTCAGGCACCAAAGAACAGCACTGCACTGCCTGCACCACACGGGTCAGTGCTCAGGAGAACAGCACAGCACTGGCTGTGCCACACAGTTCTGCATTCAGGAGCCTTTGCACCACATTCCACTCCAAGGATCGGCAACTGTGTTCCAAACAGGCCGTTGTCGGGTCCCTCACTGTCCATGTCCCGGACGACAATATTGAGACAATGCTGATCATCTGACCGACTCTTACACATGGCCACCACTGACCCGCTGCCCATTGTGACATGGACCCAACTGTGACATGGCCACCACTGACCTGCTGCCCAGTGTGCAATGACCCCCACAGTGACATGACCACCACTGTCCCGCTGCCCACTGTGACATGGCCCCCACAGTGACATGGCCACCACTGACATGCTGCCCACTGTGACATGGCCCCACAGTGACATGGCCAGCACTGACTTGCTGCCCGCTGTGACATGGCCCCCACAGTGACATGGCTACCACTAACCTGCTGCCCACTGTGACATGGCACCCACAGTGACATGGCCACCACTGACCCGCTGCCCATTGTGACATGGACCCAACTGTGACAGGGCAACCACTGACCTGCTGCCCACTGTGACATGGCCCCCTCAGTCACATGACCACCACTGTCCCGCTGCCCACTGTGACATGGCCCCCACAGTGACATGGCCACCACTGACTCGCTGCCCACTGTGACATGGACCCAACTGTGACAGGGATACCACTGACCTGCTGCCCACTGTGACATGGCCCCCTCAGTCACATGACCACCGTTGTCCCGCTGCCCACTGTGACATGGCCCCCACAGTGACATGGCCACCAGTGACCTGCTGCCCACTGTGACATGGCCCCCACAGTGACATGGCCACCACTGACCTGCTGCCCACTGTGACATGGCCCCCACAGTGACATGGCTACCACTGACCCGCTGCCCATTGTGACATGGACCCAACTGTGACAGGGCCACCACTGACCTGCTGCCCACTGTGACATGGCCCCCTCAGTCACATGACCACCACTGTCCCGCTGCCCACTGTGACATGACCCCCACAGTGACATGGCCACCAGTGACCCGCTGCCCACTGTGACATGGCCACCACAGTCACATGGCCACCACTGACTTGCTGACCACTGTGACATGGCGCCCATAGTGACATGGCCACCCCTGACCTGCTGCCCACTGTGACGTGACCCCACAGTGACATGGCCACCACTGACTTGCTGACCACTGTGACATGTCCCCAAAAGTGACATGGCCACCACTGACCTGCCGACCACTGTGACATGGCCCCCACAGTGACGGGGCAACCACTGATCTGCTGCCCACTGTGACATGGCCCCCACAGTGACATGACCACCACTGTCCCGCTGCCCACTGTGACATGGCCCCCACAGTGACATGGCCACCACTGACCTGCTGCCCACTGTGACATGGCCCCCACAGTGACATGGCTACCACTGACCCGCTGCTCATTGTGACATGGACCCAACTGTGACAGGGCCACCACTGACCTGCTGCCCAATGTGACATGGCCCCCTCAGTCACATGACCACCACTGTCCTGCTGACACTGTGACATGGCCCCCACAGTCACATGGCCACCACTGACTTGCTGACCACTGTGACATGGCCCCCACAGTGACATGGCCACCACGGACTTGCTGACAACTGTGACATTGCCCCCACAGTGACGGGGTAACCACTGTCCCGCTGCCAACTGTGACATGGCCCCCACAGTGACATGGCCAGCACTAACTTACTGACCACTGTGACATGGCCCCCACAGTGACATGGCCACCACTGACCCGCTGTCCACTGTGACGTGACCCCACAGTGACATGGCCACCACTGACCTGCTGCCCAGTGTAACATGTCCCCAAATGTGACATGGCCGCCACTGACCTGCCGACCACTGTGACATGGCCACCACAGTCACATGGCCACCACTGACTTGCTGCCCACTGTGACATGGTGCCCATAGTGACATGGCCACCACTGACCTGCAGTCCACTGTGACATGACCCCACAGTGACATGGCCACCACTGACCTGCTGCCCAGTGTAACATGTCCCCTAAAGTGACATGACCACCACTGTCCCGCTGCCCACTGTGACATGGCCCCACAGTGACATGGCCAGCACTGACCTGCTGCCCGCTGTGACATGGCCCCCACAGTGACATGGCCACCACTGACCTGCTGCCCATTGTGACATGGACCCAACTGTGACATGGCCGCCACTGACCTGCTGCCCACTGTGACATGGCCCCCTCAGTCACATGACCACCACTGTCCTGCTGCCCACTGTGACATGGCCCCCACAGTGACATGGCCACCAGTGACTTGCTGCCCACTGTGACATGGCCCCCACAGTGACATGTCTGTCACGGTCCACTCGTTGGACTCGTGATGGTTCTTTTGCTACGATCTCGAAAGTGCAAAATTAAGGTGACCAACATGAAAGGGGATAGCAGTAATCAAACAGTGGAAGTTTATTGTGTTGCCTGTGAAGCGGCACGCGATAGTTAGAGATGGGTGAAAGAAAGGAGAAAAGTAAAGTTAAGTTTAGAGAGAGGGAAGAGAGAAGTTATAGCTACCAGCGCTGATCTCACGACGTCCTCACGGTCCCGGGTCCAGCTGAGGCTGCGTCGTCGATCGTCGTGGTCCTTGGTGGGGAAGCTTCCCATTTTCATTGTCCAGAAGTCATCTTTTATGCTCAGTAACACACCTTGCTCCACCTCTGCCTCAGGGGTCTCCGCCCTTCTCGAGCGAGGCTACCGCGCATGCACGGGGAGGAGTGTCTGAGGTGTGGTCAGTCTTGGAGGCGGGTAACCTTCAACCAGGCGTTGTGTTTTGGTATTATAATGAAACAAAGTTCGTCTAAGGTTCATGATTTCTTCATCGATGTTATGGCAACAGTCACGATCCATCTGTTTTGACAATGGCTATGCAATTATCTCTAAGAGCTCCGGCTAGGCCCAGGTACCGAACAATAGCACAACACTCTTTGTATTACACGGCTCAGGCACCAAAGAACAGCACTGCACTGCCTGCACCACACGGGTCAGTGCTCAGGAGAACAGCACAGCACTGGCTGTGCCACACAGTTCTGCATTCAGGAGCCTTTGCACCACATTCCACTCCAAGGATCGGCAACTCTGTTCCAAACAGGCCGTTGTCGGGTCCCTCACTGTCCATGTCCCGGAAGACAATGTTGAGACAATGCTGATCATCTGACCGACTCTTACACATGGCCACCACTGACCTGCTGTCCACTGTGACATGGCCCCACAGTGACATGGCCAACACTGACCCGCTGCCCATTGTGACATGGACCCAACTGTGACAGGGCCACCACTGACCTGCTGCCCACTGTAACATGGCCCCCTCAGTCACTTGACCACCACTGTCCCGCTGCCCACTGTGACATGGCCCCCACAGTGACATGGCCACCACTGACCCGCTGCCCACTGTGACATGGCCCCCACAGTGACATGGCCACCACTGACTTGCTGCCCACTGTGAAATGGCCCCCACAATGACATGGCCACCACCGTCCTGCTGCCCACTGTGACATGGCCCCCACAGTGACATGGCCACCACTGACCCTCTGTCCACTGTGATATGGCCCCACAGTGACATGGCCAACACTGACTTGCTGCCCGCTGTGACATGGCACCCACAGTGACATGGCTACCACTAACCTGCTGCCCAATGTGACATGGCCCTCACAGTGACATGGCCACCACTGACCCGCTGTCCACTGTGACATGGCCTCCACAGTCACATGGCCACCACTGACTTGCTGACCACTGTGACATGGCCCCCACAGTGACATGGCCACCACTGACCTGCTGCCCAGTGTAACATGACCCCAAAAGTGACATGGCCGCCACTGATCTGCCGACCACTGTGACATGGCCCCGACTGTGACGGGGCAACCACTGACTTGCTGCCCACTGTGACATGGCCCCCACAGTGACATGGCTACCACTGACCCGCTGCCCTTTGTGACATGGACCCAACTGTGACAGGGCCACCACTGACCTGCTGCCGACTGTGACATGACCCCCTCAGTCACATGACCACCACTGTCCCGCTGCCCACTGTGACATGGCCACCACATTCACATGGCCACCACTGACTTGCTGACCACTGTGACATGGCGCCCATAGTGACATGGCCACCCCTGACCTGCTGCCCACTGTGACGTGACCCCACAGTGACATGGCCACCACTGACTTGCTGACCACTGTGACATGTCCCCAAAAGTGACATGGCCACCACTGACCTGCCGACCACTGTGACATGGCCCCCACAGTGACGGGGCAACCACTGATCTGCTGCCCACTGTGACATGGCCCCCACAGTGACATGACCACCACTGTCCCGCTGCCCACTGTGACATGGCCCCCACAGTGACATGGCCACCACTCACCTGCTGTCCACTGTGACATGGCCCCATAGTGACATGGCCAGCACTGACTTGCTGCCTGCTGTGACATGGCCCCCACAGTGACATGGCTACCACTAACCTGCTGCCCACTGTGACATGGCCCCCACAGTGACATGGCAACCACTGACCTGCTGCCCACTCTGACATGGCCCCCACAGTGACATGGCTACCAATGACCCGCTGCCCATTGTGACATGGACCAAACTGTGACAGGGCCACCACTGACCTGCTGCCCACTCTGACATGGCCCCCTCAGTCACATGACCACCACTGTCCCGCTGCCCACTGTGACATGGCCCCCACAGTGACATGGCCACCAGTGACCCGCTGCCCACTGTGACATGGCCCCCACAGTCACATGGCCACCACTGACTTGCTGACCACTGTTACATGGCGCCCACCGTGTCATGGCCACCCCTGACCTGCTGCCCACTGTGACGTGACCCCACAGTGACATGGCCACCACTGACCTGCTGCCCAGTGTAACATGTCCCCAAAAGTGACATGGCCGCCACTGACCTGCCGACCACTGTGACATGGCCACCACAGTGACGGGGCAACCACTGACCTGCTGCCCACTGTGACATGGCCCCAAAAGGGACATGGCCATCCCTGTCCTGCTGCCCACTCTGACGTAGCACCCACAGTGACAAGACCACTACTGACTCGCTGCCCACTGTGACATGGCCCCCATAGTGACATGGCCACCACTGACATGCTGCCCACTGTGACATGGCCCCACAGTGACATGGCCAGCACTGACTTGCTGCCCGCTGTGACATGGCCCCCACAGTGACATGGCAACCACTAACCTGCTGCCCACTGTGACATGGCACCCACAGTGACATGGCCACCACTGACCCGCTGCCCATTGTGACATGGACCCAACTGTGACAGGGCAACCACTGACCTGCTGCCCACTGTGACATGGCCCCCTCAGTCACATGACCACCACTGTCCCGCTGCCCACTGTGACATGGTCCCCACAGTGACATGGCCACCACTGACTCGCTGCCCACTGTGACATGGACCCAACTGTGACAGGGATACCACTGACCTGCTGCCCACTGTGACATGGCCCCCTCAGTCACATGACCACCGTTGTCCCGCTGCCAACTGTGACATGGCCCCCACAGTGACATGGCCACCAGTGACCTGCTGCCCACTGTGACATGGCCCCCACAGTGACATGGCCACCACTGACCTGCTGCCCACTGTGACATGGCCCCCACAGTGACATGGCTACCACTGACCCGCTGCCCATTGTGACATGGACCCAACTGTGACAGGGCCACCACTGACCTGCTGCCCACTGTGACATGGCCCCCTCAGTCACATGACCACCACTGTCCCGCTGCCCACTGTGACATGACCCCCACAGTGACATGGCCACCAGTGACCCGCTGCCCACTCTGACATGGCCACCACAGTCACATGGCCACCACTGACTTGCTGACCACTGTGACATGGCGCCCATAGTGACATGGCCACCCCTGACCTGCTGCCCACTGTGACGTGACCCCACAGTGACATGGCCACCACTGACTTGCTGACCACTGTGACATGTCCCCAAAAGTGACATGGCCACCACTGACCTGCCGACCACTGTGACATGGCCCCCACAGTGACGGGGCAACCACTGATCTGCTGCCCACTGTGACATGGCCCCCACAGTGACATGACCACCACTGTCCCGCTGCCCACTGTGACATGGCCCCCACAGTGACATGGCCACCACTGACCTGCTGCCCACTGTGAAATGGCCCCCACAGTGACATGGCTACCACTGACCCGCTGCTCATTGTGACATGGACCCAACTGTGACAGGGCCACCACTGACCTGCTGCCCAATGTGACATGGCCCCCTCAGTCACATGACCACCACTGTCCTGCTGACACTGTGACATGGCCCCCACAGTCACATGGCCACCACTGACTCGCTGACCACTGTGACATGGCCCCCACAGTGACATGGCCACCACGGACTTGCTGACCACTGTGACATTGCCCCCACAGTGACGGGGTAACCACTGTCCCGCTGCCAACTGTGACATGGCCCCCACAGTGACATGGCCAGCACTAACTTACTGACCAGTGTGACATGGCCCCCACAGTGACATGGCCACCACTGACCCGCTGTCCACTGTGACGTGACCCCACAGTGACATGGCCACCACTGACCTGCTGCCCAGTGTAACATGTCCCCAAATGTGACATGGCCGCCACTGACCTGCCGACCACTGTGACATGGCCACCACAGTCACATGGCCACCACTGACTTGCTGCCCACTGTGACATGGTGCCCATAGTGACATGGCCACCACTGACCTGCAGTCCACTGTGACATGACCCCACAGTGACATGGCCACCACTGACCTGCTGCCCAGTGTAACATGTCCCCTAAAGTGACATGACCACCACTGTCCCGCTGCCCACTGTGACATGGCCCCACAGTGACATGGCCAGCACTGACCTGCTGCCCGCTGTGACATGGCCCCCACAGTGACATGGCCACCACTGACCTGCTGCCCATTGTGACATGGACCCAACTGTGACATGGCCGCCACTGACCTGCTGCCCACTGTGACATGGCCCCCTCAGTCACATGACCACCACTGTCCTGCTGCCCACTGTGACATGGCCCCCACAGTGACATGGCCACCAGTGACTTGCTGCCCACTGTGACATGGCCCCCACAGTGACATGTCTGTCACGGTCCACTCGTTGGACTCGTGATGGTTCTTTTGCTACGATCTCGAAAGTGCAAAATTAAGGTGACCAACATGAAAGGGGATAGCAGTAATCAAACAGTGGAAGTTTATTGTGTTGCCTGTGAAGCGGCACGCGATAGTTAGAGATGGGTGAAAGAAAGGAGAAAAGTAAAGTTAAGTTTAGAGAGAGGGAAGAGAGAAGTTATAGCTACCAGCGCTGATCTCACGACGTCCTCACGGTCCCGGGTCCAGCTGAGGCTGCGTCGTCGATCGTCGTGGTCCTTGGTGGGGAAGCTTCCCATTTTCATTGTCCAGAAGTCATCTTTTATGCTCAGTAACACACCTTGCTCCACCTCTGCCTCAGGGGTCTCCGCCCTTCTCGAGCGAGGCTACCGTGCATGCACGGGGAGGAGTGTCTGAGGCGTGGTCAGTCTTGGAGGCGGGTAACCTTCAACCAGGCGTTGTGTTGTGGTATTATAATGAAACAAAGTTCGTCTAAGGTTCATGATTTCTTCATCGATGTTATGGCAACAGTCACGATCCATCTGTTTTGACAATGGCTATGCAATTATCTCTAACAGCTCCGGCTAGGCCCAGGTACCGAACAATAGCACAACACTCTTTGTATTACACGGCTCAGGCACCAAAGAACAGCACTGCACTGCCTGCACCACACGGGTCAGTGCTCAGGAGAACAGCACAGCACTGGCTGTGCCACACAGTTCTGCATTCAGGAGCCTTTGCACCACATTCCACTCCAAGGATCGGCAACTCTGTTCCAAACAGGCCGTTGTCGGGTCCCTCACTGTCCATGTCCCGGAAGACAATGTTGAGACAATGCTGATCATCTGACCGACTCTTACACATGGCCACCACTGACCTGCTGTCCACTGTGACATGGCCCCACAGTGACATGGCCAACACTGACCCGCTGCCCATTGTGACATGGACCCAACTGTGACAGGGCCACCACTGACCTGCTGCCCACTGTAACATGGCCCCCTCAGTCACTTGACCACCACTGTCCCGCTGCCCACTGTGACATGGCCCCCACAGTGACATGGCCACCACTGACCCGCTGCCCACTGTGACATGGCCCCCACAGTGACATGGCCACCACTGACTTGCTGCCCACTGTGAAATGGCCCCCACAATGACATGGCCACCACCGTCCTGCTGCCCACTGTGACATGGCCCCCACAGTGACATGGCCACCACTGACCCTCTGTCCACTGTGATATGGCCCCACAGTGACATGGCCAACACTGACTTGCTGCCCGCTGTGACATGGCCCCCACAGTGACATGGCTACCACTAACCTGCTGCCCAATGTGACATGGCCCTCACAGTGACATGGCCACCACTGACCCGCTGTCCACTGTGACATGGCCTCCACAGTCACATGGCCACCACTGACTTGCTGACCACTGTGACATGGCGCCCACAGTGACATGGCCACCACTGACCTGCTGCCCAGTGTAACATGACCCCAAAAGTGACATGGCCGCCACTGATCTGCCGACCACTGTGACATGGCCCCGACTGTGACGGGGCAACCACTGACTTGCTGCCCACTGTGACATGGCCCCCACAGTGACATGGCTACCACTGACCCGCTGCCCATTGTGACATGGACCCAACTGTGACAGGGCCACCACTGACCTGCTGCCCACTGTGACATGGCCCCCTCAGTCACATGACCACCACTGTCCCGCTGCCCACTGTGACATGACCCCCACAGTGACATGGCCACCAGTGACCCGCTGCCCACTGTGACATGGCCACCACAGTCACATGGCCACCACTGACTTGCTGACCACTGTGACATGGCGCCCATAGTGACATGGCCACCCCTGACCTGCTGCCCACTGTGACGTGACCCCACAGTGACATGGCCACCACTGACTTGCTGACCACTGTGACATGTCCCCAAAAGTGACATGGCCACCACTGACCTGCCGACCACTGTGACATGGCCCCCACAGTGACGGGGCAACCACTGATCTGCTGCCCACTGTGACATGGCCCCCACAGTGACATGACCACCACTGTCCCGCTGCCCACTGTGACATGGCCCCCACAGTGACATGGCCACCACTCACCTGCTGTCCACTGTGACATGGCCCCATAGTGACATGGCCAGCACTGACTTGCTGCCTGCTGTGACATGGCCCCCACAGTGACATGGCTACCACTAACCTGCTGCCCACTGTGACATGGCCCCCACAGTGACATGGCAACCACTGACCTGCTGCCCACTGTGACATGGCCCCCACAGTGACATGGCTACCAATGACCCGCTGCCCATTGTGACATGGACCAAACTGTGACAGGGCCACCACTGACCTGCTGCCCACTGTGACATGGCCCCCTCAGTCACATGACCACCACTGTCCCGCTGCCCACTGTGACATGGCCCCCACAGTGACATGGCCACCAGTGACCCGCTGCCCACTGTGACATGGCCCCCACAGTCACATGGCCACCACTGACTTGCTGACCACTGTTACATGGCGCCCACCGTGTCATGGCCACCCCTGACCTGCTGCCCACTGTGACGTGACCCCACAGTGACATGGCCACCACTGACCTGCTGCCCAGTGTAACATGTCCCCAAAAGTGACATGGCCGCCACTGACCTGCCGACCACTGTGACATGGCCACCACAGTGACGGGGCAACCACTGACCTGCTGCCCACTGTGACATGGCCCCAAAAGGGACATGGCCATCCCTGTCCTGCTGCCCACTCTGACGTAGCACCCACAGTGACAAGACCACTACTGACTCGCTGCCCACTGTGACATGGCCCCCATAGTGACATGGCCACCACTGACATGCTGCCCACTGTGACATGGCCCCACAGTGACATGGCCAGCACTGACTTCCTGCCCGCTGTGACATGGCTCCCATAGTGACATGGCCACCACTGACCTGCTGTCCACTGTGACATGACCCCACAATGACATGGCCACCACTGACTTGCTGACCACTGTGACATGGCGCCCATAATGACATGGCCACCACTGACCCGCTGCCCACTGTGACATGACCCCCACAGTGACATGGCCACCACTGAATGGCTGCCCACTGTGACATGGCCACCACAGTCACATGGCCACCACTGACTTGCTGACCACTGTGACATGGCGCCCACAGTGACATGGCCACCACTGAATGGCTGCCCACTGTGACATGGCCACCACAGTCACATGGCCACCACTGACCTGCTGCCAACTGTGACATGACCCCACAGTGACATGGCCATCCCTGTCCTGCTGCCCACTCTGACGTAGCACCCACAGTCACATGGCCACCACTGACTCGCTGCCCACTGTGACATGGCCCCCATAGTGACATGGCCACCAGTGACTTGCTGCCCACTGTGACGTGGCCCCCACAGTGACATGTCTGTCACGGTCCACTCGTTGGACTCGTGATGGTTCGTTTGCTACGATCTCGAAAGTGCAAAATTAAGGTGACCAACATGAAAGGGGATAGCAGTAATCAAACAGTGAAAGTTTATTGTGTTGCCTGTGAAGCGGCACGCGATAGTTAGAGATGGGTGAAAGAAAGGAGAAAAGTAAAGTTAAGTTTAGAGAGAGGGAAGAGAGAGGTTATAGCTACCAGCGCTGATCTCACGACGTCGTCACGGTCCCGGGTCCAGCTGAGGCTGCGTCGTCGATCGTCGTGGTCCTTGGTGGGGAAGCTTCCCATTTTCATTGTCCAGAAGTCATCTTTTATGCTCAGTAACACACCTTGCTCCACCTCTGCCTCAGGGGTCTCCGCCCTTCTCGAGCGAGGCTACCGCGCATGCACGGGGAGGAGTGTCTGAGGCGTGGTCATTCTTGGAGGTGGGTAACCTTCAACCAGGCGTTGTGTTTTGGTATTATAATGAAACAAAGTTCGTCTAAGGTTCATGATTTCTTCATCGATGTTATGGCAACAGTCACGATCCATCTGTTTTGACAATGGCTATGCAATTATCTCTAACAGCTCCGGCTAGGCCCAGGTACCGAACAATAGCACAACACTCTTTGTATTACACGGCTCAGGCACCAAAGAACAGCACTGCACTGCCTGCACCACACGGGTCAGTGCTCAGGAGAACAGCACAGCACTGGCTGTGCCACACAGTTCTGCATTCAGGAGCCTTTGCACCACATTCCACTCCAAGGATCGGCAACTCTGTTCCAAACAGGCCGTTGTCGGGTCCCTCACTGTCCATGTCCCGGACGACAATATTGAGACAATGCTGATCATCTGACCGACTCTTACACATGGCCACCACTGACCCGCTGCCCATTGTGACATGGACCCAACTGTGACATGGCCACCACTGACCTGCTGCCCAGTGTGCAATGACCCCCACAGTGACATGACCACCACTGTCCCGCTGCCCACTGTGACATGGCCCCCACAGTGACATGGCCACCACTGACCCGCTGTCCACTGTGACATGGCCCCACAGTGACATGGCCAGCACTGACTTGCTGCCCGCTGTGACATGGCCCCCACAGTGACATGGCTACCACTAACCTGCTGCCCACTGTGACATGGCACCCACAGTGACATGGCCACCACTGACCCGCTGCCCATTGTGACATGGACCCAACTGTGACAGGGCCACCACTGACCTGCTGCCCACTGTGACATGGCCCCCTCAGTCACATGACCACCACTGTCCCGCTGCCCACTGTGACATGGCCCCCACAGTGACATGGCCACCACTGACTCGCTGCCCACTGTGACATGGACCCAACTGTGACAGGGATACCACTGACCTGCTGCCCACTGTGACATGGCCCCCTCAGTCACATGACCACCGTTGTCCCGCTGCCCACTGTGACATGGCCCCCACAGTGACATGGCCACCAGTGACCTGCTGCCCACTGTGACATGGCCCCCACAGTGACATGGCCACCACTGACCTGCTGCCCACTGTGACATGGCCCCCACAGTGACATGTCTGTCACGGTCCACTCGTTGGACTCGTGATGGTTCTTTTGCTACGATCTCGAAAGTGCAAAATTAAGGTGACCAACATGAAAGGGGATAGCAGTAATCAAACAGTGGAAGTTTATTGTGTTGCCTGTGAAGCGGCACGCGATAGTTAGAGATGGGTGAAAGAAAGGAGAAAAGTAAAGTTAAGTTTAGAGAGAGGGAAGAGAGAAGTTATAGCTACCAGCGCTGATCTCACGACGTCCTCACGGTCCCGGGTCCAGCTGAGGCTGCGTCGTCGATCGTCGTGGTCCTTGGTGGGGAAGCTTCCCATTTTCATTGTCCAGAAGTCATCTTTTATGCTCAGTAACACACCTTGCTCCACCTCTGCCTCAGGGGTCTCCGCCCTTCTCGAGCGAGGCTACCGCGCATGCACGGGGAGGAGTGTCTGAGGCGTGGTCAGTCTTGGAGGCGGGTAACCTTCAACCAGGCGTTGTGTTTTGGTATTATAATGAAACAAAGTTCGTCTAAGGTTCATGATTTCTTCATCGATGTTATGGCAACAGTCACGATCCATCTGTTTTGACAATGGCTATGCAATTATCTCTAAGAGCTCCGGCTAGGCCCAGGTACCGAACAATAGCACAACACTCTTTGTATTACACGGCTCAGGCACCAAAGAACAGCACTGCACTGCCTGCACCACACGGGTCAGTGCTCAGGAGAACAGCACAGCACTGGCTGTGCCACACAGTTCTGCATTCAGGAGCCTTTGCACCACATTCCACTCCAAGGATCGGCAACTCTGTTCCAAACAGGCCGTTGTCGGGTCCCTCACTGTCCATGTCCCGGAAGACAATGTTGAGACAATGCTGATCATCTGACCGACTCTTACACATGGCCACCACTGACCTGCTGTCCACTGTGACATGGCCCCACAGTGACATGGCCAACACTGACCCGCTGCCCATTGTGACATGGACCCAACTGTGACAGGGCCACCACTGACCTGCTGCCCACTGTAACATGGCCCCCTCAGTCACTTGACCACCACTGTCCCGCTGCCCACTGTGACATGGCCCCCACAGTGACATGGCCACCACTGACCCGCTGCCCACTGTGACATGGCCCCCACAGTGACATGGCCACCACTGACTTGCTGTCCACTGTGAAATGGCCCCCACAATGACATGGCCACCACCGTCCTGCTGCCCACTGTGACATGGCCCCCACAGTGACATGGCCACCACTGACCCTCTGTCCACTGTGATATGGCCCCACAGTGACATGGCCAACACTGACTTGCTGCCCGCTGTGACATGGCCCCCACAGTGACATGGCTACCACTAACCTGCTGCCCAATGTGACATGGCCCTCACAGTGACATGGCCACCACTGACCCGCTGTCCACTGTGACATGGCCTCCACAGTCACATGGCCACCACTGACTTGCTGACCACTGTGACATGGCGCCCACAGTGACATGGCCACCACTGACCTGCTGCCCAGTGTAACATGACCCCAAAAGTGACATGGCCGCCACTGATCTGCCGACCACTGTGACATGGCCCCGACTGTGACGGGGCAACCACTGACTTGCTGCCCACTGTGACATGGCCCCCACAGTGACATGGCTACCACTGACCCGCTGCCCATTGTGACATGGACCCAACTGTGACAGGGCCACCACTGACCTGCTGCCCACTGTGACATGGCCCCCTCAGTCACATGACCACCACTGTCCCGCTGCCCACTGTGACATGACCCCCACAGTGACATGGCCACCAGTGACCCGCTGCCCACTGTGACATGGCCACCACAGTCACATGGCCACCACTGACTTGCTGACCACTGTGACATGGCGCCCATAGTGACATGGCCACCCCTGACCTGCTGCCCACTGTGACGTGACCCCACAGTGACATGGCCACCACTGACTTGCTGACCACTGTGACATGTCCCCAAAAGTGACATGGCCACCACTGACCTGCCGACCACTGTGACATGGCCCCCACAGTGACGGGGCAACCACTGATCTGCTGCCCACTGTGACATGGCCCCCACAGTGACATGACCACCACTGTCCCGCTGCCCACTGTGACATGGCCCCCACAGTGACATGGCCACCACTCACCTGCTGTCCACTGTGACATGGCCCCATAGTGACATGGCCAGCACTGACTTGCTGCCTGCTGTGACATGGCCCCCACAGTGACATGGCTACCACTAACCTGCTGCCCACTGTGACATGGCCCCCACAGTGACATGGCAACCACTGACCTGCTGCCCACTGTGACATGGCCCCCACAGTGACATGGCTACCAATGACCCGCTGCCCATTGTGACATGGACCAAACTGTGACAGGGCCACCACTGACCTGCTGCCCACTGTGACATGGCCCCCACAGTGACATGTCTGTCACGGTCCACTCGTTGGACTCGTGATGGTTCGTTTGCTAAGATCTCGAAAGTGCAAAATTAAGGTGACCAACATGAAAGGGGATAGCAGTAATCAAACAGTGGAAGTTTATTGTGTTGCCTGTGAAGCGGCACGCGATAGTTAGAGATGGGTGAAAGAAAGGAGAAAAGTAAAGTTAAGTTTAGAGAGAGGGAAGAGAGAGGTTATAGCTACCAGCGCTGATCTCACGACGTCCTCACGGTCCCGGGTCCAGCTGAGGCTGCGTCGTCGATCGTCGTGGTCCTTGGTGGGGAAGCTTCCCATTTTCATTGTCCAGAAGTCATCTTTTATGCTCAGTAACACACCTTGCTCCACCTCTGCCTCAGGGGTCTCCGCCCTTCTCGAGCGAGGCTACCGCGCATGCACGGGGAGGAGTGTCTGAGGCGTGGTCAGTCTTGGAGGCGGGTAACCTTCAACCAGGCGTTGTGTTTTGGTATTATAATGAAACAAAGTTCGTCTAAGGTTCATGATTTCTTCATCGATGTTATGGCAACAGTCACGATCCATCTGTTTTGACAATGGCTATGCAATTATCTCTAAGAGCTCCGGCTAGGCCCAGGTACCGAACAATAGCACAACACTCTTTGTATTACACGGCTCAGGCACCAAAGAACAGCACTGCACTGCCTGCACCACACGGGTCAGTGCTCAGGAGAACAGCACAGCACTGGCTGTGCCACACAGTTCTGCATTCAGGAGCCTTTGCACCACATTCCACTCCAAGGATCGGCAACTCTGTTCCAAACAGGCCGTTGTCGGGTCCCTCACTGTCCATGTCCCGGAAGACAATGTTGAGACAATGCTGATCATCTGACCGACTCTTACACATGGCCACCACTGACCTGCTGTCCACTGTGACATGGCCCCACAGTGACATGGCTACCACTAACCTGCTGCCCACTGTGACATGGCCCCCACAGTGACATGGCCACCACTGACCCGCTGCCCACTGTGACATGGCCCCCACAGTGACATGGCCACCACTGACTTGCTGACCACTGTGACATGGCCCCCACAGTGACATGGCCACCACTGACCCGCTACCTATTGTGACATGGACCCAACTGTGACAGGGCCACCACTGACCTGCTGCCCACTGTGAAATGGCCCCCACAATGACATGGCCACCACCGTCCTGCTGCCCACTGTGACATGGCCCCCACAGTGACATGGCCACCACTGACCCTCTGTCCACTGTGATATGGCCCCACAGTGACATGGCCAACACTGACTTGCTGCCCGCTGTGACATGGCCCCCACAGTGACATGGCTACCACTAAACTGCTGCCCAATGTGACATGGCCCTCACAGTGACATGGCCACCACTGACCCGCTGTCCACTGTGACATGGCCTCCACAGTCACATGGCCACCACTGACTTGCTGACCACTGTGACATGGCGCCCACAGTGACATGGCCACCACTGACCTGCTGCCCAGTGTAACATGTCCCCAAAAGTGACATGGCCGCCACTGATCTGCCGACCACTGTGACATGGCCCCCACTGTGACGGGGCAACCACTAACTTGTTGCCCACTGTGACATGGCCCCCACAGTCACATGGCCACCACTGACTTGCTGACCACTGTGACATGGCGCCCATAGTGACATGGCCACCCCTGACCTGCTGCAAACTGTGACGTTACCCCACAGTGACATGGCCACCACTGACTTGCCGACTGCTGTGACATGGCCCCCACAGTGACGGGGCAACCACTGACCTGCTGCCCACTGTGACATGGCCCCCACAGTGACATGGCCAGCACTGACCTGCTGCCCACTCTGACATGGACACAACTGTGACAGGGCCACCGCTGACCTGCTGCCCACTGTGACATGGCCCCCTCAGTCACATGACCACCACTGTCCTGCTGCCCACTGTGACATGGCCCCCACAGTGACAGGGCCACCACTGACCTGCTGTCCACTGGACATGGCCCAACAGTGACATGGCCAGCACTGACTTGCTGCCCACTCTGACATGGCGCCCACAGTGACATGGCCACCACTGAATGGCTGCCCACTGTGACATGGCCACCACAGTCACATGGCCACCACTGACTTGCTGACCACTGTGACATGGCGCCCACAGTGACATGGCCACCACTGAATGGCTGCCCACTGTGACATGGCCACCACAGTCACATGGCCACCACTGACCTGCTGCCAACTGTGACATGACCCCACAGTGACATGGCCATCCCTGTCCTGCTGCCCACTCTGACGTAGCACCCACTCTGACATGGCCACCACTGACTCGCTGACCACTGTGACATGGCCCCCATAGTGACATGGCCACCAGTGACTTGCTGCCCACTGTGACGTGGCCCCCACAGTGACATGTCTGTCACGGTCCACTCGTTGGACTCGTGATGGTTCGTTTGCTACGATCTCGAAAGTGCAAAATTAAGGTGACCAACATGAAAGGGGATAGCAGTAATCAAACAGTGAAAGTTTATTGTGTTGACTGTGAAGCGGCACGCGATAGTTAGAGATGGGTGAAAGAAAGGAGAAAAGTAAAGTTAAGTTTAGAGAGAGGGAAGAGAGAGGTTATAGCTACCAGCGCTGATCTCACGACGTCCTCACGGTCCCGGGTCCAGCTGAGGCTGCGTCGTCGATCGTCGTGGTCCTTGGTGGGGAAGCTTCCCATTTTCATTGTCCAGAAGTCATCTTTTATGCTCAGTAACACACCTTGCTCCACCTCTGCCTCAGGGGTCTCCGCCCTTCTCGAGCGAGGCTACCGCGCATGCACGGGGAGGAGTGTCTGAGGCGTGGTCATTCTTGGAGGTGGGTAACCTTCAACCAGGCGTTGTGTTTTGGTATTATAATGAAACAAAGTTCGTCTAAGGTTCATGATTTCTTCATCGATGTTATGGCAACAGTCACGATCCATCTGTTTTGACAATGGCTATGCAATTATCTCTAACAGCTCCGGCTAGGCCCAGGTACCGAACAATAGCACAACACTCTTTGTATTACACGGCTCAGGCACCAAAGAACAGCACTGCACTGCCTGCACCACACGGGTCAGTGCTCAGGAGAACAGCACAGCACTGGCTGTGCCACACAGTTCTGCATTCAGGAGCCTTTGCACCACATTCCACTCCAAGGATCGGCAACTCTGTTCCAAACAGGCCGTTGTCGGGTCCCTCACTGTCCATGTCCCGGACGACAATATTGAGACAATGCTGATCATCTGACCGACTCTTACACATGGCCACCACTGACCCGCTGCCCATTGTGACATGGACCCAACTGTGACATGGCCACCACTGACCTGCTGCCCAGTGTGCAATGACCCCCACAGTGACATGACCACCACTGTCCCGCTGCCCACTGTGACATGGCCCCCACAGTGACATGGCCACCACTGACCCGCTGTCCACTGTGACATGGCCCCACAGTGACATGGCCAGCACTGACTTGCTGCCCGCTGTGACATGGCCCCCACAGTGACATGGCTACCACTAACCTGCTGCCCACTGTGACATGGCACCCACAGTGACATGGCCACCACTGACCCGCTGCCCATTGTGACATGGACCCAACTGTGACAGGGCCACCACTGACCTGCTGCCCACTGTGACATGGCCCCCTCAGTCACATGACCACCACTGTCCCGCTGCCCACTGTGACATGGCCCCCACAGTGACATGGCCACCACTGACTCGCTGCCCACTGTGACATGGACCCAACTGTGACAGGGATACCACTGACCTGCTGCCCACTGTGACATGGCCCCCTCAGTCACATGACCACCGTTGTCCCGCTGCCCACTGTGACATGGCCCCCACAGTGACATGGCCACCAGTGACCTGCTGCCCACTGTGACATGGCCCCCACAGTGACATGGCCACCACTGACCTGCTGCCCACTGTGACATGGCCCCCACAGTGACATGTCTGTCACGGTCCACTCGTTGGACTCGTGATGGTTCTTTTGCTACGATCTCGAAAGTGCAAAATTAAGGTGACCAACATGAAAGGGGATAGCAGTAATCAAACAGTGGAAGTTTATTGTGTTGCCTGTGAAGCGGCACGCGATAGTTAGAGATGGGTGAAAGAAAGGAGAAAAGTAAAGTTAAGTTTAGAGAGAGGGAAGAGAGAAGTTATAGCTACCAGCGCTGATCTCACGACGTCCTCACGGTCCCGGGTCCAGCTGAGGCTGCGTCGTCGATCGTCGTGGTCCTTGGTGGGGAAGCTTCCCATTTTCATTGTCCAGAAGTCATCTTTTATGCTCAGTAACACACCTTGCTCCACCTCTGCCTCAGGGGTCTCCGCCCTTCTCGAGCGAGGCTACCGCGCATGCACGGGGAGGAGTGTCTGAGGCGTGGTCAGTCTTGGAGGTGGGTAACCTTCAACCAGGCGTTGTGTTTTGGTATTATAATGAAACAAAGTTCGTCTAAGGTTCATGATTTCTTCATCGATGTTATGGCAACAGTCACGATCCATCTGTTTTGACAATGGCTATGCAATTATCTCTAACAGCTCCGGCTAGGCCCAGGTACCGAACAATAGCACAACACTCTTTGTATTACACGGCTCAGGCACCAAAGAACAGCACTGCACTGCCTGCACCACACGGGTCAGTGCTCAGGAGAACAGCACAGCACTGGCTGTGCCACACAGTTCTGCATTCAGGAGCCTTTGCACCACATTCCACTCCAAGGATCGGCAACTCTGTTCCAAACAGGCCGTTGTCGGGTCCCTCACTGTCCATGTCCCGGAAGACAATGTTGAGACAATGCTGATCATCTGACCGACTCTTACACATGGCCACCACTGACCTGCTGTCCACTGTGACATGGCCCCACAGTGACATGGCCAACACTGACCCGCTGCCCATTGTGACATGGACCCAACTGTGACAGGGCCACCACTGACCTGCTGCCCAGTGTAACATGACCCCAAAAGTGACATGGCCGCCACTGATCTGCCGACCACTGTGACATGGCCCCCACAGTGACGGGGCAACCACTGATCTGCTGCCCACTGTGACATGGCCCCCACAGTGACATGACCACCACTGTCCCGCTGCCCACTGTGACATGGCCCCCACAGTGACATGGCCACCACTCACCTGCTGTCCACTGTGACATGGCCCCATAGTGACATGGCCAGCACTGACTTGCTGCCTGCTGTGACATGGCCCCCACAGTGACATGGCTACCACTAACCTGCTGCCCACTGTGACATGGCCCCCACAGTGACATGGCAACCACTGACCTGCTGCCCACTGTGACATGGCCCTCACAGTGACATGGCTACCAATGACCCGCTGCCCATTGTGACATGGACCAAACTGTGACAGGGCCACCACTGACCTGCTGCCCACTGTGACATGGCCCCCACAGTGACATGTCTGTCACGGTCCACTCGTTGGACTCGTGATGGTTCGTTTGCTAAGATCTCGAAAGTGCAAAATTAAGGTGACCAACATGAAAGGGGATAGCAGTAATCAAACAGTGGAAGTTTATTGTGTTGCCTGTGAAGCGGCACGCGATAGTTAGAGATGGGTGAAAGAAAGGAGAAAAGTAAAGTTAAGTTTAGAGAGAGGGAAGAGAGAGGTTATAGCTACCAGCGCTGATCTCACGACGTCCTCACGGTCCCGGGTCCAGCTGAGGCTGCGTCGTCGATCGTCGTGGTCCTTGGTGGGGAAGCTTCCCATTTTCATTGTCCAGAAGTCATCTTTTATGCTCAGTAACACACCTTGCTCCACCTCTGCCTCAGGGGTCTCCGCCCTTCTCGAGCGAGGCTACCGCGCATGCACGGGGAGGAGTGTCTGAGGCGTGGTCAGTCTTGGAGGCGGGTAACCTTCAACCAGGCGTTGTGTTTTGGTATTATAATGAAACAAAGTTCGTCTAAGGTTCATGATTTCTTCATCGATGTTATGGCAACAGTCACGATCCATCTGTTTTGACAATGGCTATGCAATTATCTCTAAGAGCTCCGGCTAGGCCCAGGTACCGAACAATAGCACAACACTCTTTGTATTACACGGCTCAGGCACCAAAGAACAGCACTGCACTGCCTGCACCACACGGGTCAGTGCTCAGGAGAACAGCACAGCACTGGCTGTGCCACACAGTTCTGCATTCAGGAGCCTTTGCACCACATTCCACTCCAAGGATCGGCAACTATGTTCCAAACAGGCCGTTGTCGGGTCCCTCACTGTCCATGTCCCGGAAGACAATGTTGAGACAATGCTGATCATCTGACCGACTCTTACACATGGCCACCACTGACCTGCTGTCCACTGTGACATGGCCCCACAGTGACATGGCTACCACTAACCTGCTGCCCACTGTGACATGGCCCCCACAGTGACATGGCCACCACTGACCCGCTGCCCACTGTGACATGGCCCCCACAGTGACATGGCCACCACTGACTTGCTGACCACTGTGACATGGCCCCCACAGTGACATGGCCACCACTGACCCGCTACCTATTGTGACATGGACCCAACTGTGACAGGGCCACCACTGACCTGCTGCCCACTGTGAAATGGCCCCCACAATGACATGGCCACCACCGTCCTGCTGCCCACTGTGACATGGCCCCCACAGTGACATGGCCACCACTGACCCTCTGTCCACTGTGATATGGCCCCACAGTGACATGGCCAACACTGACTTGCTGCCCGCTGTGACATGGCCCCCACAGTGACATGGCTACCACTAACCTGCTGCCCAATGTGACATGGCCCTCACAGTGACATGGCCACCACTGACCCGCTGTCCACTGTGACATGGCCTCCACAGTCACATGGCCACCACTGACTTGCTGACCACTGTGACATGGCGCCCACAGTGACATGGCCACCACTGACCTGCTGCCCAGTGTAACATGTCCCCAAAAGTGACATGGCCGCCACTGATCTGCGGACCACTGTGACATGGCCCCCACTGTGACGGGGCAACCACTAACTTGTTGCCCACTGTGACATGGCCCCCACAGTCACATGGCCACCACTGACTTGCTGACCACTGTGACATGGCGCCCATAGTGACATGGCCACCCCTGACCTGCTGCAAACTGTGACGTTACCCCACAGTGACATGGCCACCACTGACTTGCCGACTGCTGTGACATGGCCCCCACAGTGACGGGGCAACCACTGACCTGCTGCCCACTGTGACATGGCCCCCACAGTGACATGGCCAGCATCGACCTGCTGCCCACTCTGACATGGACACAACTGTGACAGGGCCACCGCTGACCTGCTGCCCACTGTGACATGGCCCCCTCAGTCACATGACCACCACTGTCCTGCTGCCCACTGTGACATGGCCCCCACAGTGACAGGGCCACCACTGACCTGCTGTCCACTGTGACATTGCCCAACAGTGACATGGCCAGCACTGACTTGCTGCCCACTCTGACATGGCGCCCACAGTGACATGGCCACCACTGACCTGCTGCCCACTGTGACATGGCCCCCACAGTGACATGGCCACCACTGACCTGCTGCCCATTGTGACATGGACCCAATTGTGACAGGGCCACCACTGACCTGCTGCCCACTGTGACATGGCCCCCACAGTGACATGGCCACCACCGTCCTGCTGCCCACTGTGACATGGCCCCCACAGTGACATTGCCACCACTGACCCTCTGTCCACTGTGATATGGCCCCACAGTTACATGGCCAACACTGACTTGCTGCCCGCTGTGACATGGCCCCCACAGTGACATGGCTACCACTAACCTGCTGCCCAATGTGACATGGCCCTCACAGTGACATGGCCACCACTGACCCGCCTTCACTGTGACATGGCCCCCACAGTCACATGGCCACCACTGACTTGCTGACCACTGTGACATGGCGCCCATAGCGACATGGCCACCCCTGACTTGCTGCCCACGGTGACCTGACCCCACAGTGACATGGCCACCACTGACCTGCTGCCCAGTGTAACATGTCCCCAAAAGTGACATGGCCGCCACTGATCTGCCGACCACTGTGACATGGCCCCCACTGTGACGGGGCAACCACTGACTTGCTGCCCACTGTGACATGGCGCCCACAGTGACATGGCCACCACTGACCTGCTGCCCACTGTGACATGGCCCCCACAGTGACATGGCTACCACTGACCCGCTGCCCATTGTGACATGGACCCAACTCTGACAGGGCCACCACTGACCTGTTGCCTATTGTGACATGGCCCCCTCAGTCACATTACCACCACTGTCCCGCTGCCCAATGTGACATGGACCCAACTGTGACGGGGCAACCACTGACCTGCTGCCCACTGTGACATGGCCCCCTCAGTCACATGACCACCACTGTCCCACTGCCCACTGTGACATGGCCACCACAGTGACATGGCCACCACTGACCTGCTGCCCACTGTGACATGGACCCAACTGTGACAGGGCCACCACTGACCTGCTGCCCACTGTGACATGGCCCCATCAGTCACATGACCACCACTGTCCCACTGCCCACTGTGACATGGCCCCCACAGTGATAGGGCCACCACTGACTTGCTGTCCACTGTGACATGGCCCCCACAGTGACATGGCCACCAGTGACCTGCTGCCCACTGTGACATGGCCCCCACAGTGACATGGCCACCACTGACCTGCTGCCCACTGTGACATGGCCCCCACAGTGACATGGCTACCACTGACCCGCTGCCCATTGTGACATGGACCCAACTGTGACAGGGCCACCACTGACCTGCTGCCCATTGTGACATGGCCCCCTCAGTCACATGACCACCACTGTCCCGCTGCCCACTGTAACATGGCCCCCACAGTGACATGGCCACCAGTGACCTGCTGCCCACTGTGACATGGCCCCCACAGTGACATGGCCAGCACTGACCCGCTGCCCACTGTGACATGGCCCCCACAGTGACATGGCCACCACTGACCCGCTGCCCACTGTGACATGGCCCCCACAGTGACATGGCCACCACTGACACGCTGCCCATTGTGACATGGCCCACTCAGTCACATAACCACCACTGTCCCACTGCCCACTGTGACATGGACCCAACTGTGACGGGGCAACCACTGACCTGCTGCCCACTGTGACATGGCCCCCTCAGTCACATGACCACCAATGTCCCGCTGCCCACTGTGACATGGACCCCACAGTGACATGGCCACCACTGACCTGCTGCCCACTGTGACATGGCCCCCACAGTGACATGGCCACCACTGACCTGCTGCCCATTGTGACATGGACCCAACTGTGACAGGGCCACCACTGACCTGCTGCCCACTGTGACATGGCCCACTCAGTCACATGATCACCACTGTCCCGCTGCCCACTGTGACATGGACCCCACAGTGACATGGCCACCACTGACCTGCTGCCCACTGTGACATGGCCCCCACAGTGACATGGCCACCACTGACCTGCTGCCCATTGTGACATGGACCCAACTGTGACAGGGCCACCACTGACATGCTGCCCACTGTGACATGGCCCCCACAGTGACATGGCCACCACTGACCCGCTACCTATTGTGACATGGACCCAACTGTGACAGGGCCACCACTGACCTGCTGCCCACTGTGAAATGGCCCCCACAATGACATGGCCACCACCGTCCTGCTGCCCACTGTGACATGGCCCCCACAGTGACATGGCCACCACTGACCCTCTGTCCACTGTGATATGGCCCCACAGTGACATGGCCAACACTGACTTGCTGCCCGCTGTGACATGGCCCCCACAGTGACATGGCTACCACTAACCTGCTGCCCAATGTGACATGGCCCTCACAGTGACATGGCCACCACTGACCCGCTGTCCACTGTGACATGGCCTCCACAGTCACATGGCCACCACTGACTTGCTGACCACTGTGACATGGCGCCCACAGTGACATGGCCACCACTGACCTGCTGCCCAGTGTAACATGTCCCCAAAAGTGACATGGCCGCCACTGATCTGCGGACCACTGTGACATGGCCCCCACTGTGACGGGGCAACCACTAACTTGTTGCCCACTGTGACATGGCCCCCACAGTCACATGGCCACCACTGACTTGCTGACCACTGTGACATGGCGCCCATAGTGACATGGCCACCCCTGACCTGCTGCAAACTGTGACGTTACCCCACAGTGACATGGCCACCACTGACTTGCCGACTGCTGTGACATGGCCCCCACAGTGACGGGGCAACCACTGACCTGCTGCCCACTGTGACATGGCCCCCACAGTGACATGGCCAGCATCGACCTGCTGCCCACTCTGACATGGACACAACTGTGACAGGGCCACCGCTGACCTGCTGCCCACTGTGACATGGCCCCCTCAGTCACATGACCACCACTGTCCTGCTGCCCACTGTGACATGGCCCCCACAGTGACAGGGCCACCACTGACCTGCTGTCCACTGTGACATGGCCCAACAGTGACATGGCCAGCACTGACTTGCTGCCCACTCTGACATGGCGCCCACAGTGACATGGCCACCACTGACCTGCTGCCCACTGTGACATGGCCCCCACAGTGACATGGCCACCACTGACCTGCTGCCCATTGTGACATGGACCCAATTGTGACAGGGCCACCACTGACCTGCTGCCCACTGTGACATGGCCCCCACAGTGACATGGCCACCACCGTCCTGCTGCCCACTGTGACATGGCCCCCACAGTGACATTGCCACCACTGACCCTCTGTCCACTGTGATATGGCCCCACAGTTACATGGCCAACACTGACTTGCTGCCCGCTGTGACATGGCCCCCACAGTGACATGGCTACCACTAACCTGCTGCCCAATGTGACATGGCCCTCACAGTGACATGGCCACCACTGACCCGCCTTCACTGTGACATGGCCCCCACAGTCACATGGCCACCACTGACTTGCTGACCACTGTGACATGGCGCCCATAGCGACATGGCCACCCCTGACTTGCTGCCCACGGTGACCTGACCCCACAGTGACATGGCCACCACTGACCTGCTGCCCAGTGTAACATGTCCCCAAAAGTGACATGGCCGCCACTGATCTGCCGACCACTGTGACATGGCCCCCACTGTGACGGGGCAACCACTGACTTGCTGCCCACTGTGACATGGCGCCCACAGTGACATGGCCACCACTGACCTGCTGCCCACTGTGACATGGCCCCCACAGTGACATGGCTACCACTGACCCGCTGCCCATTGTGACATGGACCCAACTGTGACAGGGCCACCACTGACCTGTTGCCTATTGTGACATGGCCCCCTCAGTCACATTACCACCACTGTCCCGCTGCCCAATGTGACATGGACCCAACTGTGACGGGGCAACCACTGACCTGCTGCCCACTGTGACATGGCCCCCTCAGTCACATGACCACCACTGTCCCGCTGCCCACTGTGACATGGCCACCACAGTGACATGGCCACCACTGACCTGCTGCCCACTGTGACATGGACCCAACTGTGACAGGGCCACCACTGACCTGCTGCCCACTGTGACATGGCCCCATCAGTCACATGACCACCACTGTCCCACTGCCCACTGTGACATGGCCCCCACAGTGATAGGGCCACCACTGACTTGCTGTCCACTGTGACATGGCCCCCACAGTGACATGGCCACCAGTGACCTGCTGCCCACTGTGACATGGCCCCCACAGTGACATGGCCACCACTGACCTGCTGCCCACTGTGACATGGCCCCCACAGTGACATGGCTACCACTGACCCGCTGCCCATTGTGACATGGACCCAACTGTGACAGGGCCACCACTGACCTGCTGCCCATTGTGACATGGCCCCCTCAGTCACATGACCACCACTGTCCCGCTGCCCACTGTAACATGGCCCCCACAGTGACATGGCCACCAGTGACCTGCTGCCCACTGTGACATGGCCCCCACAGTGACATGGCCAGCACTGACCCGCTGCCCACTGTGACATGGCCCCCACAGTGACATGGCCACCACTGACCCGCTGCCCACTGTGACATGGCCCCCACAGTGACATGGCCACCACTGACACGCTGCCCATTGTGACATGGCCCACTCAGTCACATAACCACCACTGTCCCACTGCCCACTGTGACATGGACCCAACTGTGACGGGGCAACCACTGACCTGCTGCCCACTGTGACATGGCCCCCTCAGTCACATGACCACCAATGTCCCGCTGCCCACTGTGACATGGACCCCACAGTGACATGGCCACCACTGACCTGCTGCCCACTGTGACATGGCCCCCACAGTGACATGGCCACCACTGACCTGCTGCCCATTGTGACATGGACCCAACTGTGACAGGGCCACCACTGACCTGCTGCCCACTGTGACATGGCCCACTCAGTCACATGATCACCACTGTCCCGCTGCCCACTGTGACATGGACCCCACAGTGACATGGCCACCACTGACCTGCTGCCCACTGTGACATGGCCCCCACAGTGACATGGCCACCACTGACCTGCTGCCCATTGTGACATGGACCCAACTGTGACAGGGCCACCACTGACATGCTGCCCACTGTGACATGGCCCCCTCAGTCATATGACCACCACTGACCCGCTGCCCACTGTGACATGGCCCCCACGGTGACATGGCTACCACTAACCTGCTGCCCACTGTGACATGGCCCCCACAGTGACATGGCCACCACTGACTTGCTGACCACTGTGACATGGCGCCCATAGTGACATGGCCACCCCTGACCTGCTGCCCATTGTGACATGGACCCAACTGTCACAGGGCCACCACTGACCTGCTACCCACTGTGACATGGCCCCCTCAGTCACATGACCACCACTGTCCCGCTGCCCACTGTGACATGGCCCCCACAGTGACATGACCACCAGTGACTTGCTGCCCACTGTGACATGGCCCCAAAAGGGACATGGCCAGCACTGACCTGCTGCCCACTGTGACATAGCCCCCACAGTGACATGGCTACCACTGACCCACTGCCCATTGTGACATGGACCCAACTGTGAAAGTGCCACCACTGATGTGCTGCCCACTGTGACATGACCCCCTCAGTCACATGACCACCACTGTCCCACTGCCCACTGTTACATGGCCCCCACAGTGACATGGCCACCACTGACTTGCTGCCCACTGTGACATGGCCCCCACAGTGACATGGCTACCACTAACCTGCTGCCCACTGTGACATGGCCCCCTCAGTCACATGACCAGCACTGTCCCGCTGCCCAATGTGACATGGACCCAACTGTGACGGGGCAACCACTGACCTGTTGGCCACTGTGACATGGCCCCCTCAGTCACATGACCACCACTGTCCCGCTGCCCACTGTGACATGGCCACCACAGTGACATGGCCACCACTGACGTGCTGCCCACTCTGACATGGACACAACTGTGACAGGGCCACCACTGACCTGCTGCCCACTGTGACATGGCCCCATCAGTCACATGACCACCACTGTCCCGCTGCCCACTGTGACATGGCCCCCACAATGACAGGGCCACCACTGACCTGCTGTCCACTGTGAGATGGCCCCACACTGACATGGCCAGCACTGACTTGCTTCCCACTGTGACATGGCCCCAACAGTGACATGGCCAGCACTGACCTGCTGCCCACTGTGACATGGACCCAAGTGTGACAGGGCCACCACTGACCTGCTGCCCACTGTGACATGGCCCCCACAGTGACATGGCCACAACTGACCTGCTGCCAACTGTGACATGGCCCCCTCAGTCACATGACCACCACTGTCCCGCTGCCCACTGTAACATGGCCCCCACATTGACATGGCCACCAGTGACCTGCTGCCCACTGTGACATGGCCCCCACAGTGACATGGCCAGCACTGACCCGCTGCCCACTGTGACATGGCCCCACACTGACATGGCCACCACTGACCTGCTGCCCACTGTGACATGGCCCCCACAGTGACATGACCACCACTGTCCCGCTGCCAAATGTGACATGGACCCAACTATGACGGGGCAACCACTGACCTGCTGCCCACTGTGACATGGCCACCACAGTGACATGGCCACCACTGACCTGCTGCCCACTCTGACATGGACACAACTGTGACAGGGCCACCACTGACCTGCTGCCCACTGTGACATGACCCCCTCAGTCACATGACCACCACTGTCCCACTGCCCACTGTTACATGGCCCCCACAGTGACATGGCCACCACTGACTTGCTGCCCACTGTGACATGGCCCCCACAGTGACATGGCCACCACTGACCTGCTGCCCGCTGTGACATGGCCCCCACAGTGACATGGCTACCACTAACCTGCTGCCCACTGTGACATGGCCCCCTCAGTCACATGACCATCACTGTCCCGCTGCCCAATGTGACATGGACCCAACTGTGACGGGGCAACCACTGACCTGCTGCCCACTGTGACATGACCCCCTCAGTCACATGACCACCACTGTCCCACTGCCCACTGTTACATAGCCCCCACAGTGACATGGCCACCACCGTCCTGCTGCCCACTGTGACATGGCCCCCACAGTGACATTGCCACCACTGACCCTCTGTCCACTGTGATATGGCCCCACAGTTACATGGCCAACACTGACTTGCTGCCCGCTGTGACATGGCCCCCACAGTGACATGGCTACCACTAACCTGCTGCCCAATGTGACATGGCCCTCACAGTGACATGGCCACCACTGACCCGCTGCCCACTGTGACATGGCCACCACAGTCACATGGCCACCACTGACTTGCTGACCACTGTGATATGGCGCCCATAGTGACATGGCCACCCCTGACCTGCTGCCCACTGTGACGTGACCCCACAGTGACATGGCCACCACTGACCTGCTGCCCAGTGTAACATGTCCCCAAAAGTGACATGGCCGCCACTGATTTGCCGACCACTGTGACATGGCCCCCACTGTGAAGGGGCAACCACTGACTTGCTGCCCACTGTGACATGGCCCCCACAGTCACATGGCCACCACTGACTTGCTGACCACTGTGACATGGCGCCCATAGCGACATGGCCACCCCTGACTTGCTGCCCACGGTGACCTGACCCCACAGTGACATGGCCACCACTGACCTGCTGCCCAGTGTAACATGTCCCCAAATGTGACATGGCCGCCACTGATCTGCCGACCACTGTGACATGGCCCCCACTGTGACGGGGCAACCACTGACCCGCTGCCCACTGTGACATGGCGCCCACAGTGACATGGCCACCACTGACCTGCTGCCCACTGTGACATGGCCCCCACAGTGACATGGCTACCACTGACCCGCTGCCCATTGTGACATGGACCCAACTGTGACAGGGCCACCACTGAACTGTTGCCTATTGTGACATGGCCCCCTCAGTCACATTACCACCACTGTCCCGCTGCCCAATGTGACATGGACCCAACTGTGACGGGGCAACCACTGACCTGCTGCCCACTGTGACATGGCCCCCTCAGTCACATGACCACCACTGTCCCGCTGCCCACTGTGACATGGCCACCACAGTCACATGGCCACCACTGACCTGCTGCCCACTGTGACATGGACCCAACTGTGACAGGGCCACCACTGACCTGCTGCCCACTGTGACATGGCCCCATCAGTCACATGACCACCACTGTCCCACTGCCCACTGTGACATGGCCCCCACAGTGATAGGGCAACCACTGTACTGCTGTCCACTGTGACATGACCCCACACTGACATGGCCACCACTGACTTGCTTCCCACTGTGACATGGCCCCCACAGTGACATGGCCACCAGTGACCTGCTGCCCACTGTGACATGGCCCCCACAGTGACATGGCCACCACTGACCTACTGCCCACTGTGACATGGCCCCCACAGTGACATGGCTACCACTGACCCGCTGCCCATTGTGACATGGACCCAACTGTGACAGGGCTACCACTGACCTGCTGCCCATTGTGACATGGCCCCCTCAGTCACATGACCACCACTGTCCCGCTGCCCACTGTAACATGGACCCCACAGTGACATGGCCACCAGTGACCTGCTGCCCACTGTGACATGGCCCCCACAGTGACATGGCCACCACTGACCCGCTGCCCACTGTGACATGGCCCCCACAGTGATATGGCCACCACTGACCCGCTGCCCAGTGTGACATGGCCCCCACAGTGACATGGCCACCACTGACACGCTGCCCATTGTGACATGGCCCCCTCAGTCACATAACCACCACTGTCCCACTGCCCACTGTGACATGGACCCAACTGTGACGGGGCAACCACTGACCTGCTGCCCACTGTGACATGGCCCCCTCAGTCACATGACCACCAATGTCCCGCTGCCCACTGTGACATGGACCCCACAGTGACATGGCCACCACTGACCTGCTGCCCACTGTGACATGGCCCCCACAGTGACATGGCCACCACTGACCTGCTGCCCATTGTGACATGGACCCAACTGTGACAGGGCCACCACTGACCTGCTGCCCACTGTGACATGGCCCACTCAGTCACATGATCACCACTGTCCCCCTGCCCACTGTGACATGGACCCCACAGTGACATGGCCACCACTGACCTGCTGCCCACTGTGACATGGCCCCCACAGTGACATGGCCACCACTGACCTGCTGCCCATTGTGACATGGACCCAACTGTGACAGGGCCACCACTGACATGCTGCCCACTGTGACATGGCCCCCTCAGTCACATGACCACCACTGTCCCGCTGCCCACTGTGACATGGCCACCACAGTGACATGGCCACCACTGACGTGCTGCCCACTCTGACATGGACACAACTGTGACAGGGCCACCACTGACCTGCTGCCCACTGTGACATGGCCCCATCAGTGACATGACCACCACTGTCCCGCTGCCCACTGTGACATGGCCCCCACAGTGACAGGACCACCACTGACCTGCTGTCCACTCTGAGATGGCCCCACACTGACATGGCCAGCACTGACTTGCTTCCCACTGTGACATGGCCCCAACAGTGACATGGCCAGCACTGACCTGCTGCCCACTGTGACATGGACCCAACTGTGACAGGGCCACCACTGACCTGCTGCCCACTGTGACATGGCCCCCACAGTGACATGGCCACCACTGACCTGCTGCCAACTGTGACATGGCCCCCTCAGTCACATGACCACCACTGTCCCGCTGCCCACTGTAACATGGCCCCCACAGTGACATGGCCACCAGTGACCTGCTGCCCACTGTGACATGGCCCCCACAGTGACATGGCCAGCACTGACCCGCTGCCCACTGTGACATGGCCCCACAGTGACATGGCCACCACTGACCTGCTGCCCACTGTGACATGGCCCCCACAGTGACATGACCACCACTGTCCCGCTGCCCAATGTGACATGGACCCAACTGTGACGGGGCAACCACTGACCTGCTGCCCACTGTGACATGGCCACCACAGTGACATGGCCACCACTGACCTGCTGCCCACTCTGACATGGACACAACTGTGACATGGCCACCACTGTCCTGCTGCCCACTGTGACATGGCCCCCACAGTTACAGGGCCACCACTGACCTGCTACCCACTGTGACATGGCCACACAGTGACATGGCCACCACTGACCTGCTGCCCATTGTTACATGGACCCAACTGTGACAGGGCCACCACTGACCTGCTGCCCACTGTGACATGGCCCACTCAGTCACATGATCACCACTGTCCCGCTGCCCACTGTGACATGGACCCCACAGTGACATGGCCACCACTGACCTGCTGCCCACTGTGACATGGCCCCCACAGTGACATGGCCACCACTGACCTGCTGCCCATTGTGACATGGACCCAACTGTGACAGGGCCACCACTGACATGCTGCCCACTGTGACATGGCCCCCTCAGTCACATGACCACCACTGTCCCGCTGCCCACTGTGACATGGCCACCACAGTGACATGGCCACCACTGACGTGCTGCCCACTCTGACATGGACACAACTGTGACAGGGCCACCACTGACCTGCTGCCCACTGTGACATGGCCCCATCAGTCACATGACCACCACTGTCCCGCTGCCCACTGTGACATGGCCCCCACAGTGACAGGACCACCACTGACCTGCTGTCCACTCTGAGATGGCCCCACACTGACATGGCCAGCACTGACTTGCTTCCCACTGTGACATGGCCCCCACAGTGACATGGCCAGCCCTGACCTGCTGCCCACTGTGACATGGACCCAACTGTGACAGGGCCACCACTGACCTGCTGCCCACTGTGACATGGCCCCCACAGTGACATGGCCACCACTGACCTGCTGCCAACTGTGACATGGCCCCCTCAGTCACATGACCACCACTGTCCCGCTGCCCACTGTAACATGGCCCCCACAGTGACATGGCCACCAGTGACCTGCTGCCCACTGTGACATGGCCCCCACAGTGACATGGCCAGCACTGACCCGCTGCCCACTGTGACATGGCCCCACAGTGACATGGCCACCACTGACCTGCTGCCCACTGTGACATGGCCCCCACAGTGACATGACCACCACTGTCCCGCTGCCCAATGTGACATGGACCCAACTGTGACGGGGCAACCACTGACCTGCTGCCCACTGTGACATGGCCACCACAGTGACATGGCTACCACTGACCTTCTGCCCACTCTGACATGGACACAACTGTGACAGGGCCACCACTGACCTGCTGCCCACTGTGACATGGCCCCATCAGTCACATTACCACCACTGTCCTGCTGCCCACTGTGACATGGCCCCCACAGTTACAGGGCCACCACTGACCTGCTACCCACTGTGACATGGCCACACAGTGACATGGCCAGCACTGACTTGCTGCCCACTGTGACATGGCCCCCACAGTGACATGGCCACCACTGACCTACTGCCCACTGTGACATGGCCCCCACAGTGACATGGCTACCACTGACCCGCTGCCCATTGTGACATGGACCCAACTGTGACAGGGCTACCACTGACCTGCTGCCCATTGTGACATGGCCCCCTCAGTCACATGACCACCACTGTCCCGCTGCCCACTGTAACATGGACCCCACAGTGACATGGCCACCAGTGACCTGCTGCCCACTGTGACATGGCCCCCACAGTGACATGGCCACCACTGACCCGCTGCCCACTGTGACATGGCCCCCACAGTGATATGGCCACCACTGACCCGCTGCCCAGTGTGACATGGCCCCCACAGTGACATGGCCACCACTGACACGCTGCCCATTGTGACATGGCCCCCTCAGTCACATAACCACCACTGTCCCACTGCCCACTGTGACATGGACCCAACTGTGACGGGGCAACCACTGACCTGCTGCCCACTGTGACATGGCCCCCTCAGTCACATGACCACCAATGTCCCGCTGCCCACTGTGACATGGACCCCACAGTGACATGGCCACCACTGACCTGCTGCCCACTGTGACATGGCCCCCACAGTGACATGGCCACCACTGACCTGCTGCCCATTGTGACATGGACCCAACTGTGACAGGGCCACCACTGACCTGCTGCCCACTGTGACATGGCCCACTCAGTCACATGATCACCACTGTCCCCCTGCCCACTGTGACATGGACCCCACAGTGACATGGCCACCACTGACCTGCTGCCCACTGTGACATGGCCCCCACAGTGACATGGCCACCACTGACCTGCTGCCCATTGTGACATGGACCCAACTGTGACAGGGCCACCACTGACATGCTGCCCACTGTGACATGGCCCCCTCAGTCACATGACCACCACTGTCCCGCTGCCCACTGTGACATGGCCACCACAGTGACATGGCCACCACTGACGTGCTGCCCACTCTGACATGGACACAACTGTGACAGGGCCACCACTGACCTGCTGCCCACTGTGACATGGCCCCATCAGTGACATGACCACCACTGTCCCGCTGCCCACTGTGACATGGCCCCCACAGTGACAGGACCACCACTGACCTGCTGTCCACTCTGAGATGGCCCCACACTGACATGGCCAGCACTGACTTGCTTCCCACTGTGACATGGCCCCAACAGTGACATGGCCAGCACTGACCTGCTGCCCACTGTGACATGGACCCAACTGTGACAGGGCCACCACTGACCTGCTGCCCACTGTGACATGGCCCCCACAGTGACATGGCCACCACTGACCTGCTGCCAACTGTGACATGGCCCCCTCAGTCACATGACCACCACTGTCCCGCTGCCCACTGTAACATGGCCCCCACAGTGACATGGCCACCAGTGACCTGCTGCCCACTGTGACATGGCCCCCACAGTGACATGGCCAGCACTGACCCGCTGCCCACTGTGACATGGCCCCACAGTGACATGGCCACCACTGACCTGCTGCCCACTGTGACATGGCCCCCACAGTGACATGACCACCACTGTCCCGCTGCCCAATGTGACATGGACCCAACTGTGACGGGGCAACCACTGACCTGCTGCCCACTGTGACATGGCCACCACAGTGACATGGCCACCACTGACCTGCTGCCCACTCTGACATGGACACAACTGTGACATGGCCACCACTGTCCTGCTGCCCACTGTGACATGGCCCCCACAGTTACAGGGCCACCACTGACCTGCTACCCACTGTGACATGGCCACACAGTGACATGGCCACCACTGACCTGCTGCCCATTGTTACATGGACCCAACTGTGACAGGGCCACCACTGACCTGCTGCCCACTGTGACATGGCCCACTCAGTCACATGATCACCACTGTCCCGCTGCCCACTGTGACATGGACCCCACAGTGACATGGCCACCACTGACCTGCTGCCCACTGTGACATGGCCCCCACAGTGACATGGCCACCACTGACCTGCTGCCCTTTGTGACATGGACCCAACTGTGACAGGGCCACCACTGACATGCTGCCCACTGTGACATGGCCCCCTCAGTCACATGACCACCACTGTCCCGCTGCCCACTGTGACATGGCCACCACAGTGACATGGCCACCACTGACGTGCTGCCCACTCTGACATGGACACAACTGTGACAGGGCCACCACTGACCTGCTGCCCACTGTGACATGGCCCCATCAGTCACATGACCACCACTGTCCCGCTGCCCACTGTGACATGGCCCCCACAGTGACAGGACCACCACTGACCTGCTGTCCACTCTGAGATGGCCCCACACTGACATGGCCAGCACTGACTTGCTTCCCACTGTGACATGGCCCCCACAGTGACATGGCCAGCCCTGACCTGCTGCCCACTGTGACATGGACCCAACTGTGACAGGGCCACCACTGACCTGCTGCCCACTGTGACATGGCCCCCACAGTGACATGGCCACCACTGACCTGCTGCCAACTGTGACATGGCCCCCTCAGTCACATGACCACCACTGTCCCGCTGCCCACTGTAACATGGCCCCCACAGTGACATGGCCACCAGTGACCTGCTGCCCACTGTGACATGGCCCCCACAGTGACATGGCCAGCACTGACCCGCTGCCCACTGTGACATGGCCCCACAGTGACATGGCCACCACTGACCTGCTGCCCACTGTGACATGGCCCCCACAGTGACATGACCACCACTGTCCCGCTGCCCAATGTGACATGGACCCAACTGTGACGGGGCAACCACTGACCTGCTGCCCACTGTGACATGGCCACCACAGTGACATGGCTACCACTGACCTTCTGCCCACTCTGACATGGACACAACTGTGACAGGGCCACCACTGACCTGCTGCCCACTGTGACATGGCCCCATCAGTCACATTACCACCACTGTCCTGCTGCCCACTGTGACATGGCCCCCACAGTTACAGGGCCACCACTGACCTGCTACCCACTGTGACATGGCCACACAGTGACATGGCCAGCACTGACTTGCTGCCCACTGTGACATGGCCCCCACAGTGACAGGGCCACCACTGACCTGCTGTCCACTGTGACATGGCCCCACAATGACACGGCCAGCACTGACTTGCTTCCCACTGTGACATGGCCCCCACAGTGACATGGCCACCAGTGACCTGCTGCCCACTGTGACATGGCCCCCACAGTGACAAGGCTACCACTGACCCGCTGCCCATTGTGACATGGACCCAACTGTGACAGGGCCACCACTGACATGCTGCCCATTGTGACATGGCCCCCTCAGTCACATGACCACCACTGTCCCGCTGCCCACTGTAACATGGCCCCCACAGCGACATGGCCACCAGTGACCTGCTGCCCACTGTGACATGGCCCCCACAGTGACATGGCCACCACTGACCTGCTACCCACTGTGACATGGCCCCCTCACTCACATGACCACCACTGTCCCGCTGCCCACTGTGACATGGCCCCCACAGTGACATGGCCACCAGTGACCTGCTGCCCACTGTGACATGGCCCCACAGTGACATGGCCACCACTGACCTGCTGCCCGCTGTGACATGGCCCCCACAGTGACATGGCCACCACTGACCCGCTGTCCACTGTGACATGGCCCCACAGTGACATGGCCACACTGACTTGCTGCCCATTGTGATATGGCCCCCATAGTGACATGGCCACCACTGTCCCGCTGCCCACTGTGACATGGCCCCCACATTGACATGGCCACCACTGACCTGCTGCCCGCTGTGACATGGCCCCCACAGTGACATGGCTACCACTGACCCGCTGCCCATTGTGACATGGACCCAACAGTGACAGGGCTACCAATGACCTGCTGCACACTGTGACATGGCCCCCTCAGTCACATGACCACCACTGTCCCGCTGCCCACTGTGAAATGGCCCCCACAGTGACAGGGCCACCACTGACCTGCTGCCCACTGTGACATGTCCCCCACAGTGACATGACCACCACTGTCCCGCTGCCCAATGTGACATGGACCCAACTGTGACGGGGCAACCACTGACCTGCTGCCCACTGTGACATGGCCACCACAGTGACATGGCCACCACTGACCTGCTGTCCACTCTGACATGGACACAACTGTGACAGGGCCACCACTGACCTGCTGCCCACTGTGACATGGCCCCATCAGTCACATGACCACCACTGTCCCGCTGCCCACTGTGACATGGCCCCCACAGTGACAGGGACACCACTGACCTGCTGCCCACTGTGACATGGCCACACAGTGACATGGCCAGCACTGACTTGCTGCCCACTGTGACATGGCCCCCACAGTGACATGGCCACCACTGACCTGCTGTCCACTGTGACATGGCCCCACACTGACATGGCCAGCACTGACTTGCTTCCCACTGTGACATGGCCCCCACAGTGACATGGCCACCAGTGACCTGCTGCCCACTGTGACATGGCCCCCACAGTGACATGTCTACCACTGACCCGCTGCCCATTGTGACATGGACCCAACTGTGACAGGGCTACCACTGACCTGCTGCCCATTGTGACATGGCCCCCTCAGTCACATGACCACCACTGTCCCGCTGCCCACTGTAACATGGCCCCCACAGTGACATGGCCACCAGTGACCTGCTGCCCACTGTGACATGGCCCCCACAGTGACATGGCCACCACTGACCCGCTGCCCACTGTGACATGGCCCCCACAGTGACATGGCCACCACTGACCCGCTGCCCACTGTGACATGGCCCCCACAGTGACATGGCCACCACTGACACGCTGCCCATTGTGACATGGCCCCCTCAGTCACATAACCACCACTGTCCCACTGCCCACTGTGACATGGACCCAACTGTGACGGGGCAACCACTGACCTGCTGCCCACTGTGACATGGCCCCCTCAGTCACATGACCACCAATGTCCCGCTGCCCACTGTGACATGGACCCCACAGTGACATGGCCACCACTGACCTGCTGCCCACTGTGACATGGCCCCCACAGTGACATGGCCACCACTGACCTGCTGCCCATTGTGACATGGACCCAACTGTGACAGGGCCACCACTGACCTGCTGCCCAGTGTGACATGGCCCACTCAGTCACATGATCACCACTGTCCCGCTGCCCGCTGTGACATGGCCCCCACAGTGACATGGCCACCACTGACCCGCTGTCCACTGTGACATGGCCTCACAGTGACATGGCCAGCACTGACTTGCTGCCCATTGTGATATGGCCCCCATAGTGACATGGTCACCACTGTCCCGCTGCCCACTGTGACATGGCCCCCACATTGACATGGCCACCACTGACCTGCTGCCCGCTGTGACATGGCCCCCACAGTGACATGGCTACCACTGACCCGCTGCCCATTGTGACATGGACCCAAATGTGACAGGGCTACCAATGACCTGCTGCCCACTGTGACATGGCCCCCTCAGTCACATTACCACCACTGTCCCGCTGCCCACTGTGACATGGCCCCCACAGTGACAGGGCCACCACTGACCTGCTGCCCACTGTGACATGGCCCCCACAGTGACATGACCACCACTGTCCCGCTGCCCAATGTGACATGGACCCAACTGTGACGGGGCAACCACTGACCTGCTGCCCACTGTGACATGGCCACCACAGTGACATGGCCACCACTGACCTGCTGCCCACTCTGACATGGCCACACAGTGACATGGCCAGCACTGACTTGCTGCCCACTGTGACATGGCCCCCACAGTGACATGGCCACCACTGACCTGCTGTCCACTGTGACATGGCCCCACACTGACATGGCCAGCACTGACTTGCTTCCCACTGTGACATGGCCCCCACAGTGACATGGCCACCAGTGACCTGCTGCCCACTGTGACATGGCCCCCACAGTGACATGGCTACCACTGACCCGCTGCCCATTGTGACATGGACCCAACTGTGACAGGGCCACCACTGACATGCTGCCCATTGTGACATGGCCCCCTCAGTCACATGACCACCACTGTCCCGCTGCCCACTGTAACATGGCCCCCACAGCGACATGGCCACCAGTGACCTGCTGCCCACTGTGACATGGCCCCCACAGTGACATGGCCACCACTGACCCGCTCCCCACTGTGACATGTCCCCCACAGTGACATGGCCACCACTGACACGCTGCCCATTGTGACATGGTCCCCTCAGTCACATGACCACCACTGTCCCACTGCCCACTGTGACATGGACCCAACTGTGACGGGGCAACCACTGACCTGCTGCCCACTGTGACATGGACCCAACTGTGACAGGGCCACCACTGACCTGTTGCCCACTGTGACATGGCGCCCTCAGTCACATGAGCACCACTGTACCGCTGTCCATTGTGACATGGCCCCCACGGTGACATGGCTACCACTAACCTGCTGCCCACTGTGACATGGCCCCCACAGTGACATGGCCACCACTGACTTGCTGACCACTGTGACATGGACCCAACTGTGACAGGGCCACCACTGACCTGCTACCCACTGTGACATTGCCCCCTCAGTCACATGACCACCACTGTCCTGCTGCCCACTGTGACATGGCCCCCACAGTGACATGGCCACCACTGACCCGCTGTCCACTGTGACATGGCCCCCACAGTGACATGGCCACCACTGACCTGCTGCCCGCTGTGAAATGGCCCCCACAGTGACATGGACCCAACAGTGACAGGGCTACCAATGACGTGCTGCCCACTGTGACATGGCCCCCACGGTGACATGGCTACCACTAACCTGCTGCCCACTGTGACATGGCCCCCACAGTGACATGGCCACCACTGACTTGACACTGTGACATGGCGCCCATAGTTACATGGCCACCACTGACCTGCTGCACACTGTGACTTGGCCCCCTCAGTCACATGACCACCACTGTCCCACTGCCCACTGTGACATGGACCCAACTGTGACGGGGCAACCACTGACCTGCTGCCCACTGTGACATGGCCCCCTCAGTCACATGACCACCACTGACCCGCTGCCCACTGTGATATGGACCCAACTGTGACAGGGCCACCACTGACCCGCTGCCCACTGTGACATGGCCCCCTCAGTCACATGACCACCACTGTCCTGCTGCCCACTGTGACGTGACCCCACAGTGACATGGCCACCACTGACTTGCTGCCCACTGTGACATGGCCCCCACAGTGTCATGGCCACCACTGACATGCTGCCCACTGTGACATGGCCCCCACAGTCACATGGCCACCCCTGACCTGCTGCCCACTGTGACGTGACCCCACAGTGACATGGCCACCACTGACCTGCTGCCCAGTGTAACATGTCCCCAAAAGTGACATGGCCACCACTGACCTGCCGACCACTGTGAAATGGCCCCCACAGTGACTGGGCAACCACTGTCTTGCTGCCCGCTGTGACATGGCCCCCACAGTGACATGACCACCACTGTCCCGCTGCCCACTGTGACATGGCCCCCACAGTGACATGGCCATCACTGACTTGCTGCCCACTGTGACATGGCCCCCACAGTCACATGGCCACCACTGACTTGCTGACCACTGTGACATGGCGCCCATAGTGACATGCCCACCACTGACCTGCTGCCCACTGTGACATGACTCCACAGTGACATGGCCACCACTGACCTGCTGCCCAGTGTAACATGTCCCCAAAAGTGACATGGCCACCACTGACCTTCCGACCACTTTGACATGGCCCCCACAGTGACGGGGCAACCACTGACCTGCTGCCCACTGTGACATGGCCCCAAAAGGGACATGGCCATCCTTGTCCTGCTGCCCACTCTGACGTAGCACCCACAGTGACATGGCCACCACTGACTCGCTGCCCACTGTGACATGGCCCCCATAGTGACATGGCCACCAGTGACTTGCTGCCCACTGTGACATGGCCCCCACAGTGACATATCTGTCACGGTCCACTCGTTGGACTCGTGATGGTTCGTTTGCTACCATCTCGAAAGTGCAAAATTAAGGTGACCAACATGAAAGGGGATAGCAGTAATCAAACAGTGAAAGTTTATTGTGTTGCCTGTGAAGCGGCACGTGATAGTTAGAGATGGGTGAAAGAAAGGAGAAAAGTAAAGTTAAGTTTAGAGAGAGGGAAGAGAGAGGTTATAGCTACCAGCGCTGATCTCACGACGTCCTCACGGTCCCGGGTCCAGCTGAGGCTGCGTCGTCGATCGTCGTGGTCCTTGGTGGGGAAGCTTCCCATTTTCATTGTCCAGAAGTCATCTTTTATGCTCAGTAACACACCTTGCTCCACCTCTGCCTCAGGGGTCTCCGCCCTTCTCGAGCGAGGCTACCGCGCATGAACGGGGAGGAGTGTCTGAGGCGTGGTCAGTCTTGGAGGCGGGTAACCTTCAACCAGGCGTTGTGTTTTGGTATTATAATGAAACAAAGTTCGTCTAAGGTTCATGATTTCTTCATCGATGTTATGGCAACAGTCACGATCCATCTGTTTTGACAATGGCTATGCAATTATCTCTAAGAGCTCCGGCTAGGCCCAGGTACCGAACAATAGCACAACACTCTTTGTATTACACGGCTCAGGCACCAAAGAACAGCACTGCACTGCCTGCACCACACGGGTCAGTGCTCAGGAGAACAGCACAGCACTGGCTGTGCCACACAGTTCTGCATTCAGGAGCCTTTGCACCACATTCCACTCCAAGGATCGGCAACTGTGTTCCAAACAGGCCGTTGTCGGGTCCCTCACTGTCCATGTCCCGGACGACAATGTTGAGACAATGCTGATCATCTGACCGAGTCTTACACATGGCCACCACTGACCCGCTGCCCATTGTGACATGGACCCAACTGTGACATGGCCACCACTGACCCGCTGCCCATTGTGACATGGCCCCCACAGTGACATGGCCACCACTGACCTGCTGCCCACTGTGACATGGCCCCCTCAGTCACATGACCACCACTGTCCCGCTGCCCACTGTGACATGGCCCCCACAGTGACATGGCCACCACTGACCCGCTGTCCACTGTGACATGGCCCCACAGTGACATGGCTACCACTAACCTGCTGCCCACTGTGACATGGCCCCCACAGTGACATGGCCACCACTGACCCGCTGCCCATTGTGACATGGACCCAACTGTGACAGGGCCACCACTGAACTGCTGCCCACTTTGACATGGTGCCCATACTCACATGACCACCACTGTCCCGCTGCCTACTGTGACATGGCCCCCACAGTGACATGGCCACCACTGACATGCTGCCCAATGTGATATGGCCCCACAGTGACATGGCCAGCACTGACTTGCTGCCTGCTGCGACATGGCCCCCACAGTGACATGGCCACCACTGTCCCGCTGCCCAGTGTGACATGGATCCAACTGTGACAGGGCCACCACTGACCTGCTGCCCACTGTGACATGGCCCCCTCAGTCACATGACCACCACTGACCCGCTGCCAATGTGACATGGCCACACAGTGACATTGCCAGCACTGACTTGCTGACCGCTGTGACATGGCCCCCACCATGACATGGCTTCCACTAACCTGCTGCCCACTGTGACATGGCCCCCACCATGACATGGCTTCCACTAACCTGCTGCCCACTGTGACATGGCCCCCACAGTGACATGGCCACCACTGACCCGCTGTCCACTGTGACATGGCCCCACAGTGACATGGCCAGCACTGACTTGCTGCCCACTGTGACATGGCCCCCACAGTGACATGGCCACCACTGACCCGCTGCCCATTGTGACATGGACCCAACTGTGACATGGCCACCACTGACCCGCTGCCCACTGTGACATGGCCCCCTCAGTCACATGACAACCACTGACCCGCTGTCCACTGTGACATGGCCCCCACAGTAACATGGCCACCACTGACCCGCTGCCCATTGTGACATGGACCCAACTGTGACATGGCCACCACTGACTCGCTGCCCACTGTGACATGGCCCCCTCACTCACATGACCACCACTGTCCCGCTGCCCACTGTGACATGGCACCCACAGTGACATGGCCAGCACTGACCCGCTGCCAATGTGACATGTCCACACAGTGACATGGCCAACATTGACTTGCTGCCCGCTGTGACATGGCCCCCACAGTCACATGGCTACCACTGTCCCGCTGCCCACTGTGACATAGCTCCCACAGTGACATGGCCACCACTGACTTGCTGCCCATTGTGACATGGACCCAACTGTGACATAGCCACCACTGTCCCGTTGTCCACTGTGCATGGCCCCCACAGTGACATGGACAGCACTGACCCGCTGTCCACTGTGACATGGCCCCACAGTGACATGGCCAGCACTGACTTGCTGCCGACTGTGACATGGCCCCCACAGTGACATGGCTACCACTGTCCCGCTGCCCACTGTGACATGGCCACCACAGTGACATGGCCATAACTGACCCGCTGCCCATTGTGACACGGACCCAACTGTGACATAGCCACCACTGACCTGCTGCCCACTGTGACATGGCCCCCTCAGTCACATGACCACCACTGTCCCGCTGCCAACTGTGACATGGCCCCCACAGTGACATGGCCACCACTGACCCGCTGTTCACTGTGACATGGCCCCACAGTGACATGGCCAGCACTGACTTGCTGCCCACTGTGACATGACCCCACAGTGACATGGCTACCACTAACCTGCTGCCCACTGTGACATGGCCCCCACAGTGACATGGCCACCACTGACCCGCTGCCCATTGTGACATGGACCCAACTGTGACAGGGCCACCACTGAACTGCTGCCCACTTTGACATGGTGCCCATAGTCACATGACCACCACTGTCCCGCTGCCTACTGTGACATGGCCCCCACAGTGACATGGCCACCACTGACATGCTGCCCTCTGTGATATGGCCCCACAGTGACATGGCCAGCACTGACTTGCTGCCTGCTGCGACATGGCCCCCACAGTGACATGGCCACCACTGTCCCGCTGCCCAGTGTGACATGGATCCAACAGTGACAGGGCCACCAGTGACCTGCTGCCCACTGTGACATGGCCCCCTCAGTCACATGACCACCACTTACCCGCTGCCAATGTGACATGGCCACACAGTGACATGGCCAGCACTGACTTGCTGACCGCTGTGACATGGCCCCCACCATGACATGGCCACCACTGACCCGCTGTCCACTGTGACATGGCCCCACAGTGACATGGCCAGCACTGACTTGCTGCCCACTGTGACATGGCCCCCACAGTGACATGGCCACCACTGACCCGCTGCCCATTGTGACATGGACCCAACTGTGACATGGCCACCACTGACCCGCTGCCCACTGTGACATGGCCCCCTCAGTCACATGACAACCACTGACCCGCTGTCCACTGTGACATGGCCCCCACAGTGACATGGCCACCACTGACCCGCTGCCCATTGTGACATGGACCCAACTGTGACAGGGCCACCACTGACTCGCTGCCCACTGTGATATGGCCCCCACAGTGACATGGACAGCACTGACCCGCTGCCAATGTGACATGTCCACACAGTGACATGGCCAGCACTGACCTGCTGCCCCCTGTGACATGGCCCCCACAGTCACATGGCTACCACTGTCCCGCTGCCCACTGTGACATAGCTCCCACAGTGACATGGCCACCACTGACTTGCTGCCCATTGTGACATGGACCCAACTGTGACATAGCCACCACTGACCCGCTGTCCACTGTGCATGGCCCCCACAGTGACATGGACAGCACTGACCCGCTGTCCACTGTGACATGGCCCCACAGTGACATGGCCAGCACTGACTTGCTGCCCACTGTGACATGGCCCCCACAGTGACATGGCTACCACTGTCCCGCTGCCCACTGTGACATGGCCACCACAGTGACATGGCCATAACTGACCCGCTGCCCATTGTGACACGGACCCAACTGTGACATGGCCACCACTGACCTGCTGCCCACTGTGACATGGCCCCCTCAGTCACATGACCACCACTGTCCCGCTGCCCACTGTGACATGGCCCCCACAGTGACATGGCCACCACTGACCCGCTGTTCACTGTGACATGGCCCCACAGTGACATGGCCAGCACTGATCTGCCGACCACTGTGACATGACCCCACAGTGACATGGCTACCACTAACCTGCTGCCCACTGTGACATGGCCCCCACAGTGACATGGCCACCACTGACCCGCTGCCCATTGTGACATGGACCCAACTGTGACAGGGCCACCACTGAACTGCTGCCCACTTTGACATGGTGCCCATAGTCACATGACCACCACTGTCCCGCTGCCTACTGTGACATGGCCCCCACAGTGACATGGCCACCACTGACATGCTGCCCTCTGTGATATGGCCCCACAGTGACATGGCCAGCACTGACTTGCTGCCTGCTGCGACATGGCCCCCACAGTGACATGGCCACCACTGACACGCTGCCAATGTGACATGGCCACACAGTACACATGGCCAGCACTGACTTGCTGACCGCTGTGACATGGCCCCCACCATGACATGGCTTCCACTAACCTGCTGCCCACTGTGACATGGCCCCCACAGTGACATGGCCACCACTGACCCGCTGTCCACTGTGACATGGCCCCACAGTGACATGGCCAGCACTGACTTGCTGCCCACTGTGACATGGCCCCCACAGTGACATGGCCACCACTGACCCGCTGCCCATTGTGACATGGACCCAACTGTGACATGGTCACCACTGACCCGATGCCCACTGTGACATGGCCCCCTCAGTCACATGACAACCACTGACCCGCTGTCCACTGTGAAATGGCCCCCACAGTGACATGGCCACCACTGACCCGCTGCCCATTGTGACATGGACCCAACTGTGACAGGGCCACCACTGACTCGCTGCCCACTGTGACATGGCCCCCTCACTCACATGACCACCACTGTCCCGCTGCCCACTGTGACATGGCCCCCACAGTGACATGGACAGCACTGACCCGCTGCCAATGTGACATGTCCACACAGTGACATGGCCAACATTGACTTGCTGCCCGCTGTGACATGGCCCCCACAGTCACATGGCTACCACTGTCCCGCTGCCCACTGTGACATAGCTCCCACAGTGACATGGCCACCACTGACTTGCTGCCCATTGTGACATGGACCCAACTGTGACATAGCCACCACTGTCCCGCTGTCCACTGTGCATGGCCCCCACAGTGACATGGACAGCACTGACCCGCTGTCCACTGTGACATGGCCCCACAGTGACATGGCCAGCACTGACTTGCTGCCCACTGTGACATGGCCCCCACAGTGACATGGCTACCACTGTCCCGCTGCCCACTGTGACATGGCCACCACAGTGACATAGCCATAACTGACCCGCTGCCCATTGTGACACGGACCCAACTGTGACATGGCCACCACTGACCTGCTGCCCACTGTGACATGGCCCCCTCAGTCACATGACCACCACTGTCCCGCTGCCCACTGTGACATGGCCCCCACAGTGACATGGCCACCACTGACCCGCTGTTCACTGTGACATGGCCCCACAGTGACATGGCCAGCACTGACTTGCTGCCCACTGTGACATGACCCCACAGTGACATGGCTACCACTAACCTGCTGCCCACTGTGACATGGCCCCCACAGTGACATGGCCACCACTGACCCGCTGCCCATTGTGACATGGACCCAACTGTGACAGGGCCACCACTGAACTGCTGCCCACTTTGACATGGTGCCCATAGTCACATGACCACCACTGTCCCGCTGCCTACTGTGACATGGCTCCCACAGTGACATGGCCACCACTGACCCGCTGTCCACTGTGACATGGCCCCACAGTGACATGGCCAGCACTGACTTGCTGCCCACAGTGACATGGCCACCACAGACCCACTGCCCATTGTGACATGGACCCAACTGTGACAGGGCCACCACTGACTCGCTGCCCACTGTGACATGGCCCCCTCACTCACATGACCACCACTGTCCCGCTGCCCACTGTGACATGGCCCCCACAGTGACATGGACAGCACTGACCCGCTGCCAATGTGACATGTCCACACATTGACATGGCCAACATTGACTTGCTGCCCGCTGTGACATGGCCCCCACAGTCACATGGCTACCACTGTCCCGCTGCCCACTGTGACATAGCCCCCACAGTGACATGGCCACCACTGACTTGCTGCCCATTGTGACATGGACCCAACTGTGACATAGCCACCACTGTCCCGCTGTCCACTGTGACATGGCCCCACAGTGACATGGACAGCACTGACCCGCTGCCAATGTGACATGGCCACACAGTGACATGGCCAGCACTGACTTGCTGCCCATTGTGACATGGACCCAAATGTGACATAGCCACCACTGTCCCGCTGCCCACTGTGACATGGCCCCCACAGTGACATGGACAGCACTGACCCGCTGCCAATGTGACATGGCCACACAATGACATGGCCAGCACTGACTTGCTGCCCACTGTGACATGGCCCCCTCAGTCACATGACCACCACTGACCCGGTGTCCACTGTGACATGGCCCCCACAGTGAAATGGCCACCACTGACCCGCTGTCCACTGTTACATGGCCCGCACAGTGACATGACCACCACTGTCCCGCTGCCCACTGTGACATGGCCCCCACAGTGACATGGCCACCACTGACCCGCTGTCCACTGTGACATGGCCCCACAGTGACATGGCCAGCACTGACTTACTGCCCACTGTGACATGGCCCCCACAGTGACATGACCACCACTGTCCCGCTGCCCACTGTGACATGGCCCCCACAGTGACATGGCCACCACTGACACGCTGTTCACTGTGACATGGCCCCACAGTGACATGGCCAGCACTGACTTGCTGCCCACTGTGACATGGCCCCCACAGTGACATGGCCAGCACTGACTTGCTGCCCACTGTGACATGGCCCCCACAGTGACATGGCCACCACTGACCCGCTGCCCATTGTGACAAGGACCCAACTGTGACATGGCCACCACTGACCCGCTGCCCACTGTGACATGGCCCCCTCAGTCACATGACAACCACTGACCCGCTGTCCACTGTGACATGGCCCCCACAGTGACATGGCCACCACTGACCCGCTGCCCATTGTGACATGGACCCAACTGTGACAGGGCCACCACTGACTCGCTGCCCACTGTGACATGGCCCCCTCACTCACATGACCACCACTGTCCCGCTGCCCACTGTGACATGGCCCCCACAGTGACATGGACAGCACTGACCCGCTGCCAATGTGACATGTCCACACAGTGACATGGCCAACATTGACTTGCTGCCCGCTGTGACATGGCCCCCACAGTCACATGGCTACCACTGTCCCGCTGCCCACTGTGACATAGCTCCCACAGTGACATGGCCACCACTGACTTGCTGCCCATTGTGACATGGACCCAACTGTGACATAGCCACCACTGTCCCGCTGTCCACTGTGCATGGCCCCCACAGTGACATGGCCACCACTGACATGCTGCCCTCTGTGATATGGCCCCACAGTGACATGGCCAGCACTGACTTGCTGCCTGCTGCGACATGGCCCCCACAGTGACATGGCCACCACTGACCCGCTGCCAATGTGACATGGCCACACAGTGACATGGCCAGCACTGACTTGCTGACTGCTGTGACATGGCCCCCACCATGACATGGCTTCCACTAACCTGCTGCCCACTGTGACATGGCCCCCACAGTGACATGGCCACCACTGACCCGCTGTCCACTGTGACATGGCCCCACAGTGACATGGCCAGCACTGACTTGCTGCCCACTGTGACATGGCCACCACAGTGACATGGCCACCACTGACCCGCTGCCCATTGTGACATGGACCCAAATGTGACATAGCCACCACTGTCCCGCTGCCCACTGTGACATGGCCCCCACAGTGACATGGACAGCACTGACCCGCTGCCAATGTGACATGGCCACACAATGACATGGCCAGCACTGACTTGCTGCCCACTGTGACATGGCCCCCTCAGTCACATGACCACCACTGACCCGGTGTCCACTGTGACATGGCCCCCACAGTGACATGGCCACCACTGACCCGCTGTCCACTGTTACATGGCCCGCACAGTGACATGACCACCACTGTCCCGCTGCCCACTGTGACATGGCCCCCACAGTGACATGGCCACCACTGACCCGCTGTAAACTGTGACATGGCCCCACACATACATGGCCAGCACTGACTTGCTGCCCACTGTGACATGACCCCACAGTGACATGGCCACCACTGACCCGCTGCCCATTGTGACATGGACCCAACTGTGACATGGCCACCACTGACCTGCTGCCCATTGTGACATGGCGCCCATTGTCACATGACCACCACTGTCCCGCTGCCCACTGTGACATGGCCCCCGCAGTCACATGACCACCACTGACCCGCTGTCCACTGTGACATGGCCCCCACAGTGACATGGCCACCACAGACCCGCTGCCCATTGTGACATGGACCCAACTGTGACAGGGCCACCACTGACTCGCTGCCCACTGTGACATGGCCCCCTCACTCACATGACCACCACTGTCCCGCTCGCCACTGTGACATGGACAGCACTGACCCGCTGCCAATGTGACATGGCCACACAGTGACATGGCCAACATTGAGTTGCTGCCCGCTGTGACATGGCCCCCACAGTCACATGGCTACCACTGTCCCGCTGCCCACTGTGACATAGCCCCCATAGTGACATGGCCAGCACTGACTTGCTGCCCATTGTGACATGGACCCAACTGTGACATAGCCACCACTGTCCCGCTGCCCACTGTGACATGGCCCCCACAGTGACATGGCCACCACTGACATGCTGCCCTCTGTGATATGGCCCCACAGTAACATGGCCAGCACTGACTTGCTGCCTGCTGCGACATGGCCCCCACAGTGACATGGCCACCACTGTCCCGCTGCCCAGTGTGACATGGATCCAACTGTGACAGGGCCACCAGTGACCTGCTGCCCACTGTGACATGGCCCCCTCAGTTACATGACCACCACTGACCCGCTGCCAATGTGACATGGCCACACAGTGACATGGCCAGCACTGACTTGCTGACCGCTGTGACATGGCCCCCACCATGACATGGCTTCCACTAACCTGCTGCCCACTGTGACATGGCCCCCACCATGACATGGCTTCCACTAACCTGCTGCCCACTGTGACATGGCCCCCACAGTGACATGGCCACCACTGACACGCTGTCCACTGTGACATGGCCCCACAGTGACATGGCCAGCACTGACTTGCTGCCCGCTGTGACATGGCGCCCATAGTGACATGGCCACCACTGACCTGCTGTCCAGTGTGACATGGCCCCCACAGTGACATGGCCACCACTGACCCGCTGTCCACTGTGACATGGCCCCACAGTGACATGGCCAGCACTGACTTGCTGCCCACTGTGACATGGCCCCCTCAGTCACATGACAACCACTGACCCGCTGTCCACTGTGACATGGCCCCCACAGTGACATGGCCACCACTGACCCGCTGCCCATTGCGACATGGACCCAACTGTGACAGGGCCACCACTGACTCGCTGCCCACTGTGACATGGCCCCCACAGTGACATGGACAGCACTGACCCGCTGCCAATGTGACATGTCCACACAGTGACATGGCCAACATTGAGTTGCTGCCCGCTGTGACATGGCCCCCACAGTCACATGGCTACCACTGTCCCGCTGCCCACTGTGACATAGCTCCCACAGTGACATGGCCACCACTGACTTGCTGCCCATTGTGACATGGACCCAACTGTGACATAGCCACCACTGTCCCGCTGTCCACTGTGCATGGCCCCCACAGTGACATGGCCACCACTGACATGCTGCCCTCTGTGATATGGCCCCACAGTGACATGGCCAGCACTGACTTGCTGCCTGCTGCGACATGGCCCCCACAGTGACATGGCCACCACTGACCCGCTGCCAATGTGACATGGCCACACAGTGACATGGCCAGCACTGACTTGCTGACCGCTGTGACATGGCCCCCACCATGACATGGCTTCCACTAACCTGCTGCCCACTGTGACATGGCCCCCACAGTGACATGGCCACCACTGACCCGCTGTCCACTGTGACATGGCCCCACAGTGACATGGCCAGCACTGACTTGCTGCCCACTGTGACATGGCCACACAGTGACATGGCCAACATTGAGTTGGTGCCCGCTGTGACATGGCCCCCACAGTCACATGGCTACCACTGTCCCGCTGCCCACTGTGACATAGCCCCCATAGTGACATGGCCGCCACTGACTTGCTGCCCATTGTGACATGGACCCAACTGTGACATAGCCACCACTGTCCCGCTGCCCACTGTGACATGGCCCCCACAGTGACATGGCCACCACTGACATGCTGCCCTCTGTGATATGGCCCCACAGTAACATGGCCAGCACTGACTTGCTGCCTGCTGCGACATGGCCCCCACAGTGACATGGCCACCACTGTCCCGCTGCCCAGTGTGACATGGATCCAACTGTGACAGGGCCACCAGTGACCTGCTGCCCACTGTGACATGGCCCCCTCAGTTACATGACCACCACTGACCCGCTGCCAATGTGACATGGCCACACAGTGACATGGCCAGCACTGACTTGCTGACCGCTGTGACATGGCCCCCACCATGACATGGCTTCCACTAACCTGCTGCCCACTGTGACATGGCCCCCACCATGACATGGCTTCCACTAACCTGCTGCCCACTGTGACATGGCCCCCACAGTGACATGGCCACCACTGACCCGCTGTCCACTGTGACATGGCCCCACAGTGACATGGCCAGCACTGACTTGCTGCCCGCTGTGACATGGCGCCCATAGTGACATGGCCACCACTGACCTGCTGTCCAGTGTGACATGGCCCCCACAGTGACATGGCCACCACTGACCCGCTGTCCACTGTGACATGGCCCCACAGTGACATGGCCAGCACTGACCCGCTGCCAATGTGACATGTCCACACAGTGACATGGCCAACATTGAGTTGCTGCCCGCTGTGACATGGCCCCCACAGTCACATGGCTACCACTGTCCCGCTGCCCACTGTGACATAGCTCCCACAGTGACATGGCCACCACTGACTTGCTGCCCATTGTGACATGGACCCAACTGTGACATAGCCACCACTGTCCCGCTGTCCACTGTGCATGGCCCCCACAGTGACATGGCCACCACTGACATGCTGCCCTCTGTGATATGGCCCCACAGTGACATGGCCAGCACTGACTTGCTGCCTGCTGCGACATGGCCCCCACAGTGACATGGCCACCACTGACCCGCTGCCAATGTGACATGGCCACACAGTGACATGGCCAGCACTGACTTGCTGACCGCTGTGACATGGCCCCCACCATGACATGGCTTCCACTAACCTGCTGCCCACTGTGACATGGCCCCCACAGTGACATGGCCACCACTGACCCGCTGTCCACTGTGACATGGCCCCACAGTGACATGGCCAGCACTGACTTGCTGCCCACTGTGACATGGCCACCACAGTGACATGGCCACCACTGACCCGCTGCCCATTGTGACATGGACCCAACTGTGACATGGCCACCACTGACCCACTGCCCACTGTGACATGGCCGCCTCAGTCACATGACCACCACTGACCCGCTGTCCACTGTGACATGGCCCCCACAGTGACATGGCCACCACAGACCCGCTGCCCATTGTGACATGGACCCAACTGTGACAGGGCCACCACTGACTCGCTGCCCACAGTGACATGGCCCCCTCACTCACATGACCACCACTGTCCCGCTGCCCACTGTGACATGGCCCCCACAGTGACATGGACAGCACTGACCCGCTGCCAATGTGACATGTCCACACATTGACATGGCCAACATTGACTTGCTGCCCGCTGTGACATGGCCCCCTCAGTCACATGACCACCACTGACCCGGTGTCCACTGTGACATGGCCCCCACAGTGACATGGCCACCACTGACCCGCTGTCCACTGTTACATGGCCCGCACAGTGACATGACCACCACTGTCCCGCTGCCCACTGTGACATGGCCCCCACAGTGACATGGCCACCACTGACCCGCTGTAAACTGTGACATGGCCCCACACATACATGGCCAGCACTGACTTGCTGCCCACTGTGACATGACCCCACAGTGACATGGCCACCACTGACCCGCTGCCCATTGTGACATGGACCCAACTGTGACATGGCCACCACTGACCTGCTGCCCATTGTGACATGGCGCCCATTGTCACATGACCACCACTGTCCCGCTGCCCACTGTGACATGGCCCCCTCAGTCACATGACCACCACTGACCCGCTGTCCACTGTGAAATGGCCCCCACAGTGACATGGCCACCACTGACCCGCTGCCCATTGTGACATGGACCCAACTGTGACAGGGCCACCACTGACTCGCTGCCCACTGTGACATGGCCCCCTCACTCACATGACCACCACTGTCCCGCTGCCCACTGTGACATGGACAGCACTGACCCGCTGCCAATGTGACATGGCCACACAGTGACATGGCCAACATTGAGTTGCTGCCCGCTGTGACATGGCCCCCACAGTCACATGGCTACCACTGTCCCGCTGCCCACTGTGACATAGCCCCCATAGTGACATGGCCACCACTGACTTGCTGCCCATTGTGACATGGACCCAACTGTGACATAGCCACCACTGTCCCGCTGCCCACTGTGACATGGCCCCCACAGTGACATGGCCACCACTGACATGCTGCCCTCTGTGATATGGCCCCACAGTAACATGGCCAGCACTGACTTGCTGCCTGCTGCGACATGGCCCCCACAGTGACATGGCCACCACTGTCCCGCTGCCCAGTGTGACATGGATCCAACTGTGACAGGGCCACCAGTGACCTGCTGCCCACTGTGACATGGCCCCCTCAGTTACATGACCACCACTGACCCGCTGCCAATGTGACATGGCCACACAGTGACATGGCCAGCACTGACTTGCTGACCGCTGTGACATGGCCCCCACCATGACATGGCTTCCACTAACCTGCTGCCCACTGTGACATGGCCCCCACCATGACATGGCTTCCACTAACCTGCTGCCCACTGTGACATGGCCCCCACAGTGACATGGTCACCACTGACCCGCTGTCCACTGTGACATGGCCCCACAGTGACATGGCCAGCACTGACTTGCTGCCCGCTGTGACATGGCGCCCATAGTGACATGGCCACCACTGACCTGCTGTCCAGTGTGACATGGCCCCCACAGTGACATGGCCACCACTGACCCGCTGTCCACTGTGACATGGCCCCACAGTGACATGGCCAGCACTGACTTGCTGCCCACTGTGACATGGCCCCCTCAGTCACATGACAACCACTGACCCGCTGTCCACTGTGACATGGCCCCCACAGTGACATGGCCACCACTGACCCGCTGCCCATTGCGACATGGACCCAACTGTGACAGGGCCACCACTGACTCGCTGCCCACTGTGACATGGCCCCCACAGTGACATGGACAGCACTGACCCGCTGCCAATGTGACATGTCCACACAGTGACATGGCCAACATTGACTTGCTGCCCGCTGTGACATGGCCCCCACAGTCACATGGCTACCACTGTCCCGCTGCCCACTGTGACATAGCTCCCACAGTGACATGGCCACCACTGACTTGCTGCCCATTGTGACATGGACCCAACTGTGACATAGCCACCACTGTCCCGCTGTCCACTGTGCATGGCCCCCACAGTGACATGGCCACCACTGACATGCTGCCCTCTGTGATATGGCCCCACAGTGACATGGCCAGCACTGACTTGCTGCCTGCTGCGACATGGCCCCCACAGTGACATGGCCACCACTGACCCGCTGCCAATGTGACATGGCCACACAGTGACATGGCCAGCACTGACTTGCTGACCGCTGTGACATGGCCCCCACCATGACATGGCTTCCACTAACCTGCTGCCCACTGTGACATGGCCCCCACAGTGACATGGCCACCACTGACCCGCTGTCCACTGTGACATGGCCCCACAGTGACATGGCCAGCACTGACTTGCTGCCCACTGTGACATGGCCACACAGTGACATGGCCAACATTGAGTTGGTGCCCGCTGTGACATGGCCCCCACAGTCACATGGCTACCACTGTCCCGCTGCCCACTGTGACATAGCCCCCATAGTGACATGGCCGCCACTGACTTGCTGCCCATTGTGACATGGACCCAACTGTGACATAGCCACCACTGTCCCGCTGCCCACTGTGACATGGCCCCCACAGTGACATGGCCACCACTGACATGCTGCCCTCTGTGATATGGCCCCACAGTAACATGGCCAGCACTGACTTGCTGCCTGCTGCGACATGGCCCCCACAGTGACATGGCCACCACTGTCCCGCTGCCCAGTGTGACATGGATCCAACTGTGACAGGGCCACCAGTGACCTGCTGCCCACTGTGACATGGCCCCCTCAGTTACATGACCACCACTGACCCGCTGCCAATGTGACATGGCCACACAGTGACATGGCCAGCACTGACTTGCTGACCGCTGTGACATGGCCCCCACCATGACATGGCTTCCACTAACCTGCTGCCCACTGTGACATGGCCCCCACCATGACATGGCTTCCACTAACCTGCTGCCCACTGTGACATGGCCCCCACAGTGACATGGCCACCACTGACCCGCTGTCCACTGTGACATGGCCCCACAGTGACATGGCCAGCACTGACTTGCTGCCCGCTGTGACATGGCGCCCATAGTGACATGGCCACCACTGACCTGCTGTCCAGTGTGACATGGCCCCCACAGTGACATGGCCACCACTGACCCGCTGTCCACTGTGACATGGCCCCACAGTGACATGGCCAGCACTGACCCGCTGCCAATGTGACATGTCCACACAGTGACATGGCCAACATTGACTTGCTGCCCGCTGTGACATGGCCCCCACAGTCACATGGCTACCACTGTCCCGCTGCCCACTGTGACATAGCTCCCACAGTGACATGGCCACCACTGACTTGCTGCCCATTGTGACATGGACCCAACTGTGACATAGCCACCACTGTCCCGCTGTCCACTGTGCATGGCCCCCACAGTGACATGGCCACCACTGACATGCTGCCCTCTGTGATATGGCCCCACAGTGACATGGCCAGCACTGACTTGCTGCCTGCTGCGACATGGCCCCCACAGTGACATGGCCACCACTGACCCGCTGCCAATGTGACATGGCCACACAGTGACATGGCCAGCACTGACTTGCTGACCGCTGTGACATGGCCCCCACCATGACATGGCTTCCACTAACCTGCTGCCCACTGTGACATGGCCCCCACAGTGACATGGCCACCACTGACCCGCTGTCCACTGTGACATGGCCCCACAGTGACATGGCCAGCACTGACTTGCTGCCCACTGTGACATGGCCACCACAGTGACATGGCCACCACTGACCCGCTGCCCATTGTGACATGGACCCAACTGTGACATGGCCACCACTGACCCACTGCCCACTGTGACATGGCCGCCTCAGTCACATGACCACCACTGACCCGCTGTCCACTGTGACATGGCCCCCACAGTGACATGGCCACCACAGACCCGCTGCCCATTGTGACATGGACCCAACTGTGACAGGGCCACCACTGACTCGCTGCCCACAGTGACATGGCCCCCTCACTCACATGACCACCACTGTCCCGCTGCCCACTGTGACATGGCCCCCACAGTGACATGGACAGCACTGACCCGCTGCCAATGTGACATGTCCACACATTGACATGGCCAACATTGACTTGCTGCCCGCTGTGACATGGCCCCCTCAGTCACATGACCACCACTGACCCGGTGTCCACTGTGACATGGCCCCCACAGTGACATGGCCACCACTGACCCGCTGTCCACTGTTACATGGCCCGCACAGTGACATGACCACCACTGTCCCGCTGCCCACTGTGACATGGCCCCCACAGTGACATGGCCACCACTGACCCGCTGTAAACTGTGACATGGCCCCACACATACATGGCCAGCACTGACTTGCTGCCCATTGTGACATGACCCCACAGTGACATGGCCACCACTGACCCGCTGCCCATTGTGACATGGACCCAACTGTGACATGGCCACCACTGACCTGCTGCCCATTGTGACATGGCGCCCATTGTCACATGACCACCACTGTCCCGCTGCCCACTGTGACATGGCCCCCTCAGTCACATGACCACCACTGACCCGCTGTCCACTGTGACATGGCCCCCACAGTGACATGGCCACCACTGACCCGCTGCCCATTGTGACATGGACCCAACTGTGACAGGGCCACCACTGACTCGCTGCCCACTGTGACATGGCCCCCTCACTCACATGACCACCACTGTCCCGCTGCCCACTGTGACATGGACAGCACTGACCCGCTGCCAATGTGACATGGCCACACAGTGACATGGCCAACATTGAGTTGCTGCCCGCTGTGACATGGCCCCCACAGTCACATGGCTACCACTGTCCCGCTGCCCACTGTGACATAGCCCCCATAGTGACATGGCCACCACTGACTTGCTGCCCATTGTGACATGGACCCAACTGTGACATAGCCACCACTGTCCCGCTGCCCACTGTGACATGGCCCCCACAGTGACATGGCCACCACTGACATGCTGCCCTCTGTGATATGGCCCCACAGTGACATGGCCAGCACTGTCCCGCTGCCCAGTGTGACATGGATCCAACTGTGACAGGGCCACCAGTGACCTGCTGCCCACTGTGACATGGCCCCCTCAGTCACATGACCACCACTGACCCGCTGCCAATGTGACATGGCCACACAGTGACATGGCCAGCACTGACTTGCTGACCGCTGTGACATGGCCCCCACAGTGACATGGCTACCACTAACCTGCTACCCACTGTGACATGGCCCCCACCATGACATGGCTTCCACTAACCTGCTGCCCACTGTGACATGGCCCCCACAGTGACATGGCCACCACTGACTCGCTGCCCACTGTGACATGGCCCCACAGTGACATGGACAGCACTGACCCGCTGCCAATGTGACATGGCCACACAGTGACATGGCCAGCAATGACTTGCTGCCCATTGTGACATGGACCCAACTGTGACATAGCCACCACTGTCCCGCTGTCCACTGTGACATGGCCCCACAGTGACATGGACAGCACTGACCCGCTGCCAATGTGACATGGCCACACAGTGACATGGCCAGCACTGACTTGCTGCCCATTGTGACATGGACCCAAATGTGACATAGCCACCACTGTCCCGCTGCCCACTGTGACATGGCCCCCACAGTGACATGGACAGCACTGACCCGCTGCCAATGTGACATGGCCACACAATGACATGGCCAGCACTGACTTGCTGCCCACTGTGACATGGCCCCCTCAGTCACATGACCACCACTGACCCGGTGTCCACTGTGACATGGCCCCCACAGTGACATGGCCACCACTGACCCGCTGTCCACTGTTACATGGCCCGCACAGTGACATGACCACCACTGTCCCGCTGCCCACTGTGACATGGCCCCCACAGTGACATGGCCACCACTGACCCGCTGCCCATTGTGACATGGACCCAACTGTGACAGGGCCACCACTGACTCGCTGCCCACTGTGACATGGCCCCCTCACTCACATGACCACCACTGTCCCGCTGCCCACTGTGACATGGACAGCACTGACCCGCTGCCAATGTGACATGGCCACACAGTGACATGGCCAACATTGAGTTGCTGCCCGCTGTGACATGGCCCCCACAGTCACATGGCTACCACTGTCCCGCTGCCCACTGTGACATAGCCCCCATAGTGACATGGCCACCACTGACTTGCTGCCCATTGTGACATGGACCCAACTGTGACATAGCCACCACTGTCCCGCTGCCCACTGTGACATGGCCCCCACAGTGACATGGCCACCACTGACATGCTGCCCTCTGTGATATGGCCCCACAGTGACATGGCCAGCACTGTCCCGCTGCCCAGTGTGACATGGATCCAACTGTGACAGGGCCACCAGTGACCTGCTGCCCACTGTGACATGGCCCCCTCAGTCACATGACCACCACTGACCCGCTGCCAATGTGACATGGCCACACAGTGACATGGCCAGCACTGACTTGCTGACCGCTGTGACATGGCCCCCACAGTGACATGGCTACCACTAACCTGCTACCCACTGTGACATGGCCCCCACCATGACATGGCTTCCACTAACCTGCTGCCCACTGTGACATGGCCCCCACAGTGACATGGCCACCACTGACTCGCTGCCCACTGTGACATGGCCCCACAGTGACATGGACAGCACTGACCCGCTGCCAATGTGACATGGCCACACAGTGACATGGCCAGCACTGACTTGCTGCCCATTGTGACATGGACCCAACTGTGACATAGCCACCACTGTCCCGCTGTCCACTGTGACATGGCCCCACAGTGACATGGACAGCACTGACCCGCTGCCAATGTGACATGGCCACACAGTGACATGGCCAGCACTGACTTGCTGCCCATTGTGACATGGACCCAAATGTGACATAGCCACCACTGTCCCGCTGCCCACTGTGACATGGCCCCCACAGTGACATGGACAGCACTGACCCGCTGCCAATGTGACATGGCCACACAATGACATGGCCAGCACTGACTTGCTGCCCACTGTGACATGGCCCCCTCAGTCACATGACCACCACTGACCCGGTGTCCACTGTGACATGGCCCCCACAGTGACATGGCCACCACTGACCCGCTGTCCACTGTTACATGGCCCGCACAGTGACATGACCACCACTGTCCCGCTGCCCACTGTGACATGGCCCCCACAGTGACATGGCCACCACTGACCCGCTGTAAACTGTGACATGGCCCCACACATACATGGCCAGCACTGACTTGCTGCCCACTGTGACATGACCCCACAGTGACATGGCCACCACTGACCCGCTGCCCATTGTGACATGGACCCAACTGTGACATGGCCACCACTGACCTGCTGCCCATTGTGACATGGCGCCCATTGTCACATGACCACCACTGTCCCGCTGCCCACTGTGACATGGCCCCCTCAGTCACATGACCACCACTGACCCGCTGTCCACTGTGACATGGCCCCCACAGTGACATGGCCACCACAGACCCGCTGCCCATTGTGACATGGACCCAACTGTGACAGGGCCACCACTGACTCGCTGCCCACTGTGACATGGCCCCCTCACTCACATGACCACCACTGTCCCGCTCGCCACTGTGACATGGACAGCACTGACCCGCTGCCAATGTGACATGGCCACACAGTGACATGGCCAACATTGAGTTGCTGCCCGCTGTGACATGGCCCCCACAGTCACATGGCTACCACTGTCCCGCTGCCCACTGTGACATAGCCCCCATAGTGACATGGCCACCACTGACTTGCTGCCCATTGTGACATGGACACAACTGTGACATAGCCACCACTGTCCCGCTGCCCACTGTGACATGGCCCCCACAGTGACATGGCCACCACTGACATGCTGCCCTCTGTGATATGGCCCCACAGTGACATGGCCAGCACTGACTTGCTGCCTGCTGCGACATGGCCCCCACAGTGACATGGCCACCACTGTCCCGCTGCCCAGTGTGACATGGATCCAACTGTGACAGGGCCACCAGTGACCTGCTGCCCACTGTGACATGGCCCCCTCAGTCACATGACCACCACTGACCCGCTGCCAATGTGACATGGCCACACAGTGACATGGCCAGCACTGACTTGCTGACCGCTGTGACATGGCCCCCACAGTGACATGGCTACCACTAACCTGCTACCCACTGTGACATGGCCCCCACCATGACATGGCTTCCACTAACCTGCTGCCCACTGTGACATGGCCCCCACAGTGACATGGCCACCACTGACTCGCTGCCCACTGTGACATGGCCCCACAGTGACATGGACAGCACTGACCCGCTGCCAATGTGGCATGGCCACACAGTGACATGGCCAGCACTGACTTGCTGCCCATTGTGACATGGACCCAACTGTGACATAGCCACCACTGTCCCGCTGTCCACTGTGACATGGCCCCACAGTGACATGGACAGCACTGACCCGCTGCCAATGTGACATGGCCACACAGTGACATGGCCAGCACTGACTTGCTGCCCATTGTGACATGGACCCAAATGTGACATAGCCACCACTGTCCCGCTGCCCACTGTGACATGGCCCCCACAGTGACATGGACAGCACTGACCCGCTGCCAATGTGACATGGCCACACAATGACATGGCCAGCACTGACTTGCTGCCCACTGTGACATGGCCCCCTCAGTCACATGACCACCACTGACCCGGTGTCCACTGTGACATGGCCCCCACAGTGACATGGCCACCACTGACCCGCTGTCCACTGTTACATGGCCCGCACAGTGACATGACCACCACTGTCCCGCTGCCCACTGTGACATGGCCCCCACAGTGACATGGCCACCACTGACCCGCTGTAAACTGTGACATGGCCCCACACATACATGGCCAGCACTGACTTGCTGCCCACTGTGACATGACCCCACAGTGACATGGCCACCACTGACCCGCTGCCCATTGTGACATGGACCCAACTGTGACATGGCCACCACTGACCTGCTGCCCATTGTGACATGGCGCCCATTGTCACATGACCACCACTGTCCCGCTGCCCACTGTGACATGGCCCCCTCAGTCACATGACCACCACTGACCCGCTGTCCACTGTGACATGGCCCCCACAGTGACATGGCCACCACAGACCCGCTGCCCATTGTGACATGGACCCAACTGTGACAGGGCCACCACTGACTCGCTGCCCACTGTGACATGGCCCCCTCACTCACATGACCACCACTGTCCCGCTCGCCACTGTGACATGGACAGCACTGACCCGCTGCCAATGTGACATGGCCACACAGTGACATGGCCAACATTGAGTTGCTGCCCGCTGTGACATGGCCCCCACAGTCACATGGCTACCACTGTCCCGCTGCCCACTGTGACATAGCCCCCATAGTGACATGGCCACCACTGACTTGCTGCCCATTGTGACATGGACCCAACTGTGACATAGCCACCACTGTCCCGCTGCCCACTGTGACATGGCCCCCACAGTGACATGGCCACCACTGACATGCTGCCCTCTGTGATATGGCCCCACAGTGACATGGCCAGCACTGACTTGCTGCCTGCTGCGACATGGCCCCCACAGTGACATGGCCACCACTGTCCCGCTGCCCAGTGTGACATGGATCCAACTGTGACAGGGCCACCAGTGACCTGCTGCCCACTGTGACATGGCCCCCTCAGTCACATGACCACCACTGACCCGCTGCCAATGTGACATGGCCACACAGTGACATGGCCAGCACTGACTTGCTGACCGCTGTGACATGGCCCCCACAGTGACATGGCTACCACTAACCTGCTACCCACTGTGACATGGCCCCCACCATGACATGGCTTCCACTAACCTGCTGCCCACTGTGACATGGCCCCCACAGTGACATGGCCACCACTGACTCGCTGCCCACTGTGACATGGCCCCACAGTGACATGGACAGCACTGACCCGCTGCCAATGTGGCATGGCCACACAGTGACATGGCCAGCACTGACTTGCTGCCCATTGTGACATGGACCCAACTGTGACATAGCCACCACTGTCCCGCTGTCCACTGTGACATGGCCCCACAGTGACATGGACAGCACTGACCCGCTGCCAATGTGACATGGCCACACAGTGACATGGCCAGCACTGACTTGCTGCCCATTGTGACATGGACCCAAATGTGACATAGCCACCACTGTCCCGCTGCCCACTGTGACATGGCCCCCACAGTGACATGGACAGCACTGACCCGCTGCCAATGTGACATGGCCACACAATGACATGGCCAGCACTGACTTGCTGCCCACTGTGACATGGCCCCCTCAGTCACATGACCACCACTGACCCGGTGTCCACTGTGACATGGCCCCCACAGTGACATGGCCACCACTGACCCGCTGTCCACTGTTACATGGCCCGCACAGTGACATGACCACCACTGTCCCGCTGCCCACTGTGACATGGCCCCCACAGTGACATGGCCACCACTGACCCGCTGTAAACTGTGACATGGCCCCACACATACATGGCCAGCACTGACTTGCTGCCCACTGTGACATGACCCCACAGTGACATGGCCACCACTGACCCGCTGCCCATTGTGACATGGACCCAACTGTGACATGGCCACCACTGACCTGCTGCCCATTGTGACATGGCGCCCATTGTCACATGACCACCACTGTCCCGCTGCCCACTGTGACATGGCCCCCTCAGTCACATGACCACCACTGACCCGCTGTCCACTGTGACATGGCCCCCACAGTGACATGGCCACCACAGACCCGCTGCCCATTGTGACATGGACCCAACTGTGACAGGGCCACCACTGACTCGCTGCCCACTGTGACATGGCCCCCTCACTCACATGACCACCACTGTCCCGCTCGCCACTGTGACATGGACAGCACTGACCCGCTGCCAATGTGACATGGCCACACAGTGACATGGCCAACATTGAGTTGCTGCCCGCTGTGACATGGCCCCCACAGTCACATGGCTACCACTGTCCCGCTGCCCACTGTGACATAGCCCCCATAGTGACATGGCCACCACTGACTTGCTGCCCATTGTGACATGGACCCAACTGTGACATAGCCACCACTGTCCCGCTGCCCACTGTGACATGGCCCCCACAGTGACATGGCCACCACTGACATGCTGCCCTCTGTGATATGGCCCCACAGTGACATGGCCAGCACTGACTTGCTGCCTGCTGCGACATGGCCCCCACAGTGACATGGCCACCACTGTCCCGCTGCCCAGTGTGACATGGATCCAACTGTGACAGGGCCACCAGTGACCTGCTGCCCACTGTGACATGGCCCCCTCAGTCACATGACCACCACTGACCCGCTGCCAATGTGACATGGCCACACAGTGACATGGCCAGCACTGACTTGCTGACCGCTGTGACATGGCCCCCACCATGACATGGCTTCCACTAACCTGCTGCCCACTGTGACATGGCCCCCACCATGACATGGCTTCCACTAACCTGCTGCCCACTGTGACATGGCCCCCACAGTGACATGGCCAACACTGACCCGCTGTCCACTGTGACATGGCCCCACAGTGACATGGCCAGCACTGACTTGCTGCCGCTGTGACATGGCGCCCATAGTGACATGGCCACCACTGACCTGCTGTCCACTGTGACATGACCCCCACAGTGACATGGCCACCACTGACCCGCTGTCCACTGTGACATGGCCCCACAGTGACATGGCCAGCACTGACTTGCTGCCCACTGTGACATGGCCCCCACAGTGACATGGCCACCACTGACCCGCTGCCCATTGTGACATGGACCCAACTGTGACATGGCCACCACTGACCCGCTGCCCACTGTGACATGGCCCCCTCAGTCACATGACAACCACTGACCCGCTGTCCACTGTGACATGGCCCCCACAGTGACATGGCCACCACTGACCCGCTGCCCATTGCGACATGGACCCAACTGTGACAGGGCCACCACTGACTCGCTGCCCACTGTGACATGGCCCCCTCACTCACATGACCACCACTGTCCCGCTGCCCACTGTGACATGGCCCCCACAGTGACATGGACAGCACTGACCCGCTGCCAATGTGACATGTCCACACAGTGACATGGCCAACATTGACTTGCTGCCCGCTGTGACATGGCCCCCACAGTCACATGGCTACCACTGTCCCGCTGCCCACTGTGACATAGCTCCCACAGTGACATGGCCACCACTGACTTGCTGCCCATTGTGACATGGACCCAACTGTGACATAGCCACCACTGTCCCGCTGTCCACTGTGCATGGCCCCCACAGTGACATGGCCACCACTGACATGCTGCCCTCTGTGATATGGCCCCACAGTGACATGGCCAGCACTGACTTGCTGCCTGCTGCGACATGGCCCCCACAGTGACATGGCCACCACTGACCCGCTGCCCACTGTGACATGGCCACACAGTGACATGGCCAGCACTGACTTGCTGACCGCTGTGACATGGCCCCCACCATGACATGGCTTCCACTAACCTGCTGCCCACTGTGACATGGCCCCCACAGTGACATGGCCACCACTGACCCGCTGTCCACTGTGACATGGCCCCACAGTGACATGGCCAGCACTGACTTGATGCCCACTGTGACATGGCCACCACAGTGACATGGCCACCACTGACCCGCTGCCCATTGTGACATGGACCCAACTGTGACATGGCCACCACTGACCCACTGCCCACTGTGACATGGCCGCCTCAGTCACATGACCACCACTGACCCGGTGTCCACTGTGACATGGCCCCCACAGTGACATGGCCACCACTGACCCGCTGTCCACTGTTACATGGCCCGCACAGTGACATGACCACCACTGTCCCGCTGCCCACTGTGACATGGCCCCCACAGTGACATGGCCACCACTGACCCGCTGTAAACTGTGACATGGCCCCACACATACATGGCCAGCACTGACTTGCTGCCCACTGTGACATGACCCCACAGTGACATGGCCACCACTGACCCGCTGCCCATTGTGACATGGACCCAACTGTGACATGGCCACCACTGACCTGCTGCCCATTGTGACATGGCGCCCATTGTCACATGACCACCACTGTCCCGCTGCCCACTGTGACATGGCCCCCTCAGTCACATGACCACCACTGACCCGCTGTCCACTGTGACATGGCCCCCACAGTGACATGGCCACCACAGACCCGCTGCCCATTGTGACATGGACCCAACTGTGACAGGGCCACCACTGACTCGCTGCCCACTGTGACATGGCCCCCTCACTCACATGACCACCACTGTCCCGCTCGCCACTGTGACATGGACAGCACTGACCCGCTGCCAATGTGACATGGCCACACAGTGACATGGCCAACATTGAGTTGCTGCCCGCTGTGACATGGCCCCCACAGTCACATGGCTACCACTGTCCCGCTGCCCACTGTGACATAGCCCCCATAGTGACATGGCCACCACTGACTTGCTGCCCATTGTGACATGGACCCAACTGTGACATAGCCACCACTGTCCCGCTGCCCACTGTGACATGGCCCCCACAGTGACATGGCCACCACTGACATGCTGCCCTCTGTGATATGGCCCCACAGTGACATGGCCAGCACTGACTTGCTGCCTGCTGCGACATGGCCCCCACAGTGACATGGCCACCACTGTCCCGCTGCCCAGTGTGACATGGATCCAACTGTGACAGGGCCACCAGTGACCTGCTGCCCACTGTGACATGGCCCCCTCAGTCACATGACCACCACTGACCCGCTGCCAATGTGACATGGCCACACAGTGACATGGCCAGCACTGACTTGCTGACCGCTGTGACATGGCCCCCACAGTGACATGGCTACCACTAACCTGCTACCCACTGTGACATGGCCCCCACCATGACATGGCTTCCACTAACCTGCTGCCCACTGTGACATGGCCCCCACAGTGACATGGCCACCACTGACTCGCTGCCCACTGTGACATGGCCCCACAGTGACATGGACAGCACTGACCCGCTGCCAATGTGACATGGCCACACAGTGACATGGCCAGCAATGACTTGCTGCCCATTGTGACATGGACCCAACTGTGACATAGCCACCACTGTCCCTCTGTCCACTGTGACATGGCCCCACAGTGACATGGACAGCACTGACCCGCTGCCAATGTGACATGGCCACACAGTGACATGGCCAGCACTGACTTGCTGCCCATTGTGACATGGACCCAAATGTGACATAGCCACCACTGTCCCGCTGCCCACTGTGACATGGCCCCCACAGTGACATGGACAGCACTGACCCGCTGCCAATGTGACATGGCCACACAATGACATGGCCAGCACTGACTTGCTGCCCACTGTGACATGGCCCCCTCAGTCACATGACCACCACTGACCCGGTGTCCACTGTGACATGGCCCCCACAGTGACATGGCCACCACTGACCCGCTGTCCACTGTTACATGGCCCGCACAGTGACATGACCACCACTGTCCCGCTGCCCACTGTGACATGGCCCCCACAGTGACATGGCCACCACTGACCCGCTGTAAACTGTGACATGGCCCCACACATACATGGCCAGCACTGACTTGCTGCCCACTGTGACATGACCCCACAGTGACATGGCCACCACTGACCCGCTGCCCATTGTGACATGGACCCAACTGTGACATGGCCACCACTGACCTGCTGCCCATTGTGACATGGCGCCCATTGTCACATGACCACCACTGTCCCGCTGCCCACTGTGACATGGCCCCCTCAGTCACATGACCACCACTGACCCGCTGTCCACTGTGACATGGCCCCCACAGTGACATGGCCACCACAGACCCGCTGCCCATTGTGACATGGACCCAACTGTGACAGGGCCACCACTGACTCGCTGCCCACTGTGACATGGCCCCCTCACTCACATGACCACCACTGTCCCGCTCGCCACTGTGACATGGACAGCACTGACCCGCTGCCAATGTGACATGGCCACACAGAGACATGGCCAACATTGAGTTGCTGCCCGCTGTGACATGGCCCCCACAGTCACATGGCTACCACTGTCCCGCTGCCCACTGTGACATAGCCCCCATAGTGACATGGCCACCACTGACTTGCTGCCCATTGTGACATGGACCCAACTGTGACATAGCCACCACTGTCCCGCTGCCCACTGTGACATGGCCCCCACAGTGACATGGCCACCACTGACATGCTGCCCTCTGTGATATGGCCCCACAGTGACATGGCCAGCACTGACTTGCTGCCTGCTGCGACATGGCCCCCACAGTGACATGGCCACCACTGTCCCGCTGCCCAGTGTGACATGGATCCAACTGTGACAGGGCCACCAGTGACCTGCTGCCCACTGTGACATGGCCCCCTCAGTCACATGACCACCACTGACCCGCTGCCAATGTGACATGGCCACACAGTGACATGGCCAGCACTGACTTGCTGACCGCTGTGACATGGCCCCCACCATGACATGGCTTCCACTAACCTGCTGCCCACTGTGACATGGCCCCCACCATGACATGGCTTCCACTAACCTGCTGCCCACTGTGACATGGCCCCCACAGTGACATGGCCAACACTGACCCGCTGTCCACTGTTACATGGCCCCACAGTGACATGGCCAGCACTGACTTGCTGCCGCTGTGACATGGCGCCCATAGTGACATGGCCACCACTGACCTGCTGTCCACTGTGACATGACCCCCACAGTGACATGGCCACCACTGACCCGCTGTCCACTGTGACATGGCCCCACAGTGACATGGCCAGCACTGACTTGCTGCCCACTGTGACATGGCCCCCACAGTGACATGGCCACCACTGACCCGCTGCCCATTGTGACATGGACCCAACTGTGACATGGCCACCACTGACCCGCTGCCCACTGTGACATGGCCCCCTCAGTCACATGACAACCACTGACACGCTGTCCACTGTGACATGGCCCCCACAGTGACATGGCCACCACTGACCCGCTGCCCATTGCGACATGGACCCAACTGTGACAGGGCCACCACTGACTCGCTGCCCACTGTGACATGGCCCCCTCACTCACATGACCACCACTGTCCCGCTGCCCACTGTGACATGGCCCCCACAGTGACATGGACAGCACTGACCTGCTGCCAATGTGACATGTCCACACAGTGACATGGCCAACATTGACTTGCTGCCCGCTGTGACATGGCCCCCACAGTCACATGGCTACCACTGTCCCTCTGCCCACTGTGACATAGCTCCCACAGTGACATGGCCACCACTGACTTGCTGCCCATTGTGACATGGACCCAACTGTGACATAGCCACCACTGTCCCGCTGTCCACTGTGCATGGCCCCCACAGTGACATGGCCACCACTGACATGCTGCCCTCTGTGATATGGCCCCACAGTGACATGGCCAGCACTGACTTGCTGCCTGCTGCGACATGGCCCCCACAGTGACATGGCCACCACTGACCCGCTGCCCACTGTGACATGGCCACACAGTGACATGGCCAGCACTGACTTGCTGACCGCTGTGACATGGCCCCCACCATGACATGGCTTCCACTAACCTGCTGCCCACTGTGACATGGCCCCCACAGTGACATGGCCACCACTGACCCGCTGTCCACTGTGACATGGCCCCACAGTGACATGGCCAGCACTGACTTGATGCCCACTGTGACATGGCCACCACAGTGACATGGCCACCACTGACCCGCTGCCCATTGTGACATGGACCCAACTGTGACATGGCCACCACTGACCCACTGCCCACTGTGACATGGCCGCCTCAGTCACATGACCACCACTGACCCGGTGTCCACTGTGACATGGCCCCCACAGTGACATGGCCACCACTGACCCGCTGTCCACTGTTACATGGCCCGCACAGTGACATGACCACCACTGTCCCGCTGCCCACTGTGACATGGCCCCCACAGTGACATGGCCACCACTGACCCGCTGTAAACTGTGACATGGCCCCACACATACATGGCCAGCACTGACTTGCTGCCCACTGTGACATGACCCCACAGTGACATGGCCACCACTGACCCGCTGCCCATTGTGACATGGACCCAACTGTGACATGGACAGCACTGACCTGCTGCCCATTGTGACATGGCGCCCATTGTCACATGACCACCACTGTCCCGCTGCCCACTGTGACATGGCCCCCTCAGTCACATGACCACCACTGACCCGCTGTCCACTGTGACATGGCCCCCACAGTGACATGGCCACCACAGACCCGCTGCCCATTGTGACGTGGACCCAACTGTGACAGGGCCACCACTGACTCGCTGCCCACTGTGACATGGCCCCCTCACTCACATGACCACCACTGTCCCGCTCGCCACTGTGACATGGACAGCACTGACCCGCTGCCAATGTGACATGGCCACACAGTGACATGGCCAACATTGAGTTGCTGCCCGCTGTGACATGGCCCCCACAGTCACATGGCTACCACTGTCCCGCTGCCCACTGTGACATAGCCCCCATAGTGACATGGCCACCACTGACTTGCTGCCCATTGTGACATGGACCCAACTGTGACATAGCCACCACTGTCCCGCTGCCCACTGTGACATGGCCCCCACAGTGACATGGCCACCACTGACATGCTGCCCTCTGTGATATGGCCCCACAGTGACATGGCCAGCACTGACTTGCTGCCTGCTGCGACATGGCCCCCACAGTGACATGGCCACCACTGTCCCGCTGCCCAGTGTGACATGGATCCAACTGTGACAGGGCCACCAGTGACCTGCTGCCCACTGTGACATGGCCCCCTCAGTCACATGACCACCACTGACCCGCTGCCAATGTGACATGGCCACACAGTGACATGGCCAGCACTGACTTGCTGACCGCTGTGACATGGCCCCCACCATGACATGGCTTCCACTAACCTGCTGCCCACTGTGACATGGCCCCCACCATGACATGGCTTCCACTAACCTGCTGCCCACTGTGACATGGCCCCCACAGTGACATGGCCACCACTGACCCGCTGTCCACTGTGACATGGCCCCACAGTGACATGGCCAGCACTGACTTTCTGCCCGCTGTGACATGGCGCCCATAGTGACGTGGCCACCACTGACCTGCTGTCCACTGTGACATGGCCCCCACAGTGACATGGCCACCACTGACCCGCTGTCCACTGTGACATGGCCCCACAGTGACATGGCCAGCACTGACTTGCTGCCCACTGTGACATGGCCCCCACAGTGACATGGCCACCACTGACCCGCTGCCCATTGTGACATGGACCCAACTGTGACATGGCCACCACTGACCCGCTGCCCACTGTGACATGGCCCCCTCAGTCACATGACAACCACTGACCCGCTGCCCACTGTGACATGGCCCCCACAGTGACATGGCCACCACTGACCCGCTGCCCATTGTGACATGGACCCAACTGTGACAGGGCCACCACTGACTCGCTGCCCACTGTGACATGGCCCCCTCACTCACATGACCACCACTGTCCCGCTGCCCACTGTGACATGGCCCCCACAGTGACATGGACAGCACTGACCCGCTGCCAATGTGACATGTCCACACAGTGACATGGCCAACATTGACTTGCTGCTCGCTGTGACATGGCCCCCACAGTCACATGGCTACCAGTGTCCCTCTGCCCACTGTGACATAGCTCCCACAGTGACATGGCCACCACTGACTTGCTGCCCATTGTGACATGGACCCAACTGTGACATAGCCACCACTGTCCCGCTGTCCACTGTGCATGGCCCCCACAGTGACATGGCCACCACTGACTTGCTGCCTGCTGCGACATGGCCCCCACAGTGACATGACCACCACTGACCCGCTGCCAATGTGACATGGCCACACAGTGACATGGCCAGCACTGACTTGCTGACCGCTGTGACATGGCCCCCACAGTGACATGGCTACCACTAACCTGCTACCCACTGTGACATGGCCCCCACCATGACATGGCTTCCACTAACCTGCTGCCCACTGTGACATGGCCCCCACAGTGACATGGCCACCACTGACTCGCTGCCCACTGTGACATGGCCCCACAGTGACATGGACAGCACTGACCCGCTGCCAATGTGACATGGCCACACAGTGACATGGCCAGCAATGACTTGCTGCCCATTGTGACATGGACCCAACTGTGACATAGCCACCACTGTCCCGCTGTCCACTGTGACATGGCCCCACAGTGACATGGACAGCACTGACCCGCTGCCAATGTGACATGGCCACACAGTGACATGGCCAGCACTGACTTGCTGCCCATTGTGACATGGACCCAAATGTGACATAGCCACCACTGTCCCGCTGCCCACTGTGACATGGCCCCCACAGTGACATGGACAGCACTGACCCGCTGCCAATGTGACATGGCCACACAATGACATGGCCAGCACTGACTTGCTGCCCACTGTGACATGGCCCCCTCAGTCACATGACCACCACTGACCCGGTGTCCACTGTGACATGGCCCCCACAGTGACATGGCCACCACTGACCCGCTGTCCACTGTTACATGGCCCGCACAGTGACATGACCACCACTGTCCCGCTGCCCACTGTGACATGGCCCCCACAGTGACATGGCCACCACTGACCCGCTGTAAACTGTGACATGGCCCCACACATACATGGCCAGCACTGACTTGCTGCCCACTGTGACATGACCCCACAGTGACATGGCCACCACTGACCCGCTGCCCATTGTGACATGGACCCAACTGTGACATGGCCACCACTGACCTGCTGCCCATTGTGACATGGCGCCCATTGTCACATGACCACCACTGTCCCGCTGCCCACTGTGACATGGCCCCCTCAGTCACATGACCACCACTGACCCGCTGTCCACTGTGACATGGCCCCCACAGTGACATGGCCACCACAGACCCGCTGCCCATTGTGACATGGACCCAACTGTGACAGGGCCACCACTGACTCGCTGCCCACTGTGACATGGCCCCCTCACTCACATGACCACCACTGTCCCGCTCGCCACTGTGACATGGACAGCACTGACCCGCTGCCAATGTGACATGGCCACACAGAGACATGGCCAACATTGAGTTGCTGCCCGCTGTGACATGGCCCCCACAGTCACATGGCTACCACTGTCCCGCTGCCCACTGTGACATAGCCCCCATAGTGACATGGCCACCACTGACTTGCTGCCCATTGTGACATGGACCCAACTGTGACATAGCCACCACTGTCCCGCTGCCCACTGTGACATGGCCCCCACAGTGACATGGCCACCACTGACATGCTGCCCTCTGTGATATGGCCCCACAGTGACATGGCCAGCACTGACTTGCTGCCTGCTGCGACATGGCCCCCACAGTGACATGGCCACCACTGTCCCGCTGCCCAGTGTGACATGGATCCAACTGTGACAGGGCCACCAGTGACCTGCTGCCCACTGTGACATGGCCCCCTCAGTCACATGACCACCACTGACCCGCTGCCAATGTGACATGGCCACACAGTGACATGGCCAGCACTGACTTGCTGACCGCTGTGACATGGCCCCCACCATGACATGGCTTCCACTAACCTGCTGCCCACTGTGACATGGCCCCCACCATGACATGGCTTCCACTAACCTGCTGCCCACTGTGACATGGCCCCCACAGTGACATGGCCAACACTGACCCGCTGTCCACTGTTACATGGCCCCACAGTGACATGGCCAGCACTGACTTGCTGCCGCTGTGACATGGCGCCCATAGTGACATGGCCACCACTGACCTGCTGTCCACTGTGACATGACCCCCACAGTGACATGGCCACCACTGACCCGCTGTCCACTGTGACATGGCCCCACAGTGACATGGCCAGCACTGACTTGCTGCCCACTGTGACATGGCCCCCACAGTGACATGGCCACCACTGACCCGCTGCCCATTGTGACATGGACCCAACTGTGACATGGCCACCACTGACCCGCTGCCCACTGTGACATGGCCCCCTCAGTCACATGACAACCACTGACACGCTGTCCACTGTGACATGGCCCCCACAGTGACATGGCCACCACTGACCCGCTGCCCATTGCGACATGGACCCAACTGTGACAGGGCCACCACTGACTCGCTGCCCACTGTGACATGGCCCCCTCACTCACATGACCACCACTGTCCCGCTGCCCACTGTGACATGGCCCCCACAGTGACATGGACAGCACTGACCTGCTGCCAATGTGACATGTCCACACAGTGACATGGCCAACATTGACTTGCTGCCCGCTGTGACATGGCCCCCACAGTCACATGGCTACCACTGTCCCGCTGCCCACTGTGACATAGCTCCCACAGTGACATGGCCACCACTGACTTGCTGCCCATTGTGACATGGACCCAACTGTGACATAGCCACCACTGTCCCGCTGTCCACTGTGCATGGCCCCCACAGTGACATGGCCACCACTGACATGCTGCCCTCTGTGATATGGCCCCACAGTGACATGGCCAGCACTGACTTGCTGCCTGCTGCGACATGGCCCCCACAGTGACATGGCCACCACTGACCCGCTGCCCACTGTGACATGGCCACACAGTGACATGGCCAGCACTGACTTGCTGACCGCTGTGACATGGCCCCCACCATGACATGGCTTCCACTAACCTGCTGCCCACTGTGACATGGCCCCCACAGTGACATGGCCACCACTGACCCGCTGTCCACTGTGACATGGCCCCACAGTGACATGGCCAGCACTGACTTGATGCCCACTGTGACATGGCCACCACAGTGACATGGCCACCACTGACCCGCTGCCCATTGTGACATGGACCCAACTGTGACATGGCCACCACTGACCCACTGCCCACTGTGACATGGCCGCCTCAGTCACATGACCACCACTGACCCGGTGTCCACTGTGACATGGCCCCCACAGTGACATGGCCACCACTGACCCGCTGTCCACTGTTACATGGCCCGCACAGTGACATGACCACCACTGTCCCGCTGCCCACTGTGACATGGCCCCCACAGTGACATGGCCACCACTGACCCGCTGTAAACTGTGACATGGCCCCACACATACATGGCCAGCACTGACTTGCTGCCCACTGTGACATGACCCCACAGTGACATGGCCACCACTGACCCGCTGCCCATTGTGACATGGACCCAACTGTGACATGGACAGCACTGACCTGCTGCCCATTGTGACATGGCGCCCATTGTCACATGACCACCACTGTCCCGCTGCCCACTGTGACATGGCCCCCTCAGTCACATGACCACCACTGACCCGCTGTCCACTGTGACATGGCCCCCACAGTGACATGGCCACCACAGACCCGCTGCCCATTGTGACGTGGACCCAACTGTGACAGGGCCACCACTGACTCGCTGCCCACTGTGACATGGCCCCCTCACTCACATGACCACCACTGTCCCGCTCGCCACTGTGACATGGACAGCACTGACCCGCTGCCAATGTGACATGGCCACACAGTGACATGGCCAACATTGAGTTGCTGCCCGCTGTGACATGGCCCCCACAGTCACATGGCTACCACTGTCCCGCTGCCCACTGTGACATAGCCCCCATAGTGACATGGCCACCACTGACTTGCTGCCCATTGTGACATGGACCCAACTGTGACATAGCCACCACTGTCCCGCTGCCCACTGTGACATGGCCCCCACAGTGACATGGCCACCACTGACATGCTGCCCTCTGTGATATGGCCCCACAGTGACATGGCCAGCACTGACTTGCTGCCTGCTGCGACATGGCCCCCACAGTGACATGGCCACCACTGTCCCGCTGCCCAGTGTGACATGGATCCAACTGTGACAGGGCCACCAGTGACCTGCTGCCCACTGTGACATGGCCCCCTCAGTCACATGACCACCACTGACCCGCTGCCAATGTGACATGGCCACACAGTGACATGGCCAGCACTGACTTGCTGACCGCTGTGACATGGCCCCCACCATGACATGGCTTCCACTAACCTGCTGCCCACTGTGACATGGCCCCCACCATGACATGGCTTCCACTAACCTGCTGCCCACTGTGACATGGCCCCCACAGTGACATGGCCACCACTGACCCGCTGTCCACTGTGACATGGCCCCACAGTGACATGGCCAGCACTGACTTTCTGCCCGCTGTGACATGGCGCCCATAGTGACGTGGCCACCACTGACCTGCTGTCCACTGTGACATGGCCCCCACAGTGACATGGCCACCACTGACCCGCTGTCCACTGTGACATGGCCCCACAGTGACATGGCCAGCACTGACTTGCTGCCCACTGTGACATGGCCCCCACAGTGACATGGCCACCACTGACCCGCTGCCCATTGTGACATGGACCCAACTGTGACATGGCCACCACTGACCCGCTGCCCACTGTGACATGGCCCCCTCAGTCACATGACAACCACTGACCCGCTGCCCACTGTGACATGGCCCCCACAGTGACATGGCCACCACTGACCCGCTGCCCATTGTGACATGGACCCAACTGTGACAGGGCCACCACTGACTCGCTGCCCACTGTGACATGGCCCCCTCACTCACATGACCACCACTGTCCCGCTGCCCACTGTGACATGGCCCCCACAGTGACATGGACAGCACTGACCCGCTGCCAATGTGACATGTCCACACAGTGACATGGCCAACATTGACTTGCTGCTCGCTGTGACATGGCCCCCACAGTCACATGGCTACCAGTGTCCCTCTGCCCACTGTGACATAGCTCCCACAGTGACATGGCCACCACTGACTTGCTGCCCATTGTGACATGGACCCAACTGTGACATAGCCACCACTGTCCCGCTGTCCACTGTGCATGGCCCCCACAGTGACATGGCCACCACTGACTTGCTGCCTGCTGCGACATGGCCCCCACAGTGACATGGCCACCACTGACCCGCTGCCAATGTGATATGGCCACACAGTGACATGGCCAGCACTGACTTGCTGACCGCTGTGACATGGCCCCCACCATGACATGGCTTCCACTAACCTGCTGCCCACTGTGACATGGCCCCCTCAGTCACATGACCACCACTGTCCCGCTGCCCACTGTGACATGGCCCCCACAGTGACATGGCCACCACTGACACGCTGTTCACTGTGACATGGCCCCACAGTGACATGGCCAGCACTGACTTGCTGCCCACTGTGACATGGCCCCCACAGTGACATGGCTACCACTAACCTGCTACCCACTGTGACATGGCCCCCACAGTGACATGGTCACCACTGACCCGCTGCCCATTGTGACATGGACCCAACTGTGACAGGGCCACCACTGAACTGCTGCCCACTTTGACATGGTGCCCATAGTCACATGACCACCACTGTCCCGCTGCCTACTGTGACATGGCCCCCACAGTGACATGGCCACCACTGACATGCTGCCCTCTGTGATATGGCCCCAGAGTGACATGGCCACCAATGTCCCGCTGCCCAGTGTGACATGGATCCAACTGTGACAGGGCCACCAGTGACCTGCTGCCCACTGTGACATGGCCCCCAAAGTGACATGGCCACCACTGACCCGCTGTAAACTGTGACATGGCCCCACACATACATGGCCAGCACTGACATGCTGCCCACTGTGACATGACCCCACAGTGACATGGCCACCACTGACCCGCTGCCCATTGTGACATGGACCCAACTGTGACATGGCCACCACTGACCTGCTGCCCATTGTGACATGGCGCCCATTGTCACATGACCACCACTGTCCCGCTGCCCACTGTGACATGGCCCCCTCAGTCACATGACCACCACTGACCCGCTGTCCACTGTGACATGGCCCCCACAGTGACATGGCCACCACAGACCCGCTGCCCATTGTGACATGGACCCAACTGTGACAGGGCCACCACTGACTCGCTGCCCACTGTGACATGGCCCCCTCACTCACATGACCACCACTGTCCCGCTGCCCACTGTGACATGGACAGCACTGACCCGCTGCCAATGTGACATGGCCACACAGTGACATGGCCAACATTGACTTGCTGCCCGCTGTGACATGGCCCCCACAGTCACATGGCTACCACTGTCCCGCTGCCCACTGTGACATAGCCCCCACAGTGACATGGCCACCACTGACTTGATGCCCATTGTGACATGGACCCAACTGTGACATAGCCACCACTGTCCCGCTGCCCACTGTGACATGGCCCCCACAGTGACATGGACAGCACTGACCCGCTGCCAATGTGACATGGCCACACAGTGACATGGCCAGCACTGACTTGCTGCCCACTGTGACATGGCCCCCTCAGTCACATGACCACCACTGACCCGGTGTCCACTGTGACATGGCCCCCACAGTGACATGGCCACCACTGACCCGCTGTCCACTGTTACATGGCCCGCACAGTGACATGGCCACCACTGACCCGCTGCCCATTGTGACATGGACCCAACTGTGACAGGGCCACCACTGAACTGCTGCCCACTTTGACATGGTGCCCATAGTCACATGACCACCACTGTCCCGCTCCCTACTGTGACATGGCCCCCACAGTGACATGGCCACCACTGACATGCTGCCCTCTGTGATATGGCCCCACAGTGACATGGCCAGCACTGACTTGCTGCCTGCTGCGACATGGCCCCCACAGTGACATGGCCACCACTGTCACGCTGCCCAGTGTGACATGGATCCAACTGTGACAGGGCCACCAGTGACCTGCTGCCCACTGTGACATGGCCCCCTCACTCACATGACCACCACTGACCCGCTGCCAATGTGACATGGCCACACAGTGACATGGCCAGCACTGACTTGCTGACCGCTGTGACATGGCCCCCACCATGACATGGCTTCCACTAACCTGCTGCCCACTGTGACATGGCCCCCACCATGACATGGCTTCCACTAACCTGCTGCCCACTGTGACATGGCCCCCACAGTGACATGGCCACCACTGACCCGCTGTCCACTGTGACATGGCCCCACAGTGACATGGCCAGCACTGACTTGCTGCCCACTGTGACATGGCCCCCACAGTGACATGGCCACCACTGACCTGCTGCCCATTGTGACATAGACCCAACTGTGACATGGCCACCACTGACCCGCTGCCACTGTGACATGGCCCCCTCAGTCACATGACAACCACTGACCGCTGTCCACTGTGACATGGCCCCCACAGTGACATGGCCACCACTGACCCGCTGCCCATTGTGACATGGACCCAACTGTGACAGGGCCACCACTGACTCGCTGCCCACTGTGACATGGCCCCCTCACTCACATGACCACCACTGTCCCGCTGCCCACTGTGACATGGCCCCCACAGTGACATGGACAGCACTGACCCGCTGCCAATGTGACATGTCCACACAGTGACATGGCCAACATTGACTTGCTGCCCGCTGTGACATGGCCCCCACAGTCACATGGCTACCACTGTCCCGCTGCCCACTGTGACATAGCTCCCACAGTGACATGGCCACCACTGACTTGCTGCCCATTGTGACATGGACCCAACGGTGACATAGCCACCACTGTCCCGCTGTCCACTGTGCATGGCCCCCACAGTGACATGGACAGCACTGACCCGCTGTCCACTGTGACATGGCCCCACAGTGACATGGCCAGCACTGACTTGCTGCCCACTGTGACATGGCCCCCACAGTGACATGGCTACCACTGTCCCGCTGCCCACTGTGACATGGCCACCACAGTGACATGGCCATAACTGACCCGCTGCCCATTGTGACACGGACCCAACTGTGACATGGCCACCACTGACCTGCTGCCCACTGTGACATGGCCCCCTCAGTCACATGACCACCACTGTCCCGCTGCCCACTGTGACATGGCCCCCACAGTGACATGGCCACCACTGACCCGCTGTTCACTGTGACATGGCCCCACAGTGACATGGCCAGCACTGACTTGCTGCCCACTGTGACATGACCCCACAGTGACATGGCTACCACTAACCTGCTGCCCACTGTGACATGGCCCCCACAGTGACATGGCCACCACTGACCCGCTGCCCATTGTGACATGGACCCAACTGTGACAGGGCCACCACTGAACTGCTGCCCACTTTGACATGGTGCCCATAGTCACATGACCACCACTGTCCCGCTGCCTACTGTGACATGGCCCCCACAGTGACATGGCCACCACTGACATGCTGCCCTCTGTGATATGGCCCCACAGTGACATGGCCAGCACTGACTTGCTGCCTGCTGCGACATGGCCCCCATAGTGACATGGCCAACACTGACCCGCTGCCAATGTGACATGGCCACACAGTGACATGGCCAGCACTGACTTGCTGACCGCTGTGACATGGCCCCCACCATGACATGGCTTCCACTAACCTGCTGCCCACTGTGACATGGCCCCCACAGTGACATGGCCACCACTGACCCGCTGTCCACTGTGACATGGCCCCCACAGTGACATGGCCACCACTGACCCGCTGCCCATTGTGACATGGACCCAACTGTGACATGGCCCCCTCAGTCACATGACCACCACTGACCCGGTGTCCACTGTGACATGGCCCCCACAGTGACATGGCCACCACAGACCCGCTGCCCATTGTGACATGGACCCAACTGTGACAGGGCCGCCACTGACTCGCTGCCCACTGTGACATGGCCCCCTCACTCACATGACCACCACTGTCCCGCTGCCCACTGTGACATGGCCCCCACAGTGACATGGACAGCACTGACCCGCTGCCAATGTGACATGTCCACACAGTGACATGGCCAACATTGACTTGCTGCCCGCTGTGACATGGCCCCCACAGTCACATGGCTACCACTGTCCCGCTGCCCACTGTGACATAGCCCCCACAGTGACATGGCCACCACTGACTTGCTGCCCATTGTGACATGGACCCAACTGTGACATAGCCACCACTGTCCCGCTGTCCACTGTGACATGGCCCCACAGTGACATGGACAGCACTGACCCGCTGCGAATGTGACATGGCCACACAGTGACATGGCCAGCACTGAATTGCTGCCCACTGTGACATGGCCCCCTCAGTCACATGACCACCACTGACCCGGTGTCCACTGTGACATGGCCCCCACAGTGACATGGCCACCACTGACCCGCTGTCCACTGTTACATGGCCCGCACAGTGACATGGCCACCACTGACCCGCTGCCCACTGTGACATGGCCCCCACAGTGACATGACTACCACTAACCTTCTGCCCACTGTGACATGGCCCCCTCAGTCACATGACCACCACTGACCCGGTGTCCACTGTGACATGGCCCCCACAGTGACATGGCCACCACTGACCCGCTGCCCATTGTGACATGGACCCAACTGTGACAGGGCCACCACTGACCTGCTGCCCACTGTGACATGGCCCCCTCAGTCACATGACCACCACTGTCCCGCTGCCCACTGTGACATGGCCCCCACAGTGACATGGCCACCACTGACCCGCTGTCCACTGTGACATGGCCCCACAGTGACATGGCCAGCACTGACTTACTGCCCACTGTGACATGGCCCCCACAGTGACATGACCACCACTGTCCCGCTGCCCACTGTGACATGGCCCCCACAGTGACATGGCCACCACTGACACGCTGTTCACTGTGACATGGCCCCACAGTGACATGGCCAGCACTGACTTGCTGCCCACTGTGACATGGCCCCCACAGTCACATGGCTACCACTGTCCCGCTGCCCACTGTGACATAGCTCCCACAGTGACATGGCCACCACTGACTTGCTGCCCATTGTGACATGGACCCAACTGTGACATAGCCACCACTGTCCCGCTGTCCACTGTGCATGGCCCCACAGTGACATGGCCAGCACTGACTTGCTGCCCACTGTGACATGGCCCCCACAGTGACATGGCCACCACTGACCTGCTGCCCATTGTGACATGGACCCAACTGTGACAGGGCCACCACTGAACTGCTGCCCACTTTGACATGGTGCCCATAGTCACATGACCACCACTGTCCCGCTGCCTACTGTGACATGGCCCCCACAGTGACATGGCCACCACTGACATGCTGCCCTCTGTGATATGGCCCCACAGTGACATGGCCACCACTGTCCCGCTGCCCAGTGTGACATGGATCCAACTGTGACAGGGCCACCAGTGACCTGCTGCCCACTGTGACATGGCCCCCACAGTGACATGGCCACCACTGACACGCTGTAAACTGTGACATGGCCCTACACATACATGGCCAGCACTGACTTGCTGCCCACTGTGACATGACCCCACAGTGACATGGCCACCACTGACCCGCTGCCCATTGTGACATGGACCCAACTGTGACATGGCCACCACTGACCTGCTGCCCATTGTGACATGGCGCCCATTGTCACATGACCACCACTGTCCCGCTGCCCACTGTGACATGGCCCCCTCAGTCACATGACCACCACTGACCCGCTGTCCACTGTGACATGGCCCCCGCAGTGACATGGCCACCACAGACCCGCTGCCCATTGTGACATGGACCCAACTGTGACAGGGCCACCACTGACTCGCTGCCCACTGTGACATGGCCCCCTCACTCACATGACCACCACTGTCCCGCTCGCCACTGTGACATGGACAGCACTGACCCGCTGCCAATGTGATATGGCCACACAGTGACATGGCCAACATTGAGTTGCTGCCTGCTGTGACATGGCTCCCACAGTCACATGGCTACCACTGTCCCGCTGCCCAGTGTGACATAGCCCCCACAGTGACATGGCCACCACTGACCCCCTGCCCATTGTGACATGGACCCAACTGTGACATAGCGACCACTGTCCGGCTGCCCACTGTGCATGGCCCCCACAGTGACATGGACAGCACTGACCCGCTGCCAATGTGACATGGCCACACAGTGACATGGCCAGCACTGACTTGCTGCCCATTGTGACATGGACCCAACTGTGACATAGCCACCACTGTCCCGCTGCCCACTGTGACATGGCCCCCACAGTGACATGGACAGCACTGACCCGCTGCCAATGTGACATGGCCACACAGTGACATGGCCAGCACTGACTTGCTGCCCACTGTGACATGGCCCCCTCAGTCACATGACCACCACTGACCCGGTGTCCACTGTGACATGGCCCGCACAGTGACATGGCCACCACTGACCCGCTGTCCACTGTTACATGGCCCGCACAGTGACATGGCCACCACTGACCCGCTGCCCATTGTGACATGGACCCAACTGTGACAGGGCCACCACTGACCTGCTGCCCACTGTGACATGGCCCCCTCAGTCACATGACCACCACTGTCCCGCTGCCCACTGTGACATGGCCCCCACAGTGACATGGCCACCACTGACCCGCTGTCCACTGTGACATGGCCCCACAGTGACATGGCCAGCACTGACTTGCTGCCCACTGTGACATGGCCCCCACAGTGACATGGCCACCACTGTCCCGCTGCCCACTGTGACATGGCCCCGACAGTGACATGGCCACCACTGACCCGCTGCCCATTGTGACATGGTCCCCAACTGTGACATGGCCACCACTGACCTGCTGCCCACTGTGACATGGCCCCCTCAGTCACATGACCACCACTGTCCCGCTGCCCACTGTGACATGGCCCCCACAGTGACATGGCCACCACTGACCCGCTGTTCACTGTGACATGGCCCCACAGTGACATGGCCAGCACTGACTTGCTGCCCACTGTGACATGGCCCCCACAGTGACATGGCTACCACTAACCTGCTGCCCACTGTGACATGGCCCCCACAGTGACATGGCCACCACTGATCTGCTGCCCACTGTGACATGGACCCAACTGTGACAGGGCCACCACTGACCTGCTGCCCACTGTGACATGGCCCCCTCAGTCACATGACCACCACTGTCCCGCTGCCCACTTTGACATAGCCCCCACAGTGACTTGGCCACCACTGACCCTCTGCGCATTGTGACATGGACCCAACTGTGACAGGGCCACCACTGACCCGCTGCCCACTGTGACATGGCCCCCTCAGTCACATGACCACCACTATCCTGCTGCCCACTGTGACATGGCCTCCACAATGACATGGCTACCACTGACTAGCTGCCCATTGTGACATGGACCCAACTCTGACATAGCCACCACTGACATGCTGCTCACTGTGACATGGCGCCCATAGTCACATGACCACCACTGTCCCGCTGCCCACTGTGACATGGCCCCCACAGTGACATGGCCACCACTGACACGCTGTCCACTGTGACATGGCCCCACACTGACATGGCCAGCACTGACTTGCTGCCCACTATGACATGGCCCCCACAGTGACATGGCCACCACTGTCCCGCTGCCCACTGTGACATGGCCCCCACAGTGACATGGCCACCACTGACCTGCTGCCCATTGTGACATGGACCCAACTGTGACATGGCCACCACTGACCTGCTGCCCACTGTGAAATGGCCCCCTCAGTCACATGACCACCACTGTCCCGCTGCCCACTGTGACATGGCCCCCACAGTGACATGGCTACCACTAACCTTCTGCCCACTGTGACATGGCCCCCTCAGTCACATGACCACCACTGACCCGGTGTCCACTGTGACATGGCCCCCACAGTGACATGGCCATCACAGACCCGCTGCCCATTGTGACATGGACCCAACTGTGACAGGGCCGCCACTGACTCGCTGCCCACTGTGACATGGCCCCCTCACTCACATGACCACCACTGTCCCGCTGCCCACTGTGACATGGCCCCCACAGTGACATGGCCACCACTGACACGCTGTTCACTGTGACATGGCCCCACAGTGACATGGCCAGCACTGACTTGCTGCCCACTGTGACATGGCCCTCACAGTCACATGGCTACCACTGTCCCGCTGCCCACTGTGACATAGCTCCCACAGTGACATGGCCACCACTGACTTGCTGCCCATTGTGACATGGACCCAACTGTGACATAGCCACCACTGTCCCGCTGTCCACTGTGCATGGCCCCACAGTGACATGGCCAGCACTGACTTGCTGCCCACTGTGACATGGCCCCCACAGTGACATGGCCACCACTGACCTGCTGCCCATTGTGACATGGACACAACTGTGACAGGGCCACCACTGAACTGCTGCCCACTTTGACATGGTGCCCATAGTCACATGACCACCACTGTCCCGCTGCCTACTGTGACATGGCCCCCACAGTGACATGGCCACCACTGACATGCTGCCCTCTGTGATATGGCCCCACAGTGACATGGCCACCACTGTCCCGCTGCCCAGTGTGACATGGATCCAACTGTGACAGGGCCACCAGTGACCTGCTGCCCACTGTGACATGGCCCCCACAGTGACATGGCCACCACTGACCCGCTGTAAACTGTGACATGGCCCTACACATACATGGCCAGCACTGACTTGCTGCCCACTGTGACATGACCCCACAGTGACATGGCCACCACTGACCCGCTGCCCATTGTGACATGGACCCAACTGTGACATGGCCACCACTGACCTGCTGCCCATTGTGACATGGCTCCCATTGTCACATGACCACCACTGTCCCGCTGCCCACTGTGACATGGCCCCCGCAGTGACATGGCCACCACAGACCCGCTGCCCATTGTGACATGGACCCAACTGTGACAGGGCCACCACTGACTCGCTGCCCACTGTGACATGGCCCCCTCACTCACATGACCACCACTGTCCCGCTCGCCACTGTGACATGGACAGCACTGACCCGCTGCCAATGTGATATGGCCACACAGTGACATGGCCAACATTGAGTTGCTGCCTGCTGTGACATGGCTCCCACAGTCACATGGCTACCACTGTCCCGCTGCCCAGTGTGACATAGCCCCCACAGTGACATGGCCACCACTGACTTGCTGCCCATTGTGACATGGACCCAACTGTGACATAGCGACCACTGTCCCGCTGCCCACTGTGCATGGCCCCCACAGTGACATGGACAGCACTGACCCGCTGCCAATGTGACATGGCCACACAGTGACATGGCCAGCACTGACTTGCTGCCCATTGTGACATGGACCCAACTGTGACATAGCCACCACTGTCCCGCTGCCCACTGTGACATGGCCCCCACAGTGACATGGACAGCACTGACCCGCTGCCAATGTGACATGGCCACACAGTGACATGGCCAGCACTGACTTGCTGCCCACTGTGACATGGCCCCCTCAGTCACATGACCACCACTGACCCGGTGTCCACTGTGACATGGCCCGCACAGTGACATGGCCACCACTGACCCGCTGTCCACTGTTACATGGCCCGCACAGTGACATGGCCACCACTGACCCGCTGCCCATTGTGACATGGACCCAACTGTGACAGGGCCACCACTGACCTGCTGCCCACTGTGACATGGCCCCCTCAGTCACATGACCACCACTGTCCCGCTGCCCACTGTGACATGGCCCCCACAGTGACATGGCCACCACTGACCCGCTGTCCACTGTGATATGGCCCCACAGTGACATGGCCAGCACTGACTTGCTGCCCACTGTGACATGGCCCCCACAGTGACATGGCCACCACTGTCCCGCTGCCCACTGTGACATGGCCCCGACAGTGACATGGCCACCACTGACCCGCTGCCCATTGTGACATGGTCCCCAACTGTGACATGGCCACCACTGACCTGCTGCTCACTGTGACATGGCCCCCTCAGTCACATGACCACCACTGTCCCGCTGCCCACTGTGACATGGCCCCCACAGTGACATGGCCACCACTGACCCGCTGTTCACTGTGACATGGCCCCACAGTGACATGGCCAGCACTGACTTGCTGCCCACTGTGACATGGCCCCCACAGTGACATGGCTACCACTAACCTGCTGCCCACTGTGACATGGCCCCCACAGTGACATGGCCACCACTGATCTGCTGCCCACTGTGACATGGACCCAACTGTGACAGGGCCACCACTGACCTGCTGCCCACTGTGACATGGCCCCCTCAGTCACATGACCACCACTGTCCCGCTGCCCACTTTGACATAGCCCCCACAGTGACTTGGCCACCACTGACCCTCTGCGCATTGTGACATGGACCCAACTGTGACAGGGCCACCACTGACCCGCTGCCCACTGTGACATGGCCCCCTCAGTCACATGACCACCACTATCCTGCTGCCCACTGTGACATGGCGCCCATAGTCACATGACCACCACTGTCCCGCTGCCCACTGTGACATGGCCCCCACAGTGACATGGCCACCACTGACACGCTGTCCACTGTGACATGGCCCCACACTGACATGGCCAGCACTGACTTGCTGCCCACTGTGACATGGCCCCCACAGTGACATGGCCACCACTGTCCCGCTGCCCACTGTGACATGGCCCCCACAGTGACATGGCCACCACTGACCTGCTGCCCATTGTGACATGGACCCAACTGTGACATGGCCACCACTGACCTGCTGCCCACTGTGAAATGGCCCCCTCAGTCACATGACCACCACTGTCCCGCTGCCCACTGTGACATGGCCCCCACAGTGACATGGCTACCACTAACCTTCTGCCCACTGTGACATGGCCCCCTCAGTCACATGACCACCACTGACCCGGTGTCCACTGTGACATGGCCCGCACATTGACATGGCCACCACTGACCCGCTGCCCATTGTGACATGGACCCAACTGTGACAGGGCCACCACTGACCTGCTGCCCACTGTGACATGGCCCCCTCAGTCACATGACCACCACTGTCCCGCTGCCCACTGTGACATGGCCCCACAGTGACATGGCCAGCACTGACTTGCTGCCCACTGTGACATGGCCCCCACAGTGACATGGCTACCACTGTCCGCTGCCCACTGTGACATGGCCCCCACAGTGACATGGCCATAACTGACCCGCTGCCCATTGTGACATGGACCCAACTGTGACATGGCCACCACTGACCTGCTGCCCACTGTGACATGGCCCCCTCAGTCACATGACCACCACTGTCCCGCTGCCCACTGTGACATGGCCCCCACAGTGACATGGCCACCACTGACCCGCTGTTCACTGTGACATGGCCCCACAGTGACATGGCCAGCACTGACTTGCTGCCCACTGTGACATGGCCCCCACAGTGACATGGCTACCACTAACCTGCTGCCCACTGTGACATGGCCCCCACAGTGACATGGCCACCACTGACCTGCTGCCCATTGTGACATGGACCCAACTGTGACAGGGCCACCACTGACCTGCTGCCCACTGTGACATGGCCCCCTCAGTCACATGACCACCACTGTCCTGCTGCCCACTTTGACATAGCCCCCACAGTGACATGGCCACCACTGACTTGCTGCCCATTGTGACATGCACCCAACTGTGACATAGCCACCACTGACATGCTGCTCACTGTGACATGGCGCCCATAGTCACATGACCACCACTGTCCCGCTGCCCACTGTGACATGGCCCCCACAGTGACATGGCCACCACTGACCCGCTGTCCACTGTGACATGGCCCCACAGTGACATGGCCAGCACTGACTTGCTGCCCACTGTGACATGGCCCCCACAGTGACATGGCTACCACTAACCTGCTGCCCACTGTGACATGGCCCCCACAGTGACATGGCCACCACTGACCTGCTGCCCATTGTGACATGGACCCAACTGTGACAGGGCCACCACTGACCTGCTGCCCACTGTGACACGGCCCCCTCAGTCACATGACCACCACTGTCCCGCTGCCCACTTTGACATAGCCCCCACAGTGACATGGCCACCACGGACTTGCTGCCCACTGTGAAATGGCCCCCACAGTGACATGGCCACCACTGACCCTCTGCGCATTGTGACATGGACCCAACTGTGACAGGGCCACCACTGACCCGCTGCCCACTGTGACATGGCCCCCTCAGTCACATGACCACCACTATCCCGCTGCCCACTGTGACATGGCCCGCACAATGACATGGCCACCACTGACTTGCTGCCCATTGTGACATGGACCCAACTGTGACAGGGCCACCACTGACCCGCTGCCCACTGTGACATGGCCCCCTCAGTCACATGACCACCACTATCCCGCTGCCCACTGTGACATGGCCCCCACAGTGACATGGCCACCACTGACCCGCTGCCCATTGTGACATGGACCCAACTGTGACAGGGCCACCACTGACCTGCTGCCAACTTTGACATGGCGCCCATAGTCACATGACCACCACTGTCCCGCTGCCCACTGTGACATGGCCCCCACAGTCACATGGCCACCACTGACATTCTGCCCTCTGTGACATGGCCCCACAGTGACATGGCCACCACAGACCCGCTGTCCACTGTGACATGGCCCCACAGTGACATGGCCACCACTGACCCGCTCCCACTGTGACATGGCCCCCACTGTGACAGGGCCACCACTGACCTGCTGCCCACTGTGACATGGCCCCCTCAGTCACATGACCACCACTGTCCCGCTGCCCACTGTGACATGGCCCCCACAGTGACATGGCCACCACTGACTTGCTGCCCACTGTGACATGGCTCCACAGTGACATGGCCACCACTGACCTGCTGCCCACTGTGACATGGCCCCACAGTGACATGGCTACCAGTAATCTGCTGCCCACTGTGACATGGCCCCCACAGTGACATGGCCACCACTGACGCGCTGCCCATTGTGACATGGACCCAACTGTGACATGGCCACCACTGTACCGCTGCCCAATGTGACATGGCCCCCACAGTGACATGGCCACCACTGACCCGCTGTCCACTGTGACATGGCCCCACAGTGACATGGCCAGCACTGACTTGCTGCCCACTGTGACATGGCCCCCACAGTGACATGGCCAACACTGAACCGCTGCCCATTGTGACATGATCCCAACTATGACAGGGCCACCACTGACCTGCTCCCCACTGTGACATGGCCCCCTCAGTCACATGACCACCACTTTCCCGCTGCCCACTGTGACATGGCCCCCACAGTGACATGGCCACCACTGACCCGCTGTCCACTGTGACATGGCCCCACAGTGACATGGCCAGCACTGACTTACTGCCCACTGTGACATGGCCCCCACAGTGACATGACCACCACTGTCCCGCTGCCCACTGTGACATGGCCCCCACAGTGACATGGCCACCACTGACACGCTGTTCACTGTGACATGGCCCCACAGTGACATGGCCAGCACTGACTTGCTGCCCACTGTGACATGGCCCCCACAGTCACATGGCTACCACTGTCCCGCTGCCCACTGTGACATAGCTCCCACAGTGACATGGCCACCACTGACTTGCTGCCCATTGTGACATGGACCCAACTGTGACATAGCCACCACTGTCCCGCTGTCCACTGTGCATGGCCCCACAGTGACATGGCCAGCACTGACTTGCTGCCCACTGTGACATGGCCCCCACAGTGACATGGCCACCACTGACCCGCTGCCCATTGTGACATGGACCAAACTGTGACAGGGCCACCACTGAACTGCTGCCCACTTTGACATGGTGCCCATAGTCACATGACCACCACTGTCCCGCTGCCTACTGTGACATGGCCCCCACAGTGACATGGCCACCACTGACATGCTGCCCTCTGTGATATGGCCCCACAGTGACATGGCCACAACTGTCCCGCTGCCCAGTGTGACATGGATCCAACTGTGACAGGGCCACCAGTGACCTGCTGCCCACTGTGACATGGCCCCCACAGTGACATGGCCACCACTGACTTGCTGCCCATTGTGACATGCACCCAACTGTGACATAGCCACCACTGACATGCTGCTCACTGTGACATGGCGCCCATAGTCACATGACCACCACTGTCCCGCTGCCCACTGTGACATGGCCCCCACAGTGACATGGCCACCACTGAACCGCTGTCCACTGTGACATGGCCCCACAGTGACATGGCCAGCACTGTCCCGCTGCCCACTGTGACATGGCCCCCACAGTGACATGGCTACCACTAACCTGCTGCCCACTGTGACATGGCCCCCACAGTGACATGGCCACCACTGACCTGCTGCCCATTGTGACATGGACCCAACTGTGACAGGGCCACCACTGACCTGCTGCCCACTGTGACACGGCCCCCTCAGTCACATGACCACCACTGTCCCGCTGCCCACTTTGACATAGCCCCCACAGTGACATGGCCACCACTGACCTGCTGCCCACTGTGACATGGCCCCACAGTGACATGGCTACCAGTAATCTGCTGCCCACTGTGACATGGCCCCCACAGTGACATGGCCACCACTGACGCGCTGCCCATTGTGACATGGACCCAACTGTGACATGGCCACCACTGTACCGCTGCCCAATGTGACATGGCCCCCACAGTGACATGGCCACCACTGACCCGCTGTCCACTGTGACATGGCCCCACAGTGACATGGCCAGCACTGACTTGCTGCCCACTGTGACATGGCCCCCACAGTGACATGGCCACCACTGAACCGCTGCCCATTGTGACATGAACCCAACTATGACAGGGCCACCACTGACCTGCTCCCCACTGTGACATGGCCCCCTCAGTCACATGACCACCACTGACCCGGTGTCCACTGTGAGATGGCCCCCACAGTGACATGGCCACCACTGACCCGCTGTCCACTGTGACATGGCCCGCACAGTGACACGGTCACCAGTGACCTGCTGCCCATTGTGACATGGCCCCCACAGTGACATGGCCACCACTGACCTGCTACCCACTGTGACATGGTCCCCACAGTGACATGGTCACCAGCGACATGCTGTCCACTGTGATATGGCCCCCACAATAACATGGCCACCACTGACCTGCTGGCCACTGTGACACGGCCCCCACAGTTACATGGCCACCAGTGACCTGCTTCCCATTGTGACATGGCCCCCACAGTGACATGGCAACCACTAACCTGCTGCCCGTTGTGACATGGCCCCCACAGTGACATGGCCACCACTGACCTGCTACCCACTGTGACATGGTCCCCACAGTGACATGGTCACCAGCGACATGCTGTCCACTGTGACATGGCCCCCACAATAACATGGCCACCACTGACCTGCTGGCCACTGTGACACGGCCCCCACAGTTACATGGCCACCAGTGACCTGCTGCCCATTGTGACATGGCCCCCACAGTGACATGGCCACCACTAACCTGCTGCCGACTGTGACATGGCCCCCAGAGTGACAGGGCCACTACTGCCTTGCTGCCCACTGTGACATGGGCCCCTCAGTCACATCACCACCACTGTACCGCTGCCCACTGTGACATGGCCCCACAGTGACATGGCCACCACTGACCTGCTGCCCAATGTGACATGGCCCCACAGTGACATGGCTACCACTAACCTACTGCCCACTGTGACATGGCCCCACAGTGACATGGCCAGCACTGACTTGCTGCCCGCTGTGACATGGCCCCCACAGTGACATGGCTACCACTAACCTACTGCCCACTGTGACATGGCCCCACAGTGACATGGCCAGCACTGACTTGCTGCCCGCTGTGACATGGCCCCCACAGTGACATGGCTACCACTAACCTGCTTCCCACTGTGACATGGCCCCCACAGTGACATGGCCACCACTGACTTGCTGCCCATTGTGACATGGACCCAACTGTGACATAGCCACAACTGTCCCGCTGCCCACTGTGACATGGCCCCCACAGTGACATGGACAGCACTGACCCGCTGCCAATGTGACATGGCCACACAGTGACATGGCCAGCACTGACTTGCTGCCCACTGTGACATGGCCCCCTCAGTCACATGACCACCACTGACCCGGTGTCCACTGTGACATGGCCCGCACAGTGACATGGCCACCACTGACCCGCTGCCCACTGTGACATGGCCCCGACAGTGACATGGCCAGCACTGACCCGCTGCCCATTGTGACATGGTCCCCAACTGTGACATGGCCACCACTGACCTGCTGCCCACTGTGACATGGCCCCCTCAGTCACATGACCACCACTGTCCCGCTGCCCACTGTGACATGGCCCCCACAGTGACATGGCCACCACTGACCCGCTGTTCACTGTGACATGGCCCCACAGTGACATGGCCAGCACTGACTTGCTGCCCACTGTGACATGGCCCCCACAGTGACATGGCTACCACTAACCTGCTGCCCACTGTGACATGGCCCCCACAGTGACATGGCCACCACTGATCTGCTGCCCACTGTGACATGGACCCAACTGTGACAGGGCCACCACTGACCTCCTGCCCACTGTGACATGGCCCCCTCAGTCACATGACCACCACTGTCCCGCTGCCCACTTTGACATAGCCCCCACAGTGACTTGGCCACCACTGACCCTCTGCGCATTGTGACATAGACCCAACTGTGACAGGGCCACCACTGACCCGCTGCCCACTGTGACATGGCCCCCTCAGTCACATGACCACCACTATCCTGCTGCCCACTGTGACATGGCCTCCACAATGACATGGCTACCACTGACTTCCTGCCCATTGTGACATGGACCCAACTGTGACATAGCCACCACTGACATGCTGCTCACTGTGACATGGCGCCCATAGTCACATGACCACCACTGTCCCGCTGCCCACTGTGACATGGCCCCCACAGTGACATGGCCACCACTGACACGCTGTCCACTGTGACATGGCCCCACAGTGACATGGCCAGCACTGACTTGCTGCCCACTGTGACATGGCCCCCACATTGACATGGCCACCACTGTCCCGCTGCCCACTGTGACATGGCCCCCACAGTGACATGGCCACCACTGACCTGCTGCCCATTGTGACATGGACCCAACTGTGACATGGCCACCACTGACCTGCTGCCCACTGTGAAATGGCCCCCTCAGTCACATGACCACCACTGTCCCGCTGCCCACTGTGACATGGCCCCCACAGTGACATGGCTACCACTAACCTTCTGCCCACTGTGACATGGCCCCCTCAGTCACATGACCACCACTGACCCGGTGTCCACTGTGACATGGCCCGCACATTGACATGGCCACCACTGACCCGCTGCCCATTGTGACATGCACCCAACTGTGACAGGGCCACCACTGACCTGCTGCCCACTGTGACATGGCGGCCATAGTCACATGACCACCACTGTCCCGCTGCCCACTGTGACAGTGAGCCCACAGTCACATGCCACCACTGACCCGCTGTCCACTGTGACATGGCCCCACAGTGACATGGTCAGCACTGACTTGCTGCCCGCTGTGACATGGTCCCCACAGTAACATGGCTACCACTAACTTGCTGCCCACTGTGACATGGCCCCCACAGTGACATGGCCACCACTGACCTGCTGCCCACTGTAACAGAGCCCCACAGTCACATGGCTACCACTAACCTGCTGCCCACTGTGACATGGCCCCCACTGTGACATGGCCACCACTGACCCGCTGCCCATTGTGACATGGCCCCCTCAGTCACATGACCACCACTGTCCCGCTGCCAACTGTGACATGGCGCCCACAGTCACATGGCCACCGCTGACTTGCTGCCCTCTGTGACATGTCCCCAAATGTGACATGGCCACGCCTGTCCTTCTGCCCACTGTTAAGTAGCCCCCACAGTGACAGGGCCACCACTGACCTGCTGCCCATTGTGACATGGACGCCACTGCGACATGGCCACCACTGACCTGCTACCCACTGTGACATGGCCCCCACAATGACATGGCCACCACTGAACTGCTGCCCACTGTGACATGGTGCCCATAGTCACATGGCCACCACTGTCCCGCTGCCCACTGTGACATGGCCCCACAGTGACATGGTCAGCACTGACCCGCTGCCCACTGTGACATGGCCCCCACAGTGACATGGCCACCACTGACCCGCTGTCCACTGTGACATGGCCCCACAGTGACATGGCCAGCACTGACTTGCTGTCCACTGTGACATGGCACCCACAGTGACATGGCCACCACTGTCCCGCTGCCCACTGTGACATGGCCCCCACAGTGACATGACCACCACTGACCCGCTGCCCATTGTGACATGGACCCAACTGTGACAGGGCCACCACTGACCTGCTGCCCACTGTGACATGGCCCCCTCAGTCACATGACCACCACTGTCCCGCTGCCCACTGTGACATGGCCCCCACAGTGACATGGCCACCTCTGACCCGCTGTTCACTGTGACATGGCCCCCACAATGACATGGCCACCACTGACTTGCTGCCCATTGTGACATGGACCCAACTGTGACATAGCCACCACTGACATGCTGCTCACTGTGACATGGCGCCCATAGTCACATGACCACCACTGTCCCGCTGCCCACTGTGACATGGCCCCCACAGTGACATGGCCACCACTGACCCGCTGCCCATTGTGACATGGACACAACTGTGACAGGGCCACCACTGACCTGCTGCCCACTTTGACATGGCGCCCATAGTCACATGACCACCACTGTCCCGCTGCCCACTGTGACATGGCCCCCACAGTCACATGGCCACCACTGACATGCTGCCCTCTGTGACATGGCCCCACAGTGACATGGCCACCACTGACCCGCTGTCCACTGTGACATGGCCCCTCAGTGACATGGCCACCACTGACCCGCTGCCCATTGTGACATGGACCCAACTGTGACAGGGCCACCACTGACCTGATGCCCACTGTGACATGGCCCCCTCAGTTACATGACCACCACTGTCCCGCTGCCCACTGTGACATGGCCCCCACAGTGACATGGCCACCACTGACTTGCTGCCCACTGTGACATGGCCCCCACAGTGACATGGCCACCACTGACGCGCTGCCCATTGTTACATGGACCCAACTGTGACATGGCCACCACTGTACCGCTGCCCAATGTGACATGGCCCCCACAGTGACATGGCCACCACTGACCCGCTGTCCACTGTGACATGGCCCCACAGTGACATGGCCAGCACTGACTTGCTGCCCACTGTGACATGGCCCCCACAGTGACATGGCCAGCACTGACTTGCTGCCCACTGTGACATGGCCCCCACAGTGACATGGCCACCACTGAACCGCTGCCCATTGTGACATGAACCCAACTATGACAGGGCCACCACTGACCTGCTCCCCACTGTGACATGCCCCCCTCAGTCACATGACCACCACTGACCCTGTGTCCACTGTGAGATGACCCCCACAGTGACATGGCCACCAATGACCCGCTGTCCACTGTGACATGGCCCCCACAGTGACACGGTCACCAGTGACCTGCTGCCCATTGTGACATGGCGCCACAGTGACATGGCCACCTCTGACCAGCTGTTCACTGTGACATGGCCCCCACAATGACATGGCCACCACTGACTTGTTGCCCATTGTGACATGGACCCAACTGTGACATAGCCACCACTGACATGCTGCTCACTGTGACATGGCGCCCATAGTCACATGACCACCACTGTCCCGCTGCCCACTGTGACATGGCCCCCACAGTGACATGGCCACCACTGACCCGCTGCCCATTGTGACATGGACCCAACTGTGACAGGGCCACCACTGACCTGATGCCCACTTTGACATGGCGCCCATAGTCACATGACCACCACTGTCCCGCTGCCCACTGTGACATGGCCCCCACAGTCACATGGCCACCACTGACATGCTGCCCTCTGTGACATGGCCCCACAGTGACATGGCCACCACTGACCCGCTGTCCACTGTGACATGGCCCCACAGTGACATGGCCACCACTGACCCGCTGCCCATTGTGACATGGACCCAACTGTGACAGGGCCACCACTGACCTGCTGCCACTGTGACATGGCCCCCTCAGTCACATGACCACCACTGTCCCGCTGCCCAATGTGACATGGCCCCCACAGTGACATGGCCACCACTGACCCGCTGTCCACTGTGACATGGCCCCACAGTGACATGGCCAGAACTGACTTGCTGCCCACTGTGACATAGCCCCCACAGTGACATGGCCATAACTGACCCGCTGCCCATTGTGACATGGACCCAACTGTGATATGGCCACCACTGACATGCTGCCCTCTGTGATATGGCCCCACAGTGACATGGCCAGCACTGACTTGCTGCCCACTGTGACATGGCCCCCACAGTGACATGGCTACCACTAACCTGCTGCCCACTGTGACATGGCCCCCACAGTGACATGGCCACCACTGACCCGCTGCCCATTGTGACATGGACCCAACTGTGACAGGGCCACCACTGAACTGCTGCCCACTTTGACATGGTGCCCATAGTCACATGACCACCACTGTCCCGCTGCCTACTGTGACATGGCCCCCACAGTCACATGGCCACCACTGACCCGCTGCCCATTGTGACATGGACACAACTGTGACAGGGCCACCACTGACCTGCTGCCCACTGTGACATGGCCCCCTCAGTCACATGACCACCACTGTCCCGCTGCCCAATGTGACATGGCCCCACAGTGACATGGCTACCACTAACCTGCTACCCACTGTGACATGGCCCCCTCTGTCACATGATCACCACTGTACCGCTGCCCACTGTGACATGGCCCCCACGGTGACATGGCCACCACTGACCCGCTGTCCACTGTGGCATGGCCCCACAGTGACATGGCCAGCACTGACCTGCTGCCCACTGTGACACGGCCCCCACAGTGACATGGCCGCCACTGACCCGCTGCCCATTGTGACATGGACACAACTGTGACAGGGCCACCACTGACCTGCTGCCCACTGTGACATGGCGGCCATAGTCACATGACCACCACTGTCCCGCTGCCCACTGTGACATGGCCCCACAGTGACATGGTCAGCACTGACTTGCTGCCCGCTGTGACATGGTCCCCACAGTAACATGGCTACCACTAACTTGCTGCCCACTGTGACATGGCCCCCACAGTGACATGGCCACCACTGACCTGCTGCCCACTGTAACAGAGCCCCACAGTCACATGGCTACCACTAACCTGCTGCCCACTGTGACATGGCCCCCACTGTGACATGGCCACCACTGATCCGCTGCCCATTGTGACATGGCCCCCTCAGTCACATGACCACCACTGTCCCGCTGCCAACTGTGACATGGCGCCCAGTCACATGGCCACCGCTGACTTGCTGCCCTCTGTGACATGTCCCCAAATGTGACATGGCCACGCCTGTCCTTCTGCCCACTGTTAAGTAGCCCCCACAGTGACAGGGCCACCACTGACCTGCTGCCCATTGTGACATGGACGCCACTGCGACATGGCCACCACTGACCTGCTACCCACTGTGACATGGCCCCCACAATGACATGGCCACCACTGACCTGCTGCCCACTGTGACATGGTGCCCATAGTCACATGGCCACCACTGTCCCGCTGCCCACTGTGACATGGCCCCACAGTGACATGGTCAGCACTGACCCGCTGCCCACTCTGACATGGCCCCCACAGTGACATGGCCACCACTGACCCGCTGTCCACTGTGACATGGCCCCACAGTGACATGGCCAGCACTGACTTGCTGTCCACTGTGACATGGCCCCCACAGTGACATGGCCACCACTGTCCCATTGCCCACTGTGACATGGCCCCCACAGTGACATGGCCACCACTGACCCGCTGCCCATTGTGACATGGACCCAACTGTGACAGGGCCACCACTGACCTGCTGCCCACTGTGACATGGCCCCCTCAGTCACATGACCACCACTGTCCCGCTGCCCACTGTGACATGGCCCCCACAGTGACATGGCCACCTCTGACCCGCTGTTCACTGTGACATGGCCCCCACAATGACATGGCCACCACTGACTTGCTGCCCATTGTGACATGGACCCAACTGTGACATAGCCACCACTGACATGCTGCTCACTGTGACATGGCGCCCATAGTCACATGACCACCACTGTCCCGCTGCCCACTGTGACATGGCCCCCACAGTGACATGGCCACCACTGACCCGCTGCCCATTGTGACATGGACCAAACTGTGACAGGGCCACCACTGACCTGCTGCCCACTTTGACATGGCGCCCATAGTCACATGACCACCACTGTCCCGCTGCCCACTGTGACATGGCCCCCACAGTCACATGGCCACCACTGACATGCTGCCCTCTGTGACATGGCCCCACAGTGACATGGCCACCACTGACCCGCTGTCCACTGTGACATGGCCCCACAGTGACATGGCCACCACTGACCCGCTGCCCATTGTGACATGGACCCAACTGTGACAGGGCCACCACTGACCTGATGCCCACTGTGACATGGCCCCCTCAGTTACATGACCACCACTGTCCCGCTGCCCACTGTGACATGGCCCCCACTGTGACATGGCCACCACTGACTTGCTGCCCACTGTGACATGGCCCCACAGTGACATGGCCACCACTGAGCTGCTGCCCACTGTGACATGGCCCCACACTGACATGGCTACCAGTAATCTGCTGCCCACTGTGACATGGCGGCCATAGTCACATGACCACCACTGTCCCGCTGCCCACTGTGACAGTGAGCCCACAGTCACATGCCACCACTGACCCGCTGTCCAGTGTGACATGGCCCCACAGTGACATGGTCAGCACTGACTTGCTGCCCGCTGTGACATGGTCCCCACAGTAACATGGCTACCACTAACTTGCTGCCCACTGTGACATGGCCCCCACAGTGACATGGCCACCACTGACCTGCTGCCCACTGTAACAGAGCCCCACAGTCACATGGCTACCACTAACCTGCTGCCCACTGTGACATGGCCCCCACTGTGACATGGCCACCACTGACCCGCTGCCCATTGTGACATGGCCCCCTCAGTCACATGACCACCACTGTCCCGCTGCCAACTGTGACATGGCGCCCACAGTCACATGGCCACCGCTGACTTGCTGCCCTCTGTGACATGTCCCCAAATGTGACATGGCCACGCCTGTCCTTCTGCCCACTGTTAAGTAGCCCCCACAGTGACAGGGCCACCACTGATCTGCTGCCCATTGTGACATGGACGCCACTGCGACATGGCCACCACTGACCTGCTACCCACTGTGACATGGCCCCCACAATGACATGGCCACCACTGACCTGCTGCCCACTGTGACATGGTGCCCATAGTCACATGGCCACCACTGTCCCGCTGCCCACTGTGACATGGCCCCACAGTGACATGGTCAGCACTGACCCGCTGCCCACTGTGACATGGCCCCCACAGTGACATGGCCACCACTGACCCGCTGTCCACTGTGACATGGCCCCACAGTGACATGGCCAGCACTGAGTTGCTGTCCACTGTGACATGGCACCCACAGTGACATGGCCACCACTGTCCCGCTGCCCACTGTGACATGGCCCCCACAGTGACATGGCCACCACTGACCCGCTGCCCATTGTGACATGGACCCAACTGTGACAGGGCCACCACTGACCTGCTGCCCACTGTGACATGGCCCCCTCAGTCACATGACCACCACTGTCCCGCTGCCCACTGTGACATGGCCCCCACAGTGACATGGCCACCTCTGACCCGCTGTTCACTGTGACATGGCCCCCACAATGACATGGCCACCACTGACTTGCTGCCCATTGTGACATGGACCCAACTGTGACATAGCCACCACTGACCTGATGCCCACTGTGACATGGCCCCCTCAGTTACATGACCACCACTGTCCCGCTGCCCACTGTGACATGGCCCCCACAGTGACATGGCCACCACTGACTTGCTGCCCACTGTGACATGGCCCCCACAGTGACATGGCCACCACTGACGCGCTGCCCATTGTTACATGGACCCAACTGTGACATGGCCACCACTGTACCGCTGCCCAATGTGACATGGCCCCCACAGTGACATGGCCACCACTGACCCGCTGTCCACTGTGACATGGCCCCACAGTGACATGGCCAGCACTGACTTGCTGCCCACTGTGACATGGCCCCCACAGTGACATGGCCAGCACTGACTTGCTGCCCACTGTGACATGGCCCCCACAGTGACATGGCCACCACTGAACCGCTGCCCATTGTGACATGAACCCAACTATGACAGGGCCACCACTGACCTGCTCCCCACTGTGACATGCCCCCCTCAGTCACATGACCACCACTGACCCTGTGTCCACTGTGAGATGGCCCCCACAGTGACATGGCCACCAATGACCCGCTGTCCACTGTCACATGGCCCCCACAGTGACACGGTCACCAGTGACCTGCTGCCCATTGTGACATGGCGCCACAGTGACATGGCCACCTCTGACCAGCTGTTCACTGTGACATGGCCCCCACAATGACATGGCCACCACTGACTTGCTGCCCATTGTGACATGGACCCAACTGTGACATAGCCACCACTGACATGCTGCTCACTGTGACATGGCGCCCATAGTCACATGACCACCACTGTCCCGCTGCCCACTGTGACATGGCCCCCACAGTGACATGGCCACCACTGACCCGCTGCCCATTGTGACATGGACCCAACTGTGACAGGGCCACCACTGACCTGCTGCCCACTTTGACATGGCGCCCATAGTCACATGACCACCACTGTCCCGCTGCCCACTGTGACATGGCCCCCACAGTCACATGGCCACCACTGACATGCTGCCCTCTGTGACATGGCCCCACAGTGACATGGCCACCACTGACCCGCTGTCCACTGTGACATGGCCCCACAGTGACATGGCCACCACTGACCCGCTGCCCATTGTGACATGGACCCAACTGTGACAGGGCCACCACTGACCTGCTGCCACTGTGACATGGCCCCCTCAGTCACATGACCACCACTGTCCCGCTGCCCAATGTGACATGGCCCCCACAGTGACATGGCCACCACTGTCCCGCTGCCCACTCTGACATGGGCCCACAGTGACATGGCCACCACTGACCCGCTGTTCACTGTGACATGGCCCCACAGTGACACGGCCAGCACTGACTTGCTGCCCACTGTGACATGGCCCCCACAGTGACATGGCTACCACTAACCTGCTGCCCACTGTGACATGGCCCCCACAGTGACATGGCCACCACTGACCCGCTGCCCATTGTGACATGGACCCAACTGTGACAGGGCCACCACTGAACTGCTGCCCACTTTGACATGGTGCCCATAGTCACATGACCACCACTGTCCCGCTGCCTACTGTGACATGGCCCCCACAGTGACATGGCCACCACTGACATGCTGCCCTCTGTGATATGGCCCCACAGTGACATGGCCAGCACTGACTTGCTGCCTGCTGCGACATGGCCCCCACAGTGACATGGCCACCACTGTCCCGCTGCCCAGTGTGACATGGATCCAACTGTGACAGGGCCACCAGTGACCTGCTGCCCACTGTGACATGGCCCCCTCAGTCACATGACCACCACTGACCCGCTGCCAATGTGACATGGCCACACAGTGACATGGCCAGCACTGACTTGCTGACCGCTGTGATATGGCCCCCACCATGACATGGCTTCCACTAACCTGCTGCCCACTGTGACATGGCCCCCACAGTGACATGGCCACCACTGACCCGCTGCCCATTGTGACATGGACCGAACTGTGACATGGCCACCACTGACCTGCTGCCCATTGTGACATGGCGCCCATTGTCACATGACCACCACTGTCCCGCTGCCCACTGTGACATGGCACCCTCAGTCACATGACCACCACTGACCCGCTGTCCACTGTGACATGGCCCCCACAGTGACATGGCCACCACAGACCCGCTGCCCATTGTGACATGGACCCAACTGTGATAGGGCCACAACTGACTCGCTGCCCACTGTGACATGGCCCCCTCAGTCACATGACCACCACTGTCCCGTTCGCCACTGTGAAATGGCCCCCACAGTGACATGGACAGCACTGACCCGCTGCCAATGTGACATGGCTACACAGTGACATGGCCAACATTGACTTGCTGCCTGCTGTGACATGGCCCCCACAGTCACATGGCTACCACTGTCCCGCTGCCCACTGTGACATAGCCCCCACAGTGACATGGCCACCACTGACCCGCTGTCCACTGTGACATGGCCCCACAGTGACATGGCCAGCACTGACTTGCTGCCCACTGTGACATGGCCCCCACAGTGACATGGCCACCACTGTCCCGCTGCCCACTGTGACATGGCCCCCACATTGACATGGCCATCACTGACCCGCTGCCCATTGTGACATGGACCCAACTGTGACATGGCCACCACTGACCTGCTGCCCACTGTGACATGGCCCCCTCAGTCACATGACCACCACTGTCCCGCTGCCCACTGTGACATGGCCCCCACAGTGACATGGCCACCACTGACCCGCTGTTCACTGTGACATGGCCCCACAGTGACATGTCCAGCACTGACTTGCTGCCCACTGTGACATGGCCCCCACAGTGACATGGCTACCACTAACCTGCTGCCCACTGTGACATGGCCCCCACAGTGACATGGCCACCACTGACCTGCTGCCCATTGTGACATGGACCCAACTTGTGACAGGGCCACCACTGACCTGCTGCCCACTGTGATATGGCCCCCTCAGTCACATGACCACCACTGTCCCGCTGCCCACTTTGACATAGCCCCCACAGTGACATGGCCACCACTGACCCTCTGCGCATTGTGACATGGACCCAACTGTGACAGGTCCACCACTGACCCGCTGCCCACTGTGACATGGCCCCCTCAGTCACATGACCACCACTATCCCGCTGCCCACTGTGACATGGCCCCCACAATGACATGGCCACCACTGACCTGCTGCCCATTGTGACATGCACCCAACTGTGACATAACCACCACTGACATGCTGCTCACTGTGACATGGCGCCCATAGTCACATGACCACCACTGTCCCGCTGCCCACTGTGACATGGCCCCCACAGTGACATGGCCACCACTCACCCGCTGTCCACTGTGACATGGCCCCACAGTGACATGGCCAGCACTGACTTGCTGCCCACTGTGACATGGCCCCCACAGTGACATGGCCACCACTGTCCCGCTGCCCACTGTTACATGGCCCCCACAGTGACATGGCCACCGCTGACCCGCTGCCCATTGTGACATGGACCCAACTGTGACAGGGCCACCACTGACCTGCTGCCCACTGTGACATGGCCCCCTCAGTCACATGACCACCACTGTCCCGCTGCCCACTGTGACATGGCCCCCACAGTGACATGGCTACCACTAACCTTCTGCCCACTGTAACATGGCCCCCTCAGTCACATGACCACCACTGACCCGGTGTCCACTGTGACATGGCCCGCACATTGACATGGCCACCACTGACCCGCTGCCCATTGTGACATGGACCCAACTGTGACAGGGCCACCACTGACCTGCTGCCACTGTGACATGGCCCCCTCAGTCACATGACCACCACTGTCCCGCTGCCCAATGTGACATGGCCCCCACAGTGACATGGCCACCACTGACCCGCTGTCCACTGTGACATGGCCCCACACTGACATGGCCAGCACTGACTTGCTGCCCACTGTGACATGGCCCCCACAGTGACATGGCTACCACTGTCCCGCTGCCCACTGTGACATAGCCCCCACAGTGACATGGCCACCACTGACCCGCTGTCCACTGTGACATGGCCCCACAGTGACATGGCCAGCACTGTCCCGCTGCCCACTGTGACATGGCCCCCACAGTGACATGGCCACCACTGACCCGCTGCCCATTGTGACATGGACCCAACTGTGACAGGGCCACCACTGACCTGCTACCCACTGTGACATGGCCCCCTCAGTCACATGACCACCACTGTCCCGCTGCCCACTTTGACATAGCCCCCACAGTGACATGGCCACCACTGACCCTCTGCGCATTGTGACATGGACCCAACTGTGACAGGGCCACCACTGACCCGCTGCCCACTGTGACATGGCCCCCTCAGTCACATGACCACCACTATCCCGCTGCCCACTGTGACATGGCCCCCACAATGACATGGCCACCACTGACCTGCTGCCCATTGTGACATGCACCCAACTGTGACATAGCCACCACTGACATGCTGCTCACTGTGACATGGCGCCCATAGTCACATGACCACCACTGTCCCGCTGCCCACTGTGACATGGCCCCCACAGTGACATGGCCACCACTGACCCGCTGTCCACTGTGACATGGCCCCACAGTGACATGGCCAGCACTGACTTGCTGCCCACTGTGACATGGCCCCCACAGTGACATGGCCACCACTGTCCCGCTGCCCACTGTGACATGGCCCCCACAGTGACATGGCCACCACTGACCCGCTGCCCATTGTGACATGGACCCAACTGTGACAGGGCCACCACTGACCTGCTGCCCACTGTGACATGGCCCCCTCAGTCACATGACCACCACTGTCCCGCTGCCCACTGTGACATGGCCCCCACAGTGACATGGCCACCTCTGACCCGCTGTTCACTGTGACATGGCCCCACAGTGACATGGCCAGCACTGACTTGCTGCCCACTGTGACATGGCCCCCACAGTGACATGGCTACCACTAACCTGCTGCCCACTGTGACATGGCCCCCACAGTGACATGGCCACCACTGACCTGCTGCCCATTGTGACATGGACCCAACTGTGACAGGGCCACCACTGACCTGCTGCCCACTGTGACATGGCCCCCTCAGTCACATGACCACCACTGTCCCGCTGCCCACTTTGACATAGCCCACACAGTGACATGGCCACCACTGACCTGCTGCCCACTGTGAAATGGCCCCCACAGTGACATGGCCACCACTGACCCTCTGCGCATTGTGACATGGACCCAACTGTGACAGGGCCACCACTGACCCGCTGCCCACTGTGACATGGCCCCCTCAGTCACATGACCACCACTATCCCGCTGCCCACTGTGACATGGCCCCCACAATGACATGGCCACCACTGACTTGCTGCCCATTGTGACATGCACCCAACTGTGACATAGCCACCACTGACATGCTGCTCACTGTGACATGGCGCCCATAGTCACATGACCACCACTGTCCCGCTGCCCACTGTGACATGGCCCCCACAGTGACATGGCCACCACTGACCCGCTGTCCACTGTGACATGGCCCCACAGTGACATGGCCAGCACTGACTTGATGCCCACTGTGACATGGCCCCCACAGTGACATGGCTACCACTAACCTGCTGCCCACTGTGACATGGCCCCCACAGTGACATGGCCACCACTGACCTGCTGCCCATTGTGACATGGACCCAACTGTGACAGGGCCACCACTGACCTGCTGCCCACTGTGACATGGCCCCCTCAGTCACATGACCACCACTGTCCCGCTGCCCACTTTGACATAGCCCCCACAGTGACATGGCCACCACTGACCCGCTGTCCACTGTGACATGGCCCCACAGTGACATGGCCACCACTGACCCGCTTCCACTGTGACATGGCCCCCACTGTGACAGGGCCACCACTGACGTGCTGCCCACTGTGACATGGCCCCCTCAGTCACATGACCACCACTGTCCCGCTGCCCACTGTGACATGGCCCCCACAGTGACATGGCCACCACTGACTTGCTGCCCACTGTGACATGGCTCCACAGTGACATGGCCACCACTGACCTGCTGCCCACTGTGACATGGCCCCACAGTGACATGGCTACCAGTAATCTGCTGCCCACTGTGACATGGCCCCCACAGTGACATGGCCACCACTGACGCGCTGCCCATTGTGACATGGACCCAACTGTGACATGGCCACCACTGACCCGCTGTCCACTGTGACATGGCCCCACAGTGACATGGCCAGCACTGACTTGCTGCCCACTGTGACATGGCCCCCACAGTGACATGGCCACCACTGAACCGCTGCCCATTGTGACATGAACCCAACTATGACAGGGCCACCACTGACCTGCTCCCCACTGTGACATGGCCCCCTCAGTCACATGACCACCACTGACCCGGTGTCCACTGTGAGATGGCCCCCACAGTGACATGGCCACCACTGACCCGCTGTCCACTGTGACATGGCCCGCACAGTGACACGGTCACCAGTGACCTGCTGCCCATTGTGACATGGCCCCCACAGTGACATGGCCACCACTGACCTGCTACCCACTGTGACATGGTCCCCACAGTGACATGGTCACCAGCGACATGCTGTCCACTGTGACATGGCCCCCACAATAACATGGCCACCACTGACCTGCTGGCCACTGTGACACGGCCCCCACAGTTACATGGCCACCAGTGACCTGCTTCCCATTGTGACATGGCCCCCACAGTGACATGGCCACCACTAACCTGCTGCCCGTTGTGACATGGCCCCCACAGTGACATGGCCACCACTGACCTGCTACCCACTGTGACATGGTCCCCACAGTGACATGGTCACCAGCGACATGCTGTCCACTGTGACATGGCCCCCACAATAACATGGCCACCACTGACCTGCTGGCCACTGTGACACGGCCCCCACAGTTACATGGCCACCAGTGACCTGCTGCCCACTGTGACATGGCCCCCACAGTGACATGGCCACCACTAACCTGCTGCCCACTGTGACATGGCCCCCAGAGTGACAGGGCCACTACTGCCTTGCTGCCCACTGTGACATGGCCCCCTCAGTCACATCACCACCACTGTACCGCTGCCCACTGTGACATGGCCCCCACAGTGACATGGCCACCACTGACCTGCTGCCCAATGTGACATGGCCCCACAGTGACATGGCTACCACTAACCTACTGCCCACTGTGACATGGCCCCACAGTGACATGGCCAGCACTGACTTGCTGCCCACTGTGACATGGCCCCCTCAGTTACATCACCACCACTGTACCGCTGCCCACTGTGACATGGCCCGCACAGTGACATGGCCACCACTGACCTGCTGCCCAATGTGACATGGCCCCCACAGTGACATGGCTACCACTAACCGGCTGCCCACTGTGACATGGCCCCCACAGTGACAGGGCCACCACTGACCTGCTGCCCACTGTGACATGGCGCCCATAGTTACATGGCCACCACTGATATGCTACCCACTGTGACATCGCCCCACAGTGACATGGCCACCACTGACACGCTGCCCTCTGTGACATGTCCCCAAATGTGACATGGCCACGCCTGTCCTTCTGCCCACTGTTAAGTAGCCCGGTCTCGCGGTAGTTGAGACGTTTGACCAATGGGAGCCGCTATTGACTACAGGTCAGATTCGGTCTGGGTATAAACGTAGTCTCTTGGGGGAGCCATTTTGAGTTTGTCCCCCTGGAGCTGCACGCTGCGGTCAGGACTCTCCCCTTGGGTTCGGGACGCCGCCCAGGGAAACTCCTCGAGGTGCCTTGGGTTGGGACGCTGCCCTGAGCAGGTCCTCGAGGTTGAGAGCCCTCACTTTCCAGGTGAGTGATAGCGCGTTTTGGGTTGTCGTTAAACCCTAGGTAGTGAAGTTTTGTTTACGTTTGGGGTTGTCGTTAAACCCCTAGGCTGTGAGGCTTTGTTTTACGTTTTGGGTTCTCGTTAAACCCACGGAGTGGAGTGAAGTTTGCGTTTGGGGTTGTCGTTAAACCCCTGGGGTGTGAGGTTTTCTTTACGTTTCGGGTTCCCGTTAAACCCCAGGAAGTGAGATTTGCGTTTGGGGTTCTCGTTAAACCTCTGGGGAGTGGGGTTTTGTAAAGCCTCTGGGGTTATTGTTAAACCCCAGAAAGTTATTCTGTCCTCCTCTTGCGGACATCCGGATCTGTAATTTACGGAGGGCTGATTGGTGGTTTTAGAAAAAATAAATTTATTTATTTTTTTAAATTGGTGGTGGGTTGCTTATTTGGAAGCCTCCGTAACAATTGGCGTAGTCGGCAGGATGTCCATAGAGGAGTTGTTACAGAAATATAGTTGTGCCCCCTCCCCTCTTGAGATACAGTGGGCAAGAGAGAGATGGTTTGACCCGGTAGAAGTTGTGAGAAAGTTAGAACAGAGCCGGGGAAGTTGGTGGACAAGCGGAAATGAAGGAAAAATGTGCGCCATATTAGGTGCCTGTTTGATTCAGGCCCAGGATTATTTTGCAGCAGTGGAGAGAGATGTTTTGGAGGAGCAGTTGGAAATTGATCGTTTAAAGTCGGAGTTATTACGAGAAAGAGAAAGAAGGTTGTTATTAGAAAAAAAAAATGAGATCATGCTGGCACGAGCAAAAAGACCCCCTAGTGTTGCTCAGATTCGAAAGTTAATTACCAGTGCAGATCTTGAGGAGTGGGATGGAGACATCTGGGGAGAGTCTGATGAAAGTGGTTCGGAAGAAATGAAGGAGTTGGAGGAAAGACATGTGCGACCTCTCATTAAAACAGAAAGGCATACAGGTCCACAAGGTGGGAACCCCCGAACCACCGTTCGCACAACCCCCTGGACGGGACCGGAGCTTGGTGAGCTTCAGGTTAAATATTCCCGTAAGCCAGGTGAAACTGAAACTGAATATTTGTGGAGAGTTTCTCTGATGGGGGGGGATCGAATCCTGTTGAGTGACGATGAGGCGGGAGGTTTCTGGGGTCCCGGAGTGTTTTTAAGTGATGGACCAGCGGGTAACCAGTCGATAACATCTCGAGTGGCTTACTGGGCTGGGGGTGTGGACCCGAAGGAGAGGGGGGAGCCTGTTACTATTAAAGTAAAGGGACTGTCGGAGCTGGCTGAGGGAGTGCAAAAGGCAGCTTGTATTCAGGCTATGTATGAGAGGGGGCGGTGTGGAATTCCGCTTGCGGCGCCAGTGGATCCCAGCCACCTTAAACCTCTCATTAGAGGGCTCCCGGATGCCTTAAAGATACATGTCCAGTCCCTTAGAGAGAGGGTACAAAGGGCTATTGAATGTAATCAGCGAAATTCCTCCAATGCCCGTGTACATGTGTTAACATGGGCTGAAGTATTACATGATTTGGTTGCTTATGGACGAGAGATGGGCTGGACTGACTTGAGTGGGGGTGGGGGTGAAAATCGGAGGGTTCGACAAGTTAGTCGAACGGTTTCCCCTGCTGAACAGCCTGCCCGTAGAGAGTTTGAATCGCCCCGAGATAAGCCAGGTCGATTTTATGAGTTAGGAAGGAATGATCTTTGGCGGAAGGCATTGGCATTGGGGATACCCCGGGCTATGTTGCATGGGCAATCTACTGATAATATCTTAAAGTTAGTGGAGTTGCTGGAGGGGAAAACTCAAGAACAAAGGGAAGCACAGGTAACTGTACTCCCTCAGGAAGGGAAAATTAACCCTTTTGTGGCATCGAGGGGAGAGCTGAGAGAGTCAAAAAACTAGTAGCTGCGGTTTGGGGATCGGGCCGCCCACTCCGCATGGTGAATTCCTGCCAATGGTCAGCTGATAAGGAACCTTATATACATATCCCTGTGGGTCCTAAACGGATAAGTTTGGAGTTTTTAATTGACACAGGGGCTCAAGTTAGTGTTTTAAATAGACAACAAGCTATTGAGTTAGGACTTAAACCATCGAGAAAATTTATAAATATAGTAGGTGTGACGGGGGCAATAGAAAAATGTCCCCTAGTGAGAAATGGACGCCACTGCGACTTGGCCACCACTGACCTGCTACCCACTGTGACATGGCCCCCACAATGACATGGCCACCACTGACCTGCTGCCCACTGTGACACGGCCCCCACAGTTACATGGCCACCAGTGACTTGCTGCCCAGTGTGACATGGCCCCCACAGAGACATGGCTTCCACTAACCTGCTGCCCACTGTGACATGGCCCCACAGTGACAGGGCCACCACTGACCTGCTGTCCATTGTGACATGGACGCCACTGTGACATGGCCACAACTGACCCGCTGTTCACTGTGACATGGCCCCACAGTGACATGGCTTCCACTAACCTGCTGCCCACTGTGACATGGCCCCACAGTGACATGGCCACCACTGACCTGCTGCCCACTGTGACATGGCCCCACAGTGACATGGCCACCACTGACGTGCTGCCCACTGTGACATGGCCCCACAGTGACATGGCTACCAGTAATCTGCTGCCCACTGTGACATGGCCCCCACAGTGACATGGCCACCACTGACGCGCTGCCCATTGTTACATGGACCCAACTGTGACATGCCCACCACTGACCTGCTGCGCACTGTGACATGACCCCCTCAGTGACATGACCACCACTGACCCGGTGTCCACTGTGACATGGCCCCCACAATGACATGGCTACCACTAACCTTCTGCCCACTGTGACATGGCCCCCACAGTCACATGGCCACCACTGACCCGCTGCCCATTGTGACATGGACACAACTGTGACAGGGCCACCACTGACCTGCTGCCCACTGTGACATGGCCCCCTCAGTCACATGACCACCACTGTCCCGCTGCCCAATGTGACATGGCCCCACAGTGACATGGCTACCACTAACCTGCTACCCACTGTGACATGGCCCCCTCTGTCACATGATCACCACTGTACCGCTGCCCACTGTGACATGGCCCCCACGGTGACATGGCCACCACTGACCCGCTGTCCACTGTGGCATGGCCCCACAGTGACATGGCCAGCACTGACCTGCTGCCCACTGTGACACGGCCCCCACAGTGACATGGCCGCCACTGACCCGCTGCCCATTGTGACATGGACACAACTGTGACAGGGCCACCACTGACCTGCTGCCCACTGTGACATGGCGGCCATAGTCACATGACCACCACTGTCCCGCTGCCCACTGTGACAGTGAGCCCACAGTCACATGCCACCACTGACCCGCTGTCCACTGTGACATGGCCCCACAGTGACATGGTCAGCACTGACTTGCTGCCCGCTGTGACATGGTCCCCACAGTAACATGGCTACCACTAACTTGCTGCCCACTGTGACATGGCCCCCACAGTGACATGGCCACCACTGACCTGCTGCCCACTGTAACAGAGCCCCACAGTCACATGGCTACCACTAACCTGCTGCCCACTGTGACATGGCCCCCACTGTGACATGGCCACCACTGACCCGCTGCCCATTGTGACATGGCCCCCTCAGTCACATGACCACCACTGTCCCGCTGCCAACTGTGACATGGCGCCCACAGTCACATGGCCACCGCTGACTTGCTGCCCTCTGTGACATGTCCCCAAATGTGACATGGCCACGCCTGTCCTTCTGCCCACTGTTAAGTAGCCCCCACAGTGACAGGGCCACCACTGACCTGCTGCCCATTGTGACATGGACGCCACTGCGACATGGCCACCACTGACCTGCTACCCACTGTGACATGGCCCCCACAATGACATGGCCACCACTGACCTGCTGCCCACTGTGACATGGTGCCCATAGTCACATGGCCACCACTGTCCCGCTGCCCACTGTGACATGGCCCCACAGTGACATGGTCAGCACTGACCCGCTGCCCACTGTGACATGGCCCCCACAGTGACATGGCCACCACTGACCCGCTGTCCACTGTGACATGGCCCCACAGTGACATGGCCAGCACTGACTTGCTGCCCACTGTGACATGGCCCCCACAGTGACATGGCCACCACTGTCCCGCTGCCCAATGTGACATGGCCCCCACAGTGACATGGCCACCACTGACCCGCTGCCCATTGTGACATGGACCCAACTGTGACAGGGCCACCACTGACCTGCTGCCCACTGTGACATGGCCCCCTCAGTCACATGACCACCACTGTCCCGCTGCCCACTGTGACATGGCCCCACAGTGACATGGCTACCAGTAATCTGCTGCCCACTGTGACATGGCCCCCACAGTGACATGGCCACCACTGACGCGCTGCCCATTGTGACATGGACCCAACTGTGACATGGACACCACTGTACCGCTGCCCAATGTGACATGGCCCCCACAGTGACATGGCCACCACTGACCCGCTGTCCACTGTGACATGGCCCCACAGTGACATGGCCAGCACTGACTTGCTGCCCACTGTGACATGGCCCCCACAGTGACATGGCCACCACTGAACCGCTGCCCATTGTGACATGAACCCAACTATGACAGGGCCACCACTGACCTGCTCCCCACTGTGACATGGCCCCCTCAGTCACATGACCACCACTGACCCGGTGTCCACTGTGAGAGGGCCCCCGCAGTGACATGGCCACCACTGACTTGCTGCCCACTGTGACATGGCCCGCACAGTGACACCGTCACCAGTGACCTGCTGCCCATTGTGACATGGCCCCCACAGTGACATGGCCACCACTGACCTGCTACCCACTGTGACATGGTCCCCACAGTGACATGGTCACCAGCGACATGCTGTCCACTGTGACATGGCCCCCACAATAACATGGCCACCACTGACCTGCTGGCCACTGTGACACGGCCCCCACAGTTACATGGCCACCAGTGACCTGCTTCCCATTGTGACATGGCCCCCACAGTGACATGGCCACCACTAACCTGCTGCCCGTTGTGACATGGCCCCCACAGTGACATGGCCACCACTGACCTTCTACCCACTGTGACATGGTCCCCACAGTGACATGGTCACCAGCGACATGCTGTCCACTGTGACATGGCCCCCACAATAACATGGCCACCACTGACCTGCTGGCCACTGTGACACGGCCCCCACAGTTACATGGCCACCAGTGACCTGCTGCCCACTGTGACATGGCCCCCACAGTGACATGGCCACCACTAACCTGCTGCCCGTTGTGACATGGCCCCCAGAGTGACAGGGCCACTACTGCCTTGCTGCCCACTGTGACATGGCCCCCACAGTGACATGGCCACCACTGACCTGCTGCCCAATGTGACATGGCCCCACAGTGACATGGCTACCACTAACCTACTGCCCACTGTGACATGGCCCCACAGTGACATGGCCAGCACTGACTTGCTGCCCGCTGTGACATGGCCCCCACAGTGACATGGCTACCACTAACCTGCTGCCCACTGTGACATGGCCCCCAGAGTGACAGGGCCACTACTGACTTGCTGCCCACTGTGACATGGCCCCCTCAGTTACATCACCACCACTGTACCGCTGCCCACTGTGACATGGCCCCACAGTGACATGGCCACCACTGACCTGCTGCCCAATGTGACATGGCCCCACAGTGACATGGCTACCACTGACCTACTGCCCACTGTGACATGGCCCCACAGTGACATGGCCAGCACTGACTTGCTGCCCGCTGTGACATGGCCCCCACAGTGACATGGCTACCACTAACCTACTGCCCACTGTGACATGGCCCCACAGTGACATGGCCAGCACTGACTTGCTGCCCACTGTGACATGGCCCCCACAGTGACATGGCTACCACTAATCTGCTTCCCACTGTGACATGGCCCCCACAGTGACATGGCCACCACTGACCTGCTGCCCAATGTGACATGGCCCGCACAGTGACATGGCCACCACTGACCTGCTGCCCACTGTGACATGGCCCCCACAGTGACAGGGCCACCACTGACCTGCTGCCCACTGTGACATGGCGCCCAGAGTTACATGGCCACCACTGATATGCTACCCACTGTGACATCGCCCCACAGTGACATGGCCACCACTGACACGCTGCCCTCTGTGACATGTCCCCAAATGTGACATGGCCACGCCTGTCCTTCTGCCCACTGTTAAGTAGCCCGGTCTCGCGGTAGTTGAGACGTTTGACCAATGGGAGCCGCTATTGACTACAGGTCAGATTCGGTCTGGGTATAAACGTAGTCTCTTGGGGGAGCCATTTTGAGTTTGTCCCCCTGGAGCTGCACGCTGCGGTCAGGACTCTCCCCTTGGGTTCGGGACGCCGCCCAGGGAAACTCCTCGAGGTGCCTTGGGTTGGGACGCTGCCCTGAGCAGGTCCTCGAGGTTGAGAGCCCTCACTTTCCAGGTGAGTGATAGCGCGTTTTGGGTTGTCGTTAAACCCTAGGTAGTGAAGTTTTGTTTACGTTTGGGGTTGTCGTTAAACCCCTAGGCTGTGAGGCTTTGTTTTACGTTTTGGGTTCTCGTTAAACCCACGGAGTGGAGTGAAGTTTGCGTTTGGGGTTGTCGTTAAACCCCTGGGGTGTGAGGTTTTCTTTACGTTTCGGGTTCCCGTTAAACCCCAGGAAGTGAGATTTGCGTTTGGGGTTCTCGTTAAACCTCTGGGGAGTGGGGTTTTGTAAAGCCTCTGGGGTTATTGTTAAACCCCAGAAAGTTATTCTGTCCTCCTCTTGCGGACATCCGGATCTGTAATTTACGGAGGGCTGATTGGTGGTTTTAGAAAAAATAAATTTATTTATTTTTTTAAATTGGTGGTGGGTTGCTTATTTGGAAGCCTCCGTAACAATTGGCGTAGTCGGCAGGATGTCCATAGAGGAGTTGTTACAGAAATATAGTTGTGCCCCCTCCCCTCTTGAGATACAGTGGGCAAGAGAGAGATGGTTTGACCCGGTAGAAGTTGTGAGAAAGTTAGAACAGAGCCGGGGAAGTTGGTGGACAAGCGGAAATGAAGGAAAAATGTGCGCCATATTAGGTGCCTGTTTGATTCAGGCCCAGGATTATTTTGCAGCAGTGGAGAGAGATGTTTTGGAGGAGCAGTTGGAAATTGATCGTTTAAAGTCGGAGTTATTACGAGAAAGAGAAAGAAGGTTGTTATTAGAAAAAAAAAAATGAGATCATGCTGGCACGAGCAAAAAGACCCCCTAGTGTTGCTCAGATTCGAAAGTTAATTACCAGTGCAGATCTTGAGGAGTGGGATGGAGACATCTGGGGAGAGTCTGATGAAAGTGGTTCGGAAGAAATGAAGGAGTTGGAGGAAAGACATGTGCGACCTCTCATTAAAACAGAAAGGCATACAGGTCCACAAGGTGGGAACCCCCGAACCACCGTTCGCACAACCCCCTGGACGGGACCGGAGCTTGGTGAGCTTCAGGTTAAATATTCCCGTAAGCCAGGTGAAACTGAAACTGAATATTTGTGGAGAGTTTCTCTGATGGGGGGGGATCGAATCCTGTTGAGTGACGATGAGGCGGGAGGTTTCTGGGGTCCCGGAGTGTTTTTAAGTGATGGACCAGCGGGTAACCAGTCGATAACATCTCGAGTGGCTTACTGGGCTGGGGGTGTGGACCCGAAGGAGAGGGGGGAGCCTGTTACTATTAAAGTAAAGGGACTGTCGGAGCTGGCTGAGGGAGTGCAAAAGGCAGCTTGTATTCAGGCTATGTATGAGAGGGGGCGGTGTGGAATTCCGCTTGCGGCGCCAGTGGATCCCAGCCACCTTAAACCTCTCATTAGAGGGCTCCCGGATGCCTTAAAGATACATGTCCAGTCCCTTAGAGAGAGGGTACAAAGGGCTATTGAATGTAATCAGCGAAATTCCTCCAATGCCCGTGTACATGTGTTAACATGGGCTGAAGTATTACATGATTTGGTTGCTTATGGACGAGAGATGGGCTGGACTGACTTGAGTGGGGGTGGGGGTGAAAATCGGAGGGTTCGACAAGTTAGTCGAACGGTTTCCCCTGCTGAACAGCCTGCCCGTAGAGAGTTTGAATCGCCCCGAGATAAGCCAGGTCGATTTTATGAGTTAGGAAGGAATGATCTTTGGCGGAAGGCATTGGCATTGGGGATACCCCGGGCTATGTTGCATGGGCAATCTACTGATAATATCTTAAAGTTAGTGGAGTTGCTGGAGGGGAAAACTCAAGAACAAAGGGAAGCACAGGTAACTGTACTCCCTCAGGAAGGGAAAATTAACCCTTTTGTGGCATCGAGGGGAGAGCTGAGAGAGTCAAAAAACTAGTAGCTGCGGTTTGGGGATCGGGCCGCCCACTCCGCATGGTGAATTCCTGCCAATGGTCAGCTGATAAGGAACCTTATATACATATCCCTGTGGGTCCTAAACGGATAAGTTTGGAGTTTTTAATTGACACAGGGGCTCAAGTTAGTGTTTTAAATAGACAACAAGCTATTGAGTTAGGACTTAAACCATCGAGAAAATTTATAAATATAGTAGGTGTGACGGGGGCAATAGAAAAATGTCCCCTAGTGAGAAATGGACGCCACTGCGACTTGGCCACCACTGACCTGCTACCCACTGTGACATGGCCCCCACAATGACATGGCCACCACTGACCTGCTGCCCACTGTGACACGGCCCCCACAGTTACATGGCCACCAGTGACTTGCTGCCCAGTGTGACATGGCCCCCACAGAGACATGGCTTCCACTAACCTGCTGCCCACTGTGACATGGCCCCACAGTGACAGGGCCACCACTGACCTGCTGTCCATTGTGACATGGACGCCACTGTGACATGGCCACAACTGACCCGCTGTTCACTGTGACATGGCCCCACAGTGACATGGCTTCCACTAACCTGCTGCCCACTGTGACATGGCCCCACAGTGACATGGCCACCACTGACCTGCTGCCCACTGTGACATGGCCCCACAGTGACATGGCCACCACTGACGTGCTGCCCACTGTGACATGGCCCCACAGTGACATGGCTACCAGTAATCTGCTGCCCACTGTGACATGGCCCCCACAGTGACATGGCCACCACTGACGCGCTGCCCATTGTTACATGGACCCAACTGTGACATGCCCACCACTGACCTGCTGCGCACTGTGACATGACCCCCTCAGTGACATGACCACCACTGACCCGGTGTCCACTGTGACATGGCCCCCACAATGACATGGCTACCACTAACCTTCTGCCCACTGTGACATGGCCCCCACAGTCACATGGCCACCACTGACCCGCTGCCCATTGTGACATGGACACAACTGTGACAGGGCCACCACTGACCTGCTGCCCACTGTGACATGGCCCCCTCAGTCACATGACCACCACTGTCCCGCTGCCCAATGTGACATGGCCCCACAGTGACATGGCTACCACTAACCTGCTACCCACTGTGACATGGCCCCCTCTGTCACATGATCACCACTGTACCGCTGCCCACTGTGACATGGCCCCCACGGTGACATGGCCACCACTGACCCGCTGTCCACTGTGGCATGGCCCCACAGTGACATGGCCAGCACTGACCTGCTGCCCACTGTGACACGGCCCCCACAGTGACATGGCCGCCACTGACCCGCTGCCCATTGTGACATGGACACAACTGTGACAGGGCCACCACTGACCTGCTGCCCACTGTGACATGGCGGCCATAGTCACATGACCACCACTGTCCCGCTGCCCACTGTGACAGTGAGCCCACAGTCACATGCCACCACTGACCCGCTGTCCACTGTGACATGGCCCCACAGTGACATGGTCAGCACTGACTTGCTGCCCGCTGTGACATGGTCCCCACAGTAACATGGCTACCACTAACTTGCTGCCCACTGTGACATGGCCCCCACAGTGACATGGCCACCACTGACCTGCTGCCCACTGTAACAGAGCCCCACAGTCACATGGCTACCACTAACCTGCTGCCCACTGTGACATGGCCCCCACTGTGACATGGCCACCACTGACCCGCTGCCCATTGTGACATGGCCCCCTCAGTCACATGACCACCACTGTCCCGCTGCCAACTGTGACATGGCGCCCACAGTCACATGGCCACCGCTGACTTGCTGCCCTCTGTGACATGTCCCCAAATGTGACATGGCCACGCCTGTCCTTCTGCCCACTGTTAAGTAGCCCCCACAGTGACAGGGCCACCACTGACCTGCTGCCCATTGTGACATGGACGCCACTGCGACATGGCCACCACTGACCTGCTACCCACTGTGACATGGCCCCCACAATGACATGGCCACCACTGACCTGCTGCCCACTGTGACATGGTGCCCATAGTCACATGGCCACCACTGTCCCGCTGCCCACTGTGACATGGCCCCACAGTGACATGGTCAGCACTGACCCGCTGCCCACTGTGACATGGCCCCCACAGTGACATGGCCACCACTGACCCGCTGTCCACTGTGACATGGCCCCACAGTGACATGGCCAGCACTGACTTGCTGCCCACTGTGACATGGCCCCCACAGTGACATGGCCACCACTGTCCCGCTGCCCAATGTGACATGGCCCCCACAGTGACATGGCCACCACTGACCCGCTGCCCATTGTGACATGGACCCAACTGTGACAGGGCCACCACTGACCTGCTGCCCACTGTGACATGGCCCCCTCAGTCACATGACCACCACTGTCCCGCTGCCCACTGTGACATGGCCCCACAGTGACATGGCTACCAGTAATCTGCTGCCCACTGTGACATGGCCCCCACAGTGACATGGCCACCACTGACGCGCTGCCCATTGTGACATGGACCCAACTGTGACATGGACACCACTGTACCGCTGCCCAATGTGACATGGCCCCCACAGTGACATGGCCACCACTGACCCGCTGTCCACTGTGACATGGCCCCACAGTGACATGGCCAGCACTGACTTGCTGCCCACTGTGACATGGCCCCCACAGTGACATGGCCACCACTGAACCGCTGCCCATTGTGACATGAACCCAACTATGACAGGGCCACCACTGACCTGCTCCCCACTGTGACATGGCCCCCTCAGTCACATGACCACCACTGACCCGGTGTCCACTGTGAGAGGGCCCCCGCAGTGACATGGCCACCACTGACTTGCTGCCCACTGTGACATGGCCCGCACAGTGACACCGTCACCAGTGACCTGCTGCCCATTGTGACATGGCCCCCACAGTGACATGGCCACCACTGACCTGCTACCCACTGTGACATGGTCCCCACAGTGACATGGTCACCAGCGACATGCTGTCCACTGTGACATGGCCCCCACAATAACATGGCCACCACTGACCTGCTGGCCACTGTGACACGGCCCCCACAGTTACATGGCCACCAGTGACCTGCTTCCCATTGTGACATGGCCCCCACAGTGACATGGCCACCACTAACCTGCTGCCCGTTGTGACATGGCCCCCACAGTGACATGGCCACCACTGACCTTCTACCCACTGTGACATGGTCCCCACAGTGACATGGTCACCAGCGACATGCTGTCCACTGTGACATGGCCCCCACAATAACATGGCCACCACTGACCTGCTGGCCACTGTGACACGGCCCCCACAGTTACATGGCCACCAGTGACCTGCTGCCCACTGTGACATGGCCCCCACAGTGACATGGCCACCACTAACCTGCTGCCCGTTGTGACATGGCCCCCAGAGTGACAGGGCCACTACTGCCTTGCTGCCCACTGTGACATGGCCCCCACAGTGACATGGCCACCACTGACCTGCTGCCCAATGTGACATGGCCCCACAGTGACATGGCTACCACTAACCTACTGCCCACTGTGACATGGCCCCACAGTGACATGGCCAGCACTGACTTGCTGCCCGCTGTGACATGGCCCCCACAGTGACATGGCTACCACTAACCTGCTGCCCACTGTGACATGGCCCCCAGAGTGACAGGGCCACTACTGACTTGCTGCCCACTGTGACATGGCCCCCTCAGTTACATCACCACCACTGTACCGCTGCCCACTGTGACATGGCCCCACAGTGACATGGCCACCACTGACCTGCTGCCCAATGTGACATGGCCCCACAGTGACATGGCTACCACTGACCTACTGCCCACTGTGACATGGCCCCACAGTGACATGGCCAGCACTGACTTGCTGCCCGCTGTGACATGGCCCCCACAGTGACATGGCTACCACTAACCTACTGCCCACTGTGACATGGCCCCACAGTGACATGGCCAGCACTGACTTGCTGCCCACTGTGACATGGCCCCCACAGTGACATGGCTACCACTAATCTGCTTCCCACTGTGACATGGCCCCCACAGTGACATGGCCACCACTGACCTGCTGCCCAATGTGACATGGCCCGCACAGTGACATGGCCACCACTGACCTGCTGCCCACTGTGACATGGCCCCCACAGTGACAGGGCCACCACTGACCTGCTGCCCACTGTGACATGGCGCCCAGAGTTACATGGCCACCACTGATATGCTACCCACTGTGACATCGCCCCACAGTGACATGGCCACCACTGACACGCTGCCCTCTGTGACATGTCCCCAAATGTGACATGGCCACGCCTGTCCTTCTGCCCACTGTTAAGTAGCCCGGTCTCGCGGTAGTTGAGACGTTTGACCAATGGGAGCCGCTATTGACTACAGGTCAGATTCGGTCTGGGTATAAACGTAGTCTCTTGGGGGAGCCATTTTGAGTTTGTCCCCCTGGAGCTGCACGCTGCGGTCAGGACTCTCCCCTTGGGTTCGGGACGCCGCCCAGGGAAACTCCTCGAGGTGCCTTGGGTTGGGACGCTGCCCTGAGCAGGTCCTCGAGGTTGAGAGCCCTCACTTTCCAGGTGAGTGATAGCGCGTTTTGGGTTGTCGTTAAACCCTAGGTAGTGAAGTTTTGTTTACGTTTGGGGTTGTCGTTAAACCCCTAGGCTGTGAGGCTTTGTTTTACGTTTTGGGTTCTCGTTAAACCCACGGAGTGGAGTGAAGTTTGCGTTTGGGGTTGTCGTTAAACCCCTGGGGTGTGAGGTTTTCTTTACGTTTCGGGTTCCCGTTAAACCCCAGGAAGTGAGATTTGCGTTTGGGGTTCTCGTTAAACCTCTGGGGAGTGGGGTTTTGTAAAGCCTCTGGGGTTATTGTTAAACCCCAGAAAGTTATTCTGTCCTCCTCTTGCGGACATCCGGATCTGTAATTTACGGAGGGCTGATTGGTGGTTTTAGAAAAAATAAATTTATTTATTTTTTTAAATTGGTGGTGGGTTGCTTATTTGGAAGCCTCCGTAACAATTGGCGTAGTCGGCAGGATGTCCATAGAGGAGTTGTTACAGAAATATAGTTGTGCCCCCTCCCCTCTTGAGATACAGTGGGCAAGAGAGAGATGGTTTGACCCGGTAGAAGTTGTGAGAAAGTTAGAACAGAGCCGGGGAAGTTGGTGGACAAGCGGAAATGAAGGAAAAATGTGCGCCATATTAGGTGCCTGTTTGATTCAGGCCCAGGATTATTTTGCAGCAGTGGAGAGAGATGTTTTGGAGGAGCAGTTGGAAATTGATCGTTTAAAGTCGGAGTTATTACGAGAAAGAGAAAGAAGGTTGTTATTAGAAAAAAAAAAATGAGATCATGCTGGCACGAGCAAAAAGACCCCCTAGTGTTGCTCAGATTCGAAAGTTAATTACCAGTGCAGATCTTGAGGAGTGGGATGGAGACATCTGGGGAGAGTCTGATGAAAGTGGTTCGGAAGAAATGAAGGAGTTGGAGGAAAGACATGTGCGACCTCTCATTAAAACAGAAAGGCATACAGGTCCACAAGGTGGGAACCCCCGAACCACCGTTCGCACAACCCCCTGGACGGGACCGGAGCTTGGTGAGCTTCAGGTTAAATATTCCCGTAAGCCAGGTGAAACTGAAACTGAATATTTGTGGAGAGTTTCTCTGATGGGGGGGGATCGAATCCTGTTGAGTGACGATGAGGCGGGAGGTTTCTGGGGTCCCGGAGTGTTTTTAAGTGATGGACCAGCGGGTAACCAGTCGATAACATCTCGAGTGGCTTACTGGGCTGGGGGTGTGGACCCGAAGGAGAGGGGGGAGCCTGTTACTATTAAAGTAAAGGGACTGTCGGAGCTGGCTGAGGGAGTGCAAAAGGCAGCTTGTATTCAGGCTATGTATGAGAGGGGGCGGTGTGGAATTCCGCTTGCGGCGCCAGTGGATCCCAGCCACCTTAAACCTCTCATTAGAGGGCTCCCGGATGCCTTAAAGATACATGTCCAGTCCCTTAGAGAGAGGGTACAAAGGGCTATTGAATGTAATCAGCGAAATTCCTCCAATGCCCGTGTACATGTGTTAACATGGGCTGAAGTATTACATGATTTGGTTGCTTATGGACGAGAGATGGGCTGGACTGACTTGAGTGGGGGTGGGGGTGAAAATCGGAGGGTTCGACAAGTTAGTCGAACGGTTTCCCCTGCTGAACAGCCTGCCCGTAGAGAGTTTGAATCGCCCCGAGATAAGCCAGGTCGATTTTATGAGTTAGGAAGGAATGATCTTTGGCGGAAGGCATTGGCATTGGGGATACCCCGGGCTATGTTGCATGGGCAATCTACTGATAATATCTTAAAGTTAGTGGAGTTGCTGGAGGGGAAAACTCAAGAACAAAGGGAAGCACAGGTAACTGTACTCCCTCAGGAAGGGAAAATTAACCCTTTTGTGGCATCGAGGGGAGAGCTGAGAGAGTCAAAAAACTAGTAGCTGCGGTTTGGGGATCGGGCCGCCCACTCCGCATGGTGAATTCCTGCCAATGGTCAGCTGATAAGGAACCTTATATACATATCCCTGTGGGTCCTAAACGGATAAGTTTGGAGTTTTTAATTGACACAGGGGCTCAAGTTAGTGTTTTAAATAGACAACAAGCTATTGAGTTAGGACTTAAACCATCGAGAAAATTTATAAATATAGTAGGTGTGACGGGGGCAATAGAAAAATGTCCCCTATTGAGGAATGGATGCCACTGCGACTTGGCCACCACTGACCTGCTACCCACTGTGACATGGCCCCCACAATGACATGGCCACCACTGACCTGCTGCCCACTGTGACACGGCCCCCACAGTTACATGGCCACCAGTGACTTGCTGCCCAGTGTGACATGGCCCCCACAGAGACATGGCTTCCACTAACCTGCTGCCCACTGTGACATGGCCCCACAGTGACAGGGCCACCACTGACCTGCTGTCCATTGTGACATGGACGCCACTGTGACATGGCCACAACTGACCCGCTGTTCACTGTGACATGGCCCCACAGTGACATGGCTTCCACGAACCTGCTGCCCACTGTGACATGGCCCCACAGTGACATGGCCACCAATGACCCGCGGCCCATTGTGACATGGACCCAACTGTGACATGCCCACCACTGACCTGCTGCGCACTGTGACATGACCCCCTCAGTGACATGACCACCACTGACCCGGTGTCCACTGTGACATGGCCCCCACAATGACATGGCTACCACTAACCTTCTGCCCACTGTGACATGGCCCCCACAGTCACATGGCCACCACTGACCCGCTGCCCATTGTGACATGGACCCAACTGTGACAGGGCCACCACTGACCTGCTGCCCACTGTGACATGGCCCCCTCAGTCACATGACCACCACTGTCCCGCTGCCCACTGTGACATGGCCCCACAGTGACATGGCTACCACTAACCTGCTACCCACTGTGACATGGCCCCCTCTGTCACATGATCACCACTGTACCGCTGCCCACTGTGACATGGCCCCCACGGTGACATGGCCACCACTGACCCGCTGTCCACTGTGGCATGGCCCCACAGTGACATGGCCAGCACTGGCCTGCTGCCCACTGTGACATGGCCCCCACAGTGACATGGCTACCACTGACCTGCTGCCCACTGTGACACGGCCCCCACAGTGACATGGCCGCCATTGACCCGCTGCCCATTGTGACATGGACACAACTGTGACAGGGCCACCACTGACCTGCTGCCCACTGTGACATGGCGGCCATAGTCACATGACCACCACTGTCCCGCTGCCCACTGTGACATTGAGCCCACAGTCACATGGCCACCACTGACCCTCTGTCCACTGTGACATGGCCCCACAGTGACATGGTCAGCACTGACTTGCTGCCCGCTGTGACATGGTCCCCACAGTGACATGGCTACCACTAACCTGCTGCCCACTGTGACATGGCCCCCACCGTGACATGGCCACCACTGACCCGCTGCCTATTGTGACATGGCCCCCTCAGTCACATGACCACCACTGACCCGGTGTCCACTGTGACATGGCCCCCACAGTGACATGGCCACAACTAACCTGCTGCCCACTGTGACATGGCCCCCACAGTGACATGGCCACCACTGACCCGCTGTCCACTGTGACATGGCCCCACAGTGACATGGCCAGCACTGACTTGCTGCCCACTGTGACATGGTGCCCATAGTCACATGACCACCACTGTCCCGCTGCCCACTGTGACATGGCCCCCACAGTGACATGGCCACCACTGACCCGCTGTCCACTGTGACATGGCCCCACAGTGACATGGCCAGCACTGACTTGCTGCCCACTGTGACATGGCCCCCACAGTGACATGGCTACCACTAACCTGCTGCCCACTGTGACATGGCCCCCACAGTGACATGGCCACCACTGACCTGCTGCCCACTGTGACATGGCCCCCTCAGTCACATGACCACGACTGTCCCGCTGCCCACTTTGACATAGCCCCCACAGTGACATGGCCACCACTGACCCTCTGCGCATTGTTACATGGACCCAACTGTGACAGGGCCACCACTGACCCGCTGCCCACTGTGACATGGCCCCCTCAGTCACATGACCACCACTATCCCGCTGCCCACTGTGACATGGTCCCCACAGTGACATGGCTACCACTAACTTGCTGCCCACTGTGACATGACCCCACAGTGACATGGCCACCACTGACCTGCTGCCCACTGTAACAGAGCCCCACAGTCACATGGCTACCACTAACCTGCTGCCCACTGTGACATGGCCCCCACCGTGACATGGCCACCACTGACCCGCTGCCCATTGTGACATGGCCCCCTCAGTCACATGACCACCACTGACCCGGTGTCCACTGTGACATGGCCCCCAGAGTGACAGGGCCACTACTGCCTTGCTGCCCACTGTGACATGGCCCCCACAGTGACATGGCCACCACTGACCTGCTGCCCAATGTGACATGGCCCCACAGTGACATGGCTACCACTAACCTACTGCCCACTGTGACATGGCCCCACAGTGACATGGCCAGCACTGACTTGCTGCCCGCTGTGACATGGCCCCCACAGTGACATGGCTACCACTAACCTGCTGCCCACTGTGACATGGCCCCCAGAGTGACAGGGCCACTACTGACTTGCTGCCCACTGTGACATGGCCCCCTCAGTTACATCACCACCACTGTACCGCTGCCCACTGTGACATGGCCCGCACAGTGACATGGCCACCACTGACCTGCTGCCCAATGTGACATGGCCCCCACAGTGACATGGCTACCACTAACCGGCTGCCCACTGTGACATGGCCCCCACAGTGACAGGGCCACCACTGACCTGCTGCCCACTGTGACATGGACCCAACTGTGACATGCCCACCACTGACCTGCTGCGCACTGTGACATGACCCCCTCAGTGACATGACCACCACTGACCCGGTGTCCACTGTGACATGGCCCCCACAATGACATGGCTACCACTAACCTTCTGCCGACTGTGACATGGCCCCCACAGTCACATGGCCACCACTGACCCGCTGCCCATTGTGACATGGACCCAACTGTGACAGGGCCACCACTGACCTGCTGCCCACTGTGACATGGCCCCCTCAGTCACATGACCACCACTGTCCCGCTGCCCACTGTGACATGGCCCCACAGTGACATGGCTACCACTAACCTGCTACCCACTGTGACATGGCCCCCTCTGTCACATGACCACCACTGTACCGCTGCCCACTGTGACATGGCCCCCACGGTGACATGGCCACCACTGACCCGCTGTCCACTGTGGCATGGCCCCACAGTGACATGGCCAGCACTGGCCTGCTGCCCACTGTGACATGGCCCCCACAGTGACATGGCTACCACTGACCTGCTGCCCACTGTGACACGGCCCCCACAGTGACATGGCCGCCATTGACCCGCTGCCCATTGTGACATGGACACAACTGTGACAGGGCCACCACTGACCTGCTGCCCACTGTGACATGGCGGCCATAGTCACATGACCACCACTGTCCCGCTGCCCACTGTGACATTGAGCCCACAGTCACATGGCCACCACTGACCCTCTGTCCACTGTGACATGGCCCCACAGTGACATGGTCAGCACTGACTTGCTGCCCGCTGTGACATGGTCCCCACAGTGACATGGCTACCACTAACCTGCTGCCCACTGTGACATGGCCCCCACCGTGACATGGCCACCACTGACCCGCTGCCTATTGTGACATGGCCCCCTCAGTCACATGACCACCACTGACCCGGTGTCCACTGTGACATGGCCCCCACAGTGACATGGCCACAGCTGACATGCTGCCCACTGTGACATAGCCCCACAGTGACATGGCTACCACTAACCTGCTGCCCACTGTGACATGGCCCCCACAGTGACATGGCCACCACTGACCCGCTGTCCACTGTGACATGGCCCCACAGTGACATGGCCAGCACTGACTTGCTGCCCACTGTGACATGGTGCCCATAGTCACATGACCACCACTGTCCCGCTGCCCACTGTGACATGGCCCCCACAGTGACATGGCCACCACTGACCCGCTGTCCACTGTGACATGGCCCCACAGTGACATGGCCAGCACTGACTTGCTGCCCACTGTGACATGGCCCCCACAGTGACATGGCTACCACTAACCTGCTGCCCACTGTGACATGGCCCCCACAGTGACATGGCCACCACTGACCTGCTGCCCACTGTGACATGGCCCCCTCAGTCACATGACCACGACTGTCCCGCTGCCCACTTTGACATAGCCCCCACAGTGACATGGCCACCACTGACCCTCTGCGCATTGTTACATGGACCCAACTGTGACAGGGCCACCACTGACCCGCTGCCCACTGTGACATGGCCCCCTCAGTCACATGACCACCACTATCCCGCTGCCCACTGTGACATGGTCCCCACAGTGACATGGCTACCACTAACTTGCTGCCCACTGTGACATGACCCCACAGTGACATGGCCACCACTGACCTGCTGCCCACTGTAACAGAGCCCCACAGTCACATGGCTACCACTAACCTGCTGCCCACTGTGACATGGCCCCCACCGTGACATGGCCACCACTGACCCGCTGCCCATTGTGACATGGCCCCCTCAGTCACATGACCACCACTGACCCGGTGTCCACTGTGACATGGCCCCCAGAGTGACAGGGCCACTACTGCCTTGCTGCCCACTGTGACATGGCCCCCACAGTGACATGGCCACCACTGACCTGCTGCCCAATGTGACATGGCCCCACAGTGACATGGCTACCACTAACCTACTGCCCACTGTGACATGGCCCCACAGTGACATGGCCAGCACTGACTTGCTGCCCGCTGTGACATGGCCCCCACAGTGACATGGCTACCACTAACCTGCTGCCCACTGTGACATGGCCCCCAGAGTGACAGGGCCACTACTGACTTGCTGCCCACTGTGACATGGCCCCCTCAGTTACATCACCACCACTGTACCGCTGCCCACTGTGACATGGCCCGCACAGTGACATGGCCACCACTGACCTGCTGCCCAATGTGACATGGCCCCCACAGTGACATGGCTACCACTAACCGGCTGCCCACTGTGACATGGCCCCCACAGTGACAGGGCCACCACTGACCTGCTGCCCACTGTGACATGGCGCCCATAGTTACATGGCCACCACTGATATGCTACCCACTGTGACATGGCCCCACAGTGACATGGCCACCACTGACACGCTGCCCTCTGTGACATGTCCCCAAATGTGACATGGCCACGCCTGTCCTTCTGCCCACTGTTAAGTAGCCCGGTCTCGCGGTAGTTGAGACGTTTGACCAATGGGAGCCGCTATTGACTACAGGTCAGATTCGGTCTGGGTATAAACGTAGTCTCTTGGGGGAGCCATTTTGAGTTTGTCCCCCTGGAGCTGCACGCTGCGGTCAGGACTCTCCCCTTGGGTTCGGGACGCCGCCCAGGGAAACTCCTCGAGGTGCCTTGGGTTGGGACGCTGCCCTGAGCAGGTCCTCGAGGTTGAGAGCCCTCACTTTCCAGGTGAGTGATAGCGCGTTTTGGGTTGTCGTTAAACCCTAGGTAGTGAAGTTTTGTTTACGTTTGGGGTTGTCGTTAAACCCCTAGGCTGTGAGGCTTTGTTTTACGTTTTGGGTTCTCGTTAAACCCACGGAGTGGAGTGAAGTTTGCGTTTGGGGTTGTCGTTAAACCCCTGGGGTGTGAGGTTTTCTTTACGTTTCGGGTTCCCGTTAAACCCCAGGAAGTGAGATTTGCGTTTGGGGTTCTCGTTAAACCTCTGGGGAGTGGGGTTTTGTAAAGCCTCTGGGGTTATTGTTAAACCCCAGAAAGTTATTCTGTCCTCCTCTTGCGGACATCCGGATCTGTAATTTACGGAGGGCTGATTGGTGGTTTTAGAAAAAATAAATTTATTTATTTTTTTAAATTGGTGGTGGGTTGCTTATTTGGAAGCCTCCGTAACAATTGGCGTAGTCGGCAGGATGTCCATAGAGGAGTTGTTACAGAAATATAGTTGTGCCCCCTCCCCTCTTGAGATACAGTGGGCAAGAGAGAGATGGTTTGACCCGGTAGAAGTTGTGAGAAAGTTAGAACAGAGCCGGGGAAGTTGGTGGACAAGCGGAAATGAAGGAAAAATGTGCGCCATATTAGGTGCCTGTTTGATTCAGGCCCAGGATTATTTTGCAGCAGTGGAGAGAGATGTTTTGGAGGAGCAGTTGGAAATTGATCGTTTAAAGTCGGAGTTATTACGAGAAAGAGAAAGAAGGTTGTTATTAGAAAAAAAAAAATGAGATCATGCTGGCACGAGCAAAAAGACCCCCTAGTGTTGCTCAGATTCGAAAGTTAATTACCAGTGCAGATCTTGAGGAGTGGGATGGAGACATCTGGGGAGAGTCTGATGAAAGTGGTTCGGAAGAAATGAAGGAGTTGGAGGAAAGACATGTGCGACCTCTCATTAAAACAGAAAGGCATACAGGTCCACAAGGTGGGAACCCCCGAACCACCGTTCGCACAACCCCCTGGACGGGACCGGAGCTTGGTGAGCTTCAGGTTAAATATTCCCGTAAGCCAGGTGAAACTGAAACTGAATATTTGTGGAGAGTTTCTCTGATGGGGGGGGATCGAATCCTGTTGAGTGACGATGAGGCGGGAGGTTTCTGGGGTCCCGGAGTGTTTTTAAGTGATGGACCAGCGGGTAACCAGTCGATAACATCTCGAGTGGCTTACTGGGCTGGGGGTGTGGACCCGAAGGAGAGGGGGGAGCCTGTTACTATTAAAGTAAAGGGACTGTCGGAGCTGGCTGAGGGAGTGCAAAAGGCAGCTTGTATTCAGGCTATGTATGAGAGGGGGCGGTGTGGAATTCCGCTTGCGGCGCCAGTGGATCCCAGCCACCTTAAACCTCTCATTAGAGGGCTCCCGGATGCCTTAAAGATACATGTCCAGTCCCTTAGAGAGAGGGTACAAAGGGCTATTGAATGTAATCAGCGAAATTCCTCCAATGCCCGTGTACATGTGTTAACATGGGCTGAAGTATTACATGATTTGGTTGCTTATGGACGAGAGATGGGCTGGACTGACTTGAGTGGGGGTGGGGGTGAAAATCGGAGGGTTCGACAAGTTAGTCGAACGGTTTCCCCTGCTGAACAGCCTGCCCGTAGAGAGTTTGAATCGCCCCGAGATAAGCCAGGTCGATTTTATGAGTTAGGAAGGAATGATCTTTGGCGGAAGGCATTGGCATTGGGGATACCCCGGGCTATGTTGCATGGGCAATCTACTGATAATATCTTAAAGTTAGTGGAGTTGCTGGAGGGGAAAACTCAAGAACAAAGGGAAGCACAGGTAACTGTACTCCCTCAGGAAGGGAAAATTAACCCTTTTGTGGCATCGAGGGGAGAGCTGAGAGAGTCAAAAAACTAGTAGCTGCGGTTTGGGGATCGGGCCGCCCACTCCGCATGGTGAATTCCTGCCAATGGTCAGCTGATAAGGAACCTTATATACATATCCCTGTGGGTCCTAAACGGATAAGTTTGGAGTTTTTAATTGACACAGGGGCTCAAGTTAGTGTTTTAAATAGACAACAAGCTATTGAGTTAGGACTTAAACCATCGAGAAAATTTATAAATATAGTAGGTGTGACGGGGGCAATAGAAAAATGTCCCCTAGTGAGAAATGGACGCCACTGCGACTTGGCCACCACTGACCTGCTACCCACTGTGACATGGCCCCCACAATGACATGGCCACCACTGACCTGCTGCCCACTGTGACACGGCCCCCACAGTTACATGGCCACCAGTGACTTGCTGCCCAGTGTGACATGGCCCCCACAGAGACATGGCTTCCACTAACCTGCTGCCCACTGTGACATGGCCCCACAGTGACAGGGCCACCACTGACCTGCTGTCCATTGTGACATGGACGCCACTGTGACATGGCCACAACTGACCCGCTGTTCACTGTGACATGGCCCCACAGTGACATGGCTTCCACTAACCTGCTGCCCACTGTGACATGGCCCCACAGTGACATGGCCACCACTGACCTGCTGCCCACTGTGACATGGCCCCACAGTGACATGGCCACCACTGACGTGCTGCCCACTGTGACATGGCCCCACAGTGACATGGCTACCAGTAATCTGCTGCCCACTGTGACATGGCCCCCACAGTGACATGGCCACCACTGACGCGCTGCCCATTGTTACATGGACCCAACTGTGACATGCCCACCACTGACCTGCTGCGCACTGTGACATGACCCCCTCAGTGACATGACCACCACTGACCCGGTGTCCACTGTGACATGGCCCCCACAATGACATGGCTACCACTAACCTTCTGCCCACTGTGACATGGCCCCCACAGTCACATGGCCACCACTGACCCGCTGCCCATTGTGACATGGACACAACTGTGACAGGGCCACCACTGACCTGCTGCCCACTGTGACATGGCCCCCTCAGTCACATGACCACCACTGTCCCGCTGCCCAATGTGACATGGCCCCACAGTGACATGGCTACCACTAACCTGCTACCCACTGTGACATGGCCCCCTCTGTCACATGATCACCACTGTACCGCTGCCCACTGTGACATGGCCCCCACGGTGACATGGCCACCACTGACCCGCTGTCCACTGTGGCATGGCCCCACAGTGACATGGCCAGCACTGACCTGCTGCCCACTGTGACACGGCCCCCACAGTGACATGGCCGCCACTGACCCGCTGCCCATTGTGACATGGACACAACTGTGACAGGGCCACCACTGACCTGCTGCCCACTGTGACATGGCGGCCATAGTCACATGACCACCACTGTCCCGCTGCCCACTGTGACAGTGAGCCCACAGTCACATGCCACCACTGACCCGCTGTCCACTGTGACATGGCCCCACAGTGACATGGTCAGCACTGACTTGCTGCCCGCTGTGACATGGTCCCCACAGTAACATGGCTACCACTAACTTGCTGCCCACTGTGACATGGCCCCCACAGTGACATGGCCACCACTGACCTGCTGCCCACTGTAAGAGAGCCCCAGAGTCACATGGCTACCACTAACCTGCTGCCAACTGTGACATGGCCCCCACAGTGACATGGCCACCACTGACGCGCTGCCCATTGTTACATGGACCCAACTGTGACATGCCCACCACTGACCTGCTGCGCACTGTGACATGACCCCCTCAGTGACATGACCACCACTGACCCGGTGTCCACTGTGACATGGCCCCCACAATGACATGGCTACCACTAACCTTCTGCCCACTGTGACATGGCCCCCACAGTCACATGGCCACCACTGACCCGCTGCCCATTGTGACATGGACACAACTGTGACAGGGCCACCACTGACCTGCTGCCCACTGTGACATGGCCCCCTCAGTCACATGACCACCACTGTCCCGCTGCCCAATGTGACATGGCCCCACAGTGACATGGCTACCAGTAATCTGCTGCCCACTGTGACACGGCCACCACAGTTACATGGCCACCAGTGACTTGCTGCCCAGTGTGACATGGCCCCCACAGAGACATGGCTTCCACTAACCTGCTGCCCACTGTGACATGGCCCCACAGTGACAGGGCCACCACTGACCTGCTGTCCATTGTGACATGGACGCCACTGTGACATGGCCACAACTGACCCGCTGTTCACTGTGACATGGCCCAACAGTGACATGGCTTCCACGAACCTGCTGCCCACTGTGACATGGCCCCACAGTGACATGGCCACCAATGACCCGCGGCCCATTGTGACATGGACCCAACTGTGACATGCCCACCACTGACCTGCTGCGCACTGTGACATGACCCCCTCAGTGACATGACCACCACTGACCCGGTGTCCACTGTGACATGGCCCCCACAATGACATGGCTACCACTAACCTTCTGCCCACTGTGACATGGCCCCCACAGTCACATGGCCACCACTAACCTGCTACCCACTGTGACATGGCCCCCTCTGTCACATGATCACCACTGTACCGCTGCCCACTGTGACATGGCCCCCACGGTGACATGGCCACCACTGACCCACTGTCCACTGTGGCATGGCCCCACAGTGACATGGCCAGCACTGACCTGCTGCCCACTGTGACATGGCCCCCACAGTGACATGGCTACCACTGACCTGCTGCCCACTGTGACACGGCCCCCACAGTGACATGGCCGCCATTGACCCGCTGCCCATTGTGACATGGACACAACTGTGACAGGGCCACCACTGACCTGCTGCCCACTGTGACATGGCGGCCATAGTCACATGACCACCACTGTCCCGCTGCAACTGTGACATTGAGCCCACAGTCACATGGCCACCACTGACACTCTGTCCACTGTGACATGGCCCCACAGTGACATGGTCAGCACTGACTTGCTGCCCGCTGTGACATGGTCCCCACAGTGACATGGCTACCACTAACCTGCTGCCCACTGTGACATGGCCCCCACCGTGACATGGCCACCACTGACCCGCTGCCTATTGTGACATGGCCCCCTCAGTCACATGACCACCACTGACCCGGTGTCCACTGTGACATGGCCCCCACAGTGACATAGCCACCACTGACATGCTGCCCACTGTGACATAGCCCCACAGTGACATGGCTACCACTAACCTGCTGCCCACTGTGACATGGCCCCCACAGTGATATGGCCACCACTGACCCGCTGTCCACTGTGACATGGCCCCACAGTGACATGGCCAGCACTGACTTGCTGCCCACTGTGACATGGCCCCCACAGTGACATGGCTACCACTAACCTGCTGCCCACTGTGACATGGCCCCCACAGTGACATGGCCACCACTGACCTGCTGCCCACTGTGACATGGCCCCCTCAGTCACATGACCACGACTGTCCCGCTGCCCACTTTGACATAGCCCCCACAGTGACATGGCCACCACTGACCCTCTGCGCATTGTGACATGGACCCAACTGTGACAGGGCCACCACTGACCCGCTGCCCACTGTGACATGGCCCCCTCAGTCACATGACCACCACTATCCCGCTGCCCACTGTGACATGGTCCCCACAGTGACATGGCTACCACTAACTTGCTGCCCACTGTGACATGACCCCACAGTGACATGGCCACCACTGACCTGCTGCCCACTGTAACAGAGCCCCACAGTCACATGGCTACCACTAACCTGCTGCCCACTGTGACATGGCCCCCACCGTGACATGGCCACCACTGACCCGCTGCCCATTGTGACATGGCCCCCTCAGTCACATGACCACCACTGACCCGGTGTCCACTGTGACATGGCCCCCACAGTGACATGGCCACCACTGACATGCTGCCCACTGTGACATAGCCCCACAGTGACATGGCTACCACTAACCTGCTGCCCACTGTGACATGGCCCCCACAGTGACATGGCCACCACTGACCCGCTGTCCACTGTGACATGGCCCCACAGTGACATGGCCAGCACTGACTTGCTGCCCACTGTGACATGGTGCCCATAGTCACATGACCACCACTGTCCCGCTGCCCACTGTGACATGGCCCCCACAGTGACATGGCCACCACTGACCCGCTGTCCACTGTGACATGGCCCCACAGTGACATGGCCAGCACTGACTTGCTGCCCACTGTGACATGGCCCCCACAGTGACATGGCCACCACTGACCCTCTGCGCATTGTGACATGGACCCAACTGTGACAGGGCCACCACTGACCCGCTGCCCACTGTGACATGGCCCCCTCAGTCACATGACCACCACTGTCCCGCTGCCCACTGTGACATGGCCCCCACAATGACATGGCCACCACTGACGTGCTGCCCATTGTGACATGCACCCAACTGTGACATAGCCACCACTGACATGCTGCTCACTGTGACATGGCGCCCATAGTCACATGACCACCGCTGTCCCGCTGCCCACTGTGACATGGCCCCCACAGTGACATGGCCACCACTGACCCGCTGTCCACTGTGACATGGCCCCACAGTGACATGGCCAGCACTGACTTGCTGCCCACTGTGACATGGCCCCCACAGTGACATGGCCACCACTGTCCCGCTGCCCACTGTGACATGGCCCCAACAGTGACATGGCCACCACTGACCCGCTGCCCATTGTGACATGGACCCAACTGTGACAGGGCCACCACTAACCTGCTGCCCATTGTGACATGGACCCAACTGTGACAGGGCCACCACTGACCTGCTGCCCACTGTGACATGGCCCCCTCAGTCACATGACCACCACTGTCCCGCTGCCCACTTTGACATAGCCCACACAGTGACATGGCCACCACTGACCTGCTGCCCACTCTGAAATGGCCCCCACAGTGACATGGCCACCACTGACCCTCTGCGCATTGTGACATGGACCCAACTGTGACAGGGCCACCACTGACCCGCTGCCCACTGTGACATGGCCCCCTCAGTCACATGACCACCACTATCCCGCTGCCCACTGTGACATGGCCCCCACAATGACATGGCCACCACTGACTTGCTGCCCATTGTGACATGGACCCAACTGTGACATTGCCACCACTGACATGCTGCTCACTGTGACATGGCGCCCATAGTCACAATACCACCACTGTCCCGCTGCCCACTGTGACATGGCCCCCACAGTGACATGGCCACCACTGACCCGCTGCCCATTGTGACATGGACGCAACTGTGATAGGGCCACCACTGACCTGCTGCCCACTTTGACATGGCGCCCATAGTCACATGACCACCACTGTCCCGCTGCCCACTGTGACATGGCCCCCACAGTCACATGGCCACCACTGACATGCTGCCCTCTGTGACATGGCCCCACAGTGACATGGCCACCACTGACCCGCTGTCCACTGTGACATGGCCCCACAGTGACATGGCCACCACTGACCCGCTGCCCATTGTGACATGGACCCAACTGTGACAGGGCCACCACTGACCTGATGCCCACTGTGACATGGCCCCCTCAGTTACATGACCACCACTGTCCCGCTGCCCACTGTGACTTGGCCCCCACAGTGACATGGCCACCACTGACTTGCTGCCCACTGTGACATGGCCCCACAGTGACATGGCCACCACTGACCTGCTGCCCACTGTGACATGGCCCCACAGTGACATGGCTACCAGTAATCTGCTGCCCACTGTGACATGGCCCCCACAGTGACATGGCCACCACTGACGCGCTGCCCATTGTTACATGGACCCAACTGTGACATGGCCACCACTGTACCGCTGCCCAATGTGACATGGCCCCCACAGTGACATGGCCACCACTGACCCGCTGTCCACTGTGACATGGCCCCACAGTGACATGGCCAGCACTGACTTGCTGCCCACTGTGACATGGCCCCCACAGTGACATGGCTACCACTAACCTGCTGCCCACTGTGACATGACCCCCACAGTGACATGGCCACCACTGACCTGCTGCCCACTGTGACATGGCCCCACAGTGACATGGCCACCACTGACCTGCTGCGCACTGTGACATGGCCCCACAGTGACATGGCTACCAGTAATCTGCTGCCCACTGTGACATGGCCCCCACAGTGACATGGCCACCACTGACGCGCTGCCCATTGTTACATGGACCCAACTGTGACATGGCCACCACTGTACCGCTGCCCAATGTGACATGGCCCCCACAGTGACATGGCCACCACTGACCCGCTGTCCACTGTGACATGGCCCCACACTGACATGGCCAGCACTGACTTGCTGCCCACTGTGACATGGCCCCCACAGTGACATGGCTACCACTAACCTGCTGCCCACTGTGACATGGCCCCCACAGTGACATGGCCACCACTGAACCGCTGCCCATTGTGACATGAACCCAACTATGACAGGGCCACCACTGACCTGCTCCCCACTGTGACATGCCCCCCTCAGTCACATGACCACCACTGACCCTGTGTCCACTGTGAGATGGCCCCCACAGTGACATGGCCACCACTGACCCGCTGTCCACTGTGACATGGCCCCCACAGTGACACGGTGACCAGTGACCTGCTGCCCATTGTGACATGGCCCCCACAGTGACATGGCCACCACTGACCTGCTACCCACTGTGACATGGTCCCCACAGTGACATGGTCACCAGCGACATTCTGTCCACTGTGACATGGCCCCCACAATAACATGGCCACCACTGACCTGCTGGCCACTGTGACACGGCCCCCACAGTTACATGGCCACCAGTGACCTGCTTCCCATTGTGACATGGCCCCCACAGTGACATGGCCACCACTAACCTGCTGCTCGTTGTGACATGGCCCCCACAGTGACATGGCCACCACTGACCTGCTACCCACTGTGACATGGTCCCCACAGTGACATGGTCACCAGCGACATGCTGTCCCCTGTGACATGGCCCCCACAATAACATGGCCACCACTGACCTGCTGGCCACTGTGACACGGCCCCCACAGTTACATGGCCACCAGTGACCTGCTGCCCATCGTGACATGGCCCCCACAGTGACATGGCCACCACTAACCTGCTGCCCACTGTGACATGGCACCCAGAGTGACAGGGCCACTACTGACTTGCTGCCCACTGTGACATGGCCCCCTCAGTCACATCACCACCACTGTACCGCTGCCCACTGTGACATGGCCCCCACAGTGACATGGCCACCACTGACCTGCTGCCCAATGTGACATGGCCCCACAGTGACATGGCTACCACTAACCTACTGCCCACTGTGACATGGCCCCACAGTGACATGGCCAGCACTGACTTGCTGCCCGCTGTGACATGGCCCCCACAGTGACATGGCTACCACTAACCTACTGCCCACTGTGACATGGCCCCACAGTGACATGGCCAGCACTGACTTGCTGCCCGCTGTGACATGGCCCCCACAGTGACATGGCTACCACTAACCTGCTTCCCACTGTGACATGGCCCCCACAGTGACATGGCCACCACTGACCTGCTGCCCAATGTGACATGGCCCGCACAGTGACATGGCCACCACTGACCTGCTGCCCAATGTGACATGGCCCCCACAGTGACATGGCTACCACTAACCGGCTGCCCACTGTGACATGGCCCCCACAGTGACAGGGCCACCACTGACCTGCTGCCCACTGTGACATGGCGCCCATAGTTACATGGCCACCACTGATATGCTACCCACTGTGACATGGCCCCACAGTGACATGGCCACCACTGACACGCTGCCCTCTGTGACATGTCCCCAAATGTGACATGGCCACGCCTGTCCTTCTGCCCACTGTTAAGTAGCCCGGTCTCGCGGTAGTTGAGACGTTTGACCAATGGGAGCCGCTATTGACTACAGGTCAGATTCGGTCTGGGTATAAACGTAGTCTCTTGGGGGAGCCATTTTGAGTTTGTCCCCCTGGAGCTGCACGCTGCGGTCAGGACTCTCCCCTTGGGTTCGGGACGCCGCCCAGGGAAACTCCTCGAGGTGCCTTGGGTTGGGACGCTGCCCTGAGCAGGTCCTCGAGGTTGAGAGCCCTCACTTTCCAGGTGAGTGATAGCGCGTTTTGGGTTGTCGTTAAACCCTAGGTAGTGAAGTTTTGTTTACGTTTGGGGTTGTCGTTAAACCCCTAGGCTGTGAGGCTTTGTTTTACGTTTTGGGTTCTCGTTAAACCCACGGAGTGGAGTGAAGTTTGCGTTTGGGGTTGTCGTTAAACCCCTGGGGTGTGAGGTTTTCTTTACGTTTCGGGTTCCCGTTAAACCCCAGGAAGTGAGATTTGCGTTTGGGGTTCTCGTTAAACCTCTGGGGAGTGGGGTTTTGTAAAGCCTCTGGGGTTATTGTTAAACCCCAGAAAGTTATTCTGTCCTCCTCTTGCGGACATCCGGATCTGTAATTTACGGAGGGCTGATTGGTGGTTTTAGAAAAAATAAATTTATTTATTTTTTTAAATTGGTGGTGGGTTGCTTATTTGGAAGCCTCCGTAACAATTGGCGTAGTCGGCAGGATGTCCATAGAGGAGTTGTTACAGAAATATAGTTGTGCCCCCTCCCCTCTTGAGATACAGTGGGCAAGAGAGAGATGGTTTGACCCGGTAGAAGTTGTGAGAAAGTTAGAACAGAGCCGGGGAAGTTGGTGGACAAGCGGAAATGAAGGAAAAATGTGCGCCATATTAGGTGCCTGTTTGATTCAGGCCCAGGATTATTTTGCAGCAGTGGAGAGAGATGTTTTGGAGGAGCAGTTGGAAATTGATCGTTTAAAGTCGGAGTTATTACGAGAAAGAGAAAGAAGGTTGTTATTAGAAAAAAAAAATGAGATCATGCTGGCACGAGCAAAAAGACCCCCTAGTGTTGCTCAGATTCGAAAGTTAATTACCAGTGCAGATCTTGAGGAGTGGGATGGAGACATCTGGGGAGAGTCTGATGAAAGTGGTTCGGAAGAAATGAAGGAGTTGGAGGAAAGACATGTGCGACCTCTCATTAAAACAGAAAGGCATACAGGTCCACAAGGTGGGAACCCCCGAACCACCGTTCGCACAACCCCCTGGACGGGACCGGAGCTTGGTGAGCTTCAGGTTAAATATTCCCGTAAGCCAGGTGAAACTGAAACTGAATATTTGTGGAGAGTTTCTCTGATGGGGGGGGATCGAATCCTGTTGAGTGACGATGAGGCGGGAGGTTTCTGGGGTCCCGGAGTGTTTTTAAGTGATGGACCAGCGGGTAACCAGTCGATAACATCTCGAGTGGCTTACTGGGCTGGGGGTGTGGACCCGAAGGAGAGGGGGGAGCCTGTTACTATTAAAGTAAAGGGACTGTCGGAGCTGGCTGAGGGAGTGCAAAAGGCAGCTTGTATTCAGGCTATGTATGAGAGGGGGCGGTGTGGAATTCCGCTTGCGGCGCCAGTGGATCCCAGCCACCTTAAACCTCTCATTAGAGGGCTCCCGGATGCCTTAAAGATACATGTCCAGTCCCTTAGAGAGAGGGTACAAAGGGCTATTGAATGTAATCAGCGAAATTCCTCCAATGCCCGTGTACATGTGTTAACATGGGCTGAAGTATTACATGATTTGGTTGCTTATGGACGAGAGATGGGCTGGACTGACTTGAGTGGGGGTGGGGGTGAAAATCGGAGGGTTCGACAAGTTAGTCGAACGGTTTCCCCTGCTGAACAGCCTGCCCGTAGAGAGTTTGAATCGCCCCGAGATAAGCCAGGTCGATTTTATGAGTTAGGAAGGAATGATCTTTGGCGGAAGGCATTGGCATTGGGGATACCCCGGGCTATGTTGCATGGGCAATCTACTGATAATATCTTAAAGTTAGTGGAGTTGCTGGAGGGGAAAACTCAAGAACAAAGGGAAGCACAGGTAACTGTACTCCCTCAGGAAGGGAAAATTAACCCTTTTGTGGCATCGAGGGGAGAGCTGAGAGAGTCAAAAAACTAGTAGCTGCGGTTTGGGGATCGGGCCGCCCACTCCGCATGGTGAATTCCTGCCAATGGTCAGCTGATAAGGAACCTTATATACATATCCCTGTGGGTCCTAAACGGATAAGTTTGGAGTTTTTAATTGACACAGGGGCTCAAGTTAGTGTTTTAAATAGACAACAAGCTATTGAGTTAGGACTTAAACCATCGAGAAAATTTATAAATATAGTAGGTGTGACGGGGGCAATAGAAAAATGTCCCCTAGTGAGAAATGGACGCCACTGCGACTTGGCCACCACTGACCTGCTACCCACTGTGACATGGCCCCCACAATGACATGGCCACCACTGACCTGCTGCCCACTGTGACACGGCCCCCACAGTTACATGGCCACCAGTGACTTGCTGCCCAGTGTGACATGGCCCCCACAGAGACATGGCTTCCACTAACCTGCTGCCCACTGTGACATGGCCCCACAGTGACAGGGCCACCACTAACCTGCTGCCCACTGTGACATGGCACCCAGAGTGACAGGGCCACTACTGACTTGCTGCCCACTGTGACATGGCCCCCTCAGTCACATCACCACCACTGTACCGCTGCCCACTGTGACATGGCCCCCACAGTGACATGGCCACCACTGACCTGCTGCCCACTGTGACACGGCCCCCACAGTTACATGGCCACCAGTGACTTGCTGCCCAGTGTGACATGGCCCCCACAGAGACATGGCTTGCACTAACCTGCTGCCCAATGTGACATGGCCCCACAGTGACAGGGCCACCACTAACCTGCTGCCCACTGTGACATGGCACCCAGAGTGACAGGGCCACTACTGACTTGCTGCCCACTGTGACATGGCCCCCTCAGTCACATCACCACCACTGTACCGCTGCCCACTGTGACATGGCCCCCACAGTGACATGGCCACCACTGACCTGCTGCCCAATGTGACATGGCCCCACAGTGACATGGCTACCACTAACCTACTGCCCACTGTGACATGGCCCCACAGTGACATGGCCAGCACTGACTTGCTGCCCGCTGTGACATGGCCCCCACAGTGACATGGCTACCACTAACCTACTGCCCACTGTGACATGGCCCCACAGTGACATGGCCAGCACTGACTTGCTGCCCGCTGTGACATGGCCCCCACAGTGACATGGCTACCACTAACCTGCTTCCCACTGTGACATGGCCCCCACAGTGACATGGCCACCACTGACCTGCTGCCCAATGTGACATGGCCCGCACAGTGACATGGCCACCACTGACCTGCTGCCCAAAGTGACATGGCCCCCACAGTGACATGGCTACCACTAACCGGCTGCCCACTGTGACATGGCCCCCACAGTGACAGGGCCACCACTGACCTGCTGCCCACTGTGACATGGCGCCCATAGTTACATGGCCACCACTGATATGCTACCCACTGTGACATGGCCCCACAGTGACATGGCCACCACTGACACGCTGCCCTCTGTGACATGTCCCCAAATGTGACATGGCCACGCCTGTCCTTCTGCCCACTGTTAAGTAGCCCGGTCTCGCGGTAGTTGAGACGTTTGACCAATGGGAGCCGCTATTGACTACAGGTCAGATTCGGTCTGGGTATAAACGTAGTCTCTTGGGGGAGCCATTTTGAGTTTGTCCCCCTGGAGCTGCACGCTGCGGTCAGGACTCTCCCCTTGGGTTCGGGACGCCGCCCAGGGAAACTCCTCGAGGTGCCTTGGGTTGGGACGCTGCCCTGAGCAGGTCCTCGAGGTTGAGAGCCCTCACTTTCCAGGTGAGTGATAGCGCGTTTTGGGTTGTCGTTAAACCCTAGGTAGTGAAGTTTTGTTTACGTTTGGGGTTGTCGTTAAACCCCTAGGCTGTGAGGCTTTGTTTTACGTTTTGGGTTCTCGTTAAACCCACGGAGTGGAGTGAAGTTTGCGTTTGGGGTTGTCGTTAAACCCCTGGGGTGTGAGGTTTTCTTTACGTTTCGGGTTCCCGTTAAACCCCAGGAAGTGAGATTTGCGTTTGGGGTTCTCGTTAAACCTCTGGGGAGTGGGGTTTTGTAAAGCCTCTGGGGTTATTGTTAAACCCCAGAAAGTTATTCTGTCCTCCTCTTGCGGACATCCGGATCTGTAATTTACGGAGGGCTGATTGGTGGTTTTAGAAAAAATAAATTTATTTATTTTTTTAAATTGGTGGTGGGTTGCTTATTTGGAAGCCTCCGTAACAATTGGCGTAGTCGGCAGGATGTCCATAGAGGAGTTGTTACAGAAATATAGTTGTGCCCCCTCCCCTCTTGAGATACAGTGGGCAAGAGAGAGATGGTTTGACCCGGTAGAAGTTGTGAGAAAGTTAGAACAGAGCCGGGGAAGTTGGTGGACAAGCGGAAATGAAGGAAAAATGTGCGCCATATTAGGTGCCTGTTTGATTCAGGCCCAGGATTATTTTGCAGCAGTGGAGAGAGATGTTTTGGAGGAGCAGTTGGAAATTGATCGTTTAAAGTCGGAGTTATTACGAGAAAGAGAAAGAAGGTTGTTATTAGAAAAAAAAAAATGAGATCATGCTGGCACGAGCAAAAAGACCCCCTAGTGTTGCTCAGATTCGAAAGTTAATTACCAGTGCAGATCTTGAGGAGTGGGATGGAGACATCTGGGGAGAGTCTGATGAAAGTGGTTCGGAAGAAATGAAGGAGTTGGAGGAAAGACATGTGCGACCTCTCATTAAAACAGAAAGGCATACAGGTCCACAAGGTGGGAACCCCCGAACCACCGTTCGCACAACCCCCTGGACGGGACCGGAGCTTGGTGAGCTTCAGGTTAAATATTCCCGTAAGCCAGGTGAAACTGAAACTGAATATTTGTGGAGAGTTTCTCTGATGGGGGGGGATCGAATCCTGTTGAGTGACGATGAGGCGGGAGGTTTCTGGGGTCCCGGAGTGTTTTTAAGTGATGGACCAGCGGGTAACCAGTCGATAACATCTCGAGTGGCTTACTGGGCTGGGGGTGTGGACCCGAAGGAGAGGGGGGAGCCTGTTACTATTAAAGTAAAGGGACTGTCGGAGCTGGCTGAGGGAGTGCAAAAGGCAGCTTGTATTCAGGCTATGTATGAGAGGGGGCGGTGTGGAATTCCGCTTGCGGCGCCAGTGGATCCCAGCCACCTTAAACCTCTCATTAGAGGGCTCCCGGATGCCTTAAAGATACATGTCCAGTCCCTTAGAGAGAGGGTACAAAGGGCTATTGAATGTAATCAGCGAAATTCCTCCAATGCCCGTGTACATGTGTTAACATGGGCTGAAGTATTACATGATTTGGTTGCTTATGGACGAGAGATGGGCTGGACTGACTTGAGTGGGGGTGGGGGTGAAAATCGGAGGGTTCGACAAGTTAGTCGAACGGTTTCCCCTGCTGAACAGCCTGCCCGTAGAGAGTTTGAATCGCCCCGAGATAAGCCAGGTCGATTTTATGAGTTAGGAAGGAATGATCTTTGGCGGAAGGCATTGGCATTGGGGATACCCCGGGCTATGTTGCATGGGCAATCTACTGATAATATCTTAAAGTTAGTGGAGTTGCTGGAGGGGAAAACTCAAGAACAAAGGGAAGCACAGGTAACTGTACTCCCTCAGGAAGGGAAAATTAACCCTTTTGTGGCATCGAGGGGAGAGCTGAGAGAGTCAAAAAACTAGTAGCTGCGGTTTGGGGATCGGGCCGCCCACTCCGCATGGTGAATTCCTGCCAATGGTCAGCTGATAAGGAACCTTATATACATATCCCTGTGGGTCCTAAACGGATAAGTTTGGAGTTTTTAATTGACACAGGGGCTCAAGTTAGTGTTTTAAATAGACAACAAGCTATTGAGTTAGGACTTAAACCATCGAGAAAATTTATAAATATAGTAGGTGTGACGGGGGCAATAGAAAAATGTCCCCTAGTGAGAAATGGACGCCACTGCGACTTGGCCACCACTGACCTGCTACCCACTGTGACATGGCCCCCACAATGACATGGCCACCACTGACCTGCTGCCCACTGTGACACGGCCCCCACAGTTACATGGCCACCAGTGACTTGCTGCCCAGTGTGACATGGCCCCCACAGAGACATGGCTTCCACTAACCTGCTGCCCACTGTGACATGGCCCCACAGTGACAGGGCCACCACTGACCTGCTGTCCATTGTGACATGGACGCCACTGTGACATGGCCACAACTGACCCGCTGTTCACTGTGACATGGCCCCACAGTGACATGGCTTCCACTAACCTGCTGCCCACTGTGACATGGCCCCACAGTGACATGGCCACCACTGACCTGCTGCCCACTGTGACATGGCCCCACAGTGACATGGCCACCACTGACGTGCTGCCCACTGTGACATGGCCCCACAGTGACATGGCTACCAGTAATCTGCTGCCCACTGTGACATGGCCCCCACAGTGACATGGCCACCACTGACGCGCTGCCCATTGTTACATGGACCCAACTGTGACATGCCCACCACTGACCTGCTGCGCACTGTGACATGACCCCCTCAGTGACATGACCACCACTGACCCGGTGTCCACTGTGACATGGCCCCCACAATGACATGGCTACCACTAACCTTCTGCCCACTGTGACATGGCCCCCACAGTCACATGGCCACCACTGACCCGCTGCCCATTGTGACATGGACACAACTGTGACAGGGCCACCACTGACCTGCTGCCCACTGTGACATGGCCCCCTCAGTCACATGACCACCACTGTCCCGCTGCCCAATGTGACATGGCCCCACAGTGACATGGCTACCACTAACCTGCTACCCACTGTGACATGGCCCCCTCTGTCACATGATCACCACTGTACCGCTGCCCACTGTGACATGGCCCCCACGGTGACATGGCCACCACTGACCCGCTGTCCACTGTGGCATGGCCCCACAGTGACATGGCCAGCACTGACCTGCTGCCCACTGTGACACGGCCCCCACAGTGACATGGCCGCCACTGACCCGCTGCCCATTGTGACATGGACACAACTGTGACAGGGCCACCACTGACCTGCTGCCCACTGTGACATGGCGGCCATAGTCACATGACCACCACTGTCCCGCTGCCCACTGTGACAGTGAGCCCACAGTCACATGCCACCACTGACCCGCTGTCCACTGTGACATGGCCCCACAGTGACATGGTCAGCACTGACTTGCTGCCCGCTGTGACATGGTCCCCACAGTAACATGGCTACCACTAACTTGCTGCCCACTGTGACATGGCCCCCACAGTGACATGGCCACCACTGACCTGCTGCCCACTGTAAGAGAGCCCCAGAGTCACATGGCTACCACTAACCTGCTGCCAACTGTGACATGGCCCCCACCGTGACATGGCCACCACTGACCCGCTGCCCATTGTGACATGGCCCCCTCAGTGACATGACCACCACTGTCCCGCTGCCAACTGTGACATGGCGCCCACAGTCACATGGCCAAGGCTGACTTGCTGCCCTCTGTGACATGTCCCCAAATGTGACATGGCCACGCCTGTCCTTCTGCCCACTGTTAAGTAGCCCCCACAGTGACAGGGCCACCACTGACCTGCTACCCACTGTGACATGGCCCCCACAATGACATGGCCACCACTGACCTGCTGCCCACTGTGACATGGTGCCCATAGTCACATGGCCACCACTGTCCCGCTGCCCACTGTGACATGGCCCCACAGTGACATGGTCAGCACTGACTTGCTGCCCACTGTGACATGGCCCCACAGTGACATGGCCACCACTGACCCGCTGTCCACTGTGACATGGCCCCACAGTGACATGGCCAGCACTGACTTGCTGCCCACTGTGACATGGCCCCCACAGTGACATGGCCACCACTGTCCCGCTGCCCACTGTGACATGGCCCCCACAGTGACATGGCCACCACTGACCCGCTGCCCATTGTGACATGGACCCAACTGTGACAGGGCCACCACTGACCTGCTGCCCACTGTGACATGGCCCCCTCAGTCACATGACCACCACTGTCCCGCTGCCCACTGTGACATGGCCCCCACAGTGACATGGCCACCTCTGACCCGCTGTTCACTGTGACATGGCCCCCACAATGACATGGCCACCACTGACTTGCTGCCCATTGTGACATGGACCCAACTGTGACATAGCCACCACTGACATGCTGCTCACTGTTACATGGCGCCCATAGTCACATGACCACCACTGTCCCGCTGCCCACTGTGACATGGCCCCCACAGTGACATGGCCACCACTGACCCGCTGCCCATTGTGACATGGACCCAACTGTGACAGGGCCACCACTGACCTGCTGCCCACTTTGACATGGCGCCCATAGTCACATGACCACCATTGTCCCGCTGCCCACTGTGACATGGCCCCCACAGTCACATGGCCACCACTGACATGCTGCCCTCTGTGACATGGCCCCACAGTGACATGGCCACCACTGACCCGCTGTCCACTGTGACATGGCCCCACAGTGACATGGCCACCACTGACCCGCTGCCCATTGTGACATGGACCCAACTGTGACAGGGCCACCACTGACCTGATGCCCACTGTGACATGGCCCCCTCAGTTACATGACCACCACTGTCCCGCTGCCCACTGTGACATGGCCCCCACAGTGACATGGCCAGCACTGACTTGCTGCCCACTGTGACATGGCCCCACAGTGACATGGCCACCACTGACCTGCTGCCCACTGTGACATGGCCCCACAGTGACATGGCTACCAGTAATCTGCTGCCCACTGTGACATGGCCCCCACAGTGACATGGCCACCACTGACGCGCTGCCCATTGTTACATGGACCCAACTGTGACATGGCCACCACTGTACCGCTGCCCAATGTGACATGGCCCCCACAGTGACATGGCCACCACTGACCCGCTGTCCACTGTGACATGGCCCCACAGTGACATGGCCAGCACTGACTTGCTGCCCACTGTGACATGGCCCCCACAGTGACATGGCCACCACTGACGCGCTGCCCACTGTGACATGGCCCCCACAGTGACATGGCCACCACTGAACCGCTGCCCATTGTGACATGAACCCAACTATGACAGGGCCACCACTGACCTGCTCCCCACTGTGACATGCCCCCCTCAGTCACATGACCACCACTGACCCTGTGTCCACTGTGAGATGGCCTCCACAGTGACATGGCCACCACTGACCCGCTGTCCACTGTGACATGGCCCCCACAGTGACATGGTCACCAGTGACCTGCTGCCCATTGTGACATGGCCCCCACAGTGACATGGCCACCTCTGACCCGCTGTTCACTGTGACATGGCCCCACAGTGACATGGCCAGCACTGACTTGCTGCCCACTGTGACATGGCCCCCACAATGACATGGCCACCACTGACTTGCTGCCCATTGTGACATGGACCCAACTGTGACATAGCCACCACTGACATGCTGCTCACTGTGACATGGCGCCCATAGTCACATGACCACCACTGTCCCGCTGCCCACTGTGACATGGCCCCCACAGTGACATGGCCACCACTGACCCGCTGCCCATTGTGACATGGACCCAACTGTGACAGGGCCACCACTGACCTGCTGCCCACTTTGACATGGCGCCCATAGTCACATGACCACCACTGTCCCGCTGCCCACTGTGACATGGCCCCCACAGTCACATGGCCACCACTGACATGCTGCCCTCTGTGACATGGCCCCACAGTGACATGGCCACCACTGACCCGCTGTCCACTGTGACATGGCCCCACAGTGACATGGCCACCACTGACCCGCTGCCCATTGTGACATGGACCCAACTGTGACAGGGCCACCACTGACCTGATGCCCACTGTGACATGGCCCCCTCAGTTACATGACCACCACTGTCCCGCTGCCCACTGTGACATGGCCCCCACAGTGACATGGCCACCACTGACTTGCTGCCCACTGTGACATGGCCCCACAGTGACATGGCTACCACTGAGCTGCTGCCCACTGTGACATGGCCCCACAGTGACATGGCTACCAGTAATCTGCTGCCCACTGTGACATGGCCCCCACAGTGACATGGCCACCACTGACGCGCTGCCCATTGTTACATGGACCCAACTGTGACATGGCCACCACTGTACCGCTGCCCAATGTGACATGGCCCCCACAGTGACATGGCCACCACTGACCCGCTGTCCACTGTGACATGGCCCCACAGTGACATGGCCAGCACTGACTTGCTGCCCACTGTGACATGGCCCCCACAGTAACATGGCCAGCACTGACTTGCTGCCCACTGTGACATGGCCCCCACAGTGACATGGCCACCACTGAACCGCTGCCCATTGTGACATGAACCCAACTATGACAGGGCCACCACTGACCTGCTCCCCACTGTGACATGCCCCCCTCAGTCACATGACCACCACTGACCCTGTGTCCACTGTGAGATGGCCCCCACAGTGACATGGCCACCACTGACCCGCTGTCCACTGTGACATGGACCCCACAGTGACACGGTCACCAGTGACCTGCTACCCACTGTGACATGGTCCCCACAGTGACATGGTCACCAGCGACATGCTGTCCACTGTGACATGGCCCCCACAATAACATGGCCACCACTGACCTGCTGGCCACTGTGACACGGCCCCCACAGTTACATGGCCACCAGCGACCTGCTTCCCATTGTGACATGGCCCCCACAGTGACATGGCCACCACTAACCTGCTGCCCGTTGTGACATGGCCCCCACAGTGACATGGCCACCACTGACCTGCTACCCACTGTGACATGGTCCCCACAGTGACATGGTCACCAGCGACATGCTGTCCACTGTGACATGGCCCCCACAATAACATGGCCACCACTGACCTGCTGGCCACTGTGACACGGCCCCCACAGTTACATGGCCACCAGTGACCTGCTGCCCATTGTGACATGGCCCCCAGAGTGACATGGCCACCACTAACCTGCTGCCCACTGTGACATGGCCCCCAGAGTGACAGGGCCACTACTGACTTGCTGCCCACTGTGACATAGCCCCCTCAGTCACATCACCACCACTGTACCGCTGCCCACTGTGACATGGCCCCCAAGTGACATGGCCACCACTGACCTGCTGCCCAATGTGACATGGCCCCACAGTGACATGGCTACCACTAACCTACTGCCCAATGTGACATGGCCCCACAGTGACATGGCCAGCACTGACTTGCTGCCCACTGTGACATGGCCCCCACAGTGACATGGCTACCACTAACCTACTGCCCACTGTGACATGGCCCCACAGTGACATGGCCAGCACTGACTTGCTGCCCGCTGTGACATGGCCCCCACAGTGACATGGCTACCACTAACCTGCTTCCCACTGTGACATGGCCCCCACAGTGACATGGCCACCACTGACCTGCTGCCCAATGTGACATGGCCCGCACAGTGACATGGCCACCACTGACCTGCTGCCCAAAGTGACATGGCCCCCACAGTGACATGGCTACCACTAACCGGCTGCCCACTGTGACATGGCCCCCACAGTCACATGGCCACCACTGACCCGCTGCCCATTGTGACATGGACCCAACTGTGACAGGGCCACCACTGACCTGCTGCCCACTGTGACATGGCCCCCTCAGTCACATGACCACCACTGTCCCGCTGCCCACTGTGACATGGCCCCACAGTGACATGGCTACCACTAACCTGCTACCCACTGTGACATGGCCCCCTCTGTCACATGATCACCACTGTACCGCTGCCCACTGTGACATGGCCCCCACGGTGACATGGCCACCACTGACCCGCTGTCCACTGTGGCATGGCCCCACAGTGACATGGCCAGCACTGACCTGCTGCCCACTGTGACATGGCCCCCACAGTGACATGGCTACCACTGACCTGCTGCCCACTGTGACACGGCCCCCACAGTGACATGGCCGCCACTGACCCGCTGCCCATTGTGACATGGACACAACTGTGACAGGGCCACAACTGACCCGCTGCCCACTGTGACATGGCCCCCTCAGTCACATGACTACCACTATCCCGCTGCCCACTGTGACATGGCCCCCACAATGACATGGCCACCACTGACCTGCTGCCCATTGTGACATGCACCCAACTGTGACATAGCCACCACTGACATGCTGCTCACTGTGACATGGCGCCCATAGTCACATGACCACCACTGTCCCGCTGTCCACTGTGACATGGCCCCACAGTGACATGGCCAGCACTGACTTGTTGCCCACTGTGACATGGCCCCCACAGTGACATGGCCACCACTGTCCCGCTGCCCACTGTGACATGGCCCCCACAGTGACATGGCCACCACTGACCCGCTGCCCATTGTGACATGGACCCAACTGCGACATGGCCACCACTGTACCGCTGCCCAATGTGACATGGCCCCCACAGTGACATGGCCACCACTGACCCGCTGTCCACTGTGACATGGCCCCACAGTGACATGGCCAGCACTGACTTGCTGCCCACTGTGACATGGCCCCCACAGTGACATGGCCAGCACTGACTTGCTGCCCACTGTGACATGGCCCCCACAGTGACATGGCCACCACTGAACCGCTGCCCATTGTGACATGAACCCAACTATGACAGGGCCACCACTGACCTGCTCCCCACTGTGACATGCCCCCCTCAGTCACATGACCACCACTGACCCTGTGTCCACTGTGAGATGGCCTCCACAGTGACATGGCCACCACTGACCCGCTGTCCACTGTGACATGGCCCCCACAGTGACATGGTCACCAGTGACCTGCTGCCCATTGTGACATGGCCCCCACAGTGACATGGCCACCTCTGACCCGCTGTTCACTGTGACATGGCCCCCACAATGACATGGCCACCACTGACTTGCTGCCCATTGTGACATGGACCCAACTGTGACATAGCCACCACTGACATGCTGCTCACTGTGACATGGCGCCCATAGTCACATGACCACCACTGTCCCGCTGCCCACTGTGACATGGCCCCCACAGTGACATGGCCACCACTGACCCGCTGCCCATTGTGACATGGACCCAACTGTGACAGGGCCACCACTGACCTGCTGCCCACTTTGACATGGCGCCCATAGTCACATGACCACCACTGTCCCGCTGCCCACTGTGACATGGCCCCCACAGTCACATGGCCACCACTGACATGCTGCCCTCTGTGACATGGCCCCACAGTGACATGGCCACCACTGACCCGCTGTCCACTGTGACATGGCCCCACAGTGACATGGCCACCACTGACCCGCTGTCCACTGTGACATGGCCCCACAGTGACATGGCCAGCACTGACTTGCTGCCCGCTGTGACATGGCCCCCACAGTGACATGGCTACCACTAACCTGCTTCCCACTGTGACATGGCCCCCACAGTGACATGGCCACCACTGACCTGCTGCCCAATGTGACATGGCCCGCACAGTGACATGGCCACCACTGACCTGCTGCCCAATGTGACATGGCCCCCACAGTGACATGGCTACCACTAACCGGCTGCCCACTGTGACATGGCCCCCACAGTGACAGGGCCACCACTGACCCGCTGTCCACTGTGACATGGCCCCACAGTGACATGGCCAGCACTGACTTGCTGCCCACTGTGACATGGCCCCCACAGTGACATGGCCACCACTGAACCGCTGCCCATTGTGACATGAACCCAACTATGACAGGGCCACCACTGACCTGCTACCCACTGTGACATGCCCCCCTCAGTCACATGACCACCACTGACCCTGTGTCCACTGTGAGATGGCCCCCACAGTGACATGGCCACCACTGACCCGCTGTCCACTGTGACATGGCCCCCACAGTGACACGGTCACCAGTGACCTGCTGCCCATTGTGACATGGCCCCCACAGTGACATGGCCACCACTGACCTGCTACCCACTGTGACATGGTCCCCACAGTGACATGGTCACCAGCGACATGCTGTCCACTGTGACATGGCCCCCACAATAACATGGCCACCACTGACCTGCTGGCCACTGTGACACGGCCCCCACAGTTACATGGCCACCAGTGACCTGCTTCCCATTGTGACATGGCCCCCACAGTGACATGGCCACCACTAACCTGCTGCCCGTTGTGACATGGCCCCCACAGTGACATGGCCACCACTGACCTGCTACCCACTGTGACATGGTCCCCACAGTGACATGGTCACCAGCGACATGCTGTCCCCTGTGACATGGCCCCCACAATAACATGGCCACCACTGACCTGCTGGCCACTGTGACACGGCCCCCACAGTTACATGGCCACCAGTGACCTGCTGCCCATTGTGACATGGCCCCCACAGTGACATGGCCACCACTAACCTGCTGCCCACTGTGACATGGCCCCCAGAGTGACAGGGCCACTACTGACTTGCTGCCCACTGTGACATGGCCCCCTCAGTCACATCACCACCACTGTACCGCTGCCCACTGTGACATGGCCCCCACAGTGACATGGCCACCACTGACCTGCTGCCCAATGTGACATGGCCCCACAGTGACATGGCTACCACTAACCTACTGCCCACTGTGACATGGCCCCACAGTGACATGGCCAGCACTGACTTGCTGCCCGCTGTGACATGGCCCCCACAGTGACATGGCTACCACTAACCTACTGCCCACTGTGACATGGCCCCACAGTGACATGGCCAGCACTGACTTGCTGCCCGCTGTGACATGGCCCCCACAGTGACATGGCTACCACTAACCTGCTTCCCACTGTGACATGGCCCCCACAGTGACATGGCCACCACTGACCTGCTGCCCAATGTGACATGGCCCGCACAGTGACATGGCCACCACTGACCTGCTGCCCAATGTGACATGGCCCCCACAGTGACATGGCTACCACTAACCGGCTGCCCACTGTGACATGGCCCCCACAGTGACAGGGCCACCACTGACCTGCTGCCCACTGTGACATGGCGCCCATAGTTACATGGCCACCACTGATATGCTACCCACTGTGACATGGCCCCACAGTGACATGGCCACCACTGACACGCTGCCCTCTGTGACATGTCCCCAAATGTGACATGGCCACGCCTGTCCTTCTGCCCACTGTTAAGTAGCCCGGTCTCGCGGTAGTTGAGACGTTTGACCAATGGGAGCCGCTATTGACTACAGGTCAGATTCGGTCTGGGTATAAACGTAGTCTCTTGGGGGAGCCATTTTGAGTTTGTCCCCCTGGAGCTGCACGCTGCGGTCAGGACTCTCCCCTTGGGTTCGGGACGCCGCCCAGGGAAACTCCTCGAGGTGCCTTGGGTTGGGACGCTGCCCTGAGCAGGTCCTCGAGGTTGAGAGCCCTCACTTTCCAGGTGAGTGATAGCGCGTTTTGGGTTGTCGTTAAACCCTAGGTAGTGAAGTTTTGTTTACGTTTGGGGTTGTCGTTAAACCCCTAGGCTGTGAGGCTTTGTTTTACGTTTTGGGTTCTCGTTAAACCCACGGAGTGGAGTGAAGTTTGCGTTTGGGGTTGTCGTTAAACCCCTGGGGTGTGAGGTTTTCTTTACGTTTCGGGTTCCCGTTAAACCCCAGGAAGTGAGATTTGCGTTTGGGGTTCTCGTTAAACCTCTGGGGAGTGGGGTTTTGTAAAGCCTCTGGGGTTATTGTTAAACCCCAGAAAGTTATTCTGTCCTCCTCTTGCGGACATCCGGATCTGTAATTTACGGAGGGCTGATTGGTGGTTTTAGAAAAAATAAATTTATTTATTTTTTTAAATTGGTGGTGGGTTGCTTATTTGGAAGCCTCCGTAACAATTGGCGTAGTCGGCAGGATGTCCATAGAGGAGTTGTTACAGAAATATAGTTGTGCCCCCTCCCCTCTTGAGATACAGTGGGCAAGAGAGAGATGGTTTGACCCGGTAGAAGTTGTGAGAAAGTTAGAACAGAGCCGGGGAAGTTGGTGGACAAGCGGAAATGAAGGAAAAATGTGCGCCATATTAGGTGCCTGTTTGATTCAGGCCCAGGATTATTTTGCAGCAGTGGAGAGAGATGTTTTGGAGGAGCAGTTGGAAATTGATCGTTTAAAGTCGGAGTTATTACGAGAAAGAGAAAGAAGGTTGTTATTAGAAAAAAAAAAATGAGATCATGCTGGCACGAGCAAAAAGACCCCCTAGTGTTGCTCAGATTCGAAAGTTAATTACCAGTGCAGATCTTGAGGAGTGGGATGGAGACATCTGGGGAGAGTCTGATGAAAGTGGTTCGGAAGAAATGAAGGAGTTGGAGGAAAGACATGTGCGACCTCTCATTAAAACAGAAAGGCATACAGGTCCACAAGGTGGGAACCCCCGAACCACCGTTCGCACAACCCCCTGGACGGGACCGGAGCTTGGTGAGCTTCAGGTTAAATATTCCCGTAAGCCAGGTGAAACTGAAACTGAATATTTGTGGAGAGTTTCTCTGATGGGGGGGGATCGAATCCTGTTGAGTGACGATGAGGCGGGAGGTTTCTGGGGTCCCGGAGTGTTTTTAAGTGATGGACCAGCGGGTAACCAGTCGATAACATCTCGAGTGGCTTACTGGGCTGGGGGTGTGGACCCGAAGGAGAGGGGGGAGCCTGTTACTATTAAAGTAAAGGGACTGTCGGAGCTGGCTGAGGGAGTGCAAAAGGCAGCTTGTATTCAGGCTATGTATGAGAGGGGGCGGTGTGGAATTCCGCTTGCGGCGCCAGTGGATCCCAGCCACCTTAAACCTCTCATTAGAGGGCTCCCGGATGCCTTAAAGATACATGTCCAGTCCCTTAGAGAGAGGGTACAAAGGGCTATTGAATGTAATCAGCGAAATTCCTCCAATGCCCGTGTACATGTGTTAACATGGGCTGAAGTATTACATGATTTGGTTGCTTATGGACGAGAGATGGGCTGGACTGACTTGAGTGGGGGTGGGGGTGAAAATCGGAGGGTTCGACAAGTTAGTCGAACGGTTTCCCCTGCTGAACAGCCTGCCCGTAGAGAGTTTGAATCGCCCCGAGATAAGCCAGGTCGATTTTATGAGTTAGGAAGGAATGATCTTTGGCGGAAGGCATTGGCATTGGGGATACCCCGGGCTATGTTGCATGGGCAATCTACTGATAATATCTTAAAGTTAGTGGAGTTGCTGGAGGGGAAAACTCAAGAACAAAGGGAAGCACAGGTAACTGTACTCCCTCAGGAAGGGAAAATTAACCCTTTTGTGGCATCGAGGGGAGAGCTGAGAGAGTCAAAAAACTAGTAGCTGCGGTTTGGGGATCGGGCCGCCCACTCCGCATGGTGAATTCCTGCCAATGGTCAGCTGATAAGGAACCTTATATACATATCCCTGTGGGTCCTAAACGGATAAGTTTGGAGTTTTTAATTGACACAGGGGCTCAAGTTAGTGTTTTAAATAGACAACAAGCTATTGAGTTAGGACTTAAACCATCGAGAAAATTTATAAATATAGTAGGTGTGACGGGGGCAATAGAAAAATGTCCCCTAGTGAGAAATGGACGCCACTGCGACTTGGCCACCACTGACCTGCTACCCACTGTGACATGGCCCCCACAATGACATGGCCACCACTGACCTGCTGCCCACTGTGACACGGCCCCCACAGTTACATGGCCACCAGTGACTTGCTGCCCAGTGTGACATGGCCCCCACAGAGACATGGCTTCCACTAACCTGCTGCCCACTGTGACATGGCCCCACAGTGACAGGGCCACCACTGACCTGCTGTCCATTGTGACATGGACGCCACTGTGACATGGCCACAACTGACCCGCTGTTCACTGTGACATGGCCCCACAGTGACATGGCTTCCACTAACCTGCTGCCCACTGTGACATGGCCCCACAGTGACATGGCCACCACTGACCTGCTGCGCACTGTGACATGGCCCCACAGTGACATGGCTACCAGTAATCTGCTGCCCACTGTGACATGGCCCCCACAGTGACATGGCCACCACTGACGCGCTGCCCATTGTTACATGGACCCAACTGTGACATGGCCACCACTGTACCGCTGCCCAATGTGACATGGCCCCCACAGTCACATGGCCACCACTGACCCGCTGTCCACTGTGACATGGCCCCACAGTGACATGGCCAGCACTGACTTGCTGCCCACTGTGACATGGCCCCCACAGTGACATGGCTACCACTAACCTGCTGCCCACTGTGACATGGCCCCCACAGTGACATGGCCACCACTGAACCGCTGCCCATTGTGACATGAACCCAACTATGACAGGGCCACCACTGACCTGCTCCCCACTGTGACATGCCCCCCTCAGTCACATGACCACCACTGACCCTGTGTCCACTGTGAGATGGCCCCCACAGTGACATGGCCACCACTGACCCGCTGTCCACTGTGACATGGCCCCCACAGTGACACGGTGACCAGTGACCTGCTGCCCATTGTGACATGGCCCCCACAGTGACATGGCCACCACTGACCTGCTACCCACTGTGACATGGTCCCCACAGTGACATGGTCACCAGCGACATTCTGTCCACTGTGACATGGCCCCCACAATAACATGGCCACCACTGACCTGCTGGCCACTGTGACACGGCCCCCACAGTTACATGGCCACCAGTGACCTGCTTCCCATTGTGACATGGCCCCCACAGTGACATGGCCACCACTAACCTGCTGCCCGTTGTGACATGGCCCCCACAGTGACATGGCCACCACTGACCTGCTACCCACTGTGACATGGTCCCCACAGTGACATGGTCACCAGCGACATGCTGTCCCCTGTGACATGGCCCCCACAATAACATGGCCACCACTGACCTGCTGGCCACTGTGACACGGCCCCCACAGTTACATGGCCACCAGTGACCTGCTGCCCATCGTGACATGGCCCCCACAGTGACATGGCCACCACTAACCTGCTGCCCACTGTGACATGGCCCCCAGAGTGACAGGGCCACTACTGACTTGCTGCCCACTGTGACATGGCCCCCTCAGTCACATCACCACCACTGTACCGCTGCCCACTGTGACATGGCCCCCACAGTGACATGGCCACCACTGACCTGCTGCCCAATGTGACATGGCCCCACAGTGACATGGCTACCACTAACCTACTGCCCACTGTGACATGGCCCCACAGTGACATGGCCAGCACTGACTTGCTGCCCGCTGTGACATGGCCCCCACAGTGACATGGCTACCACTAACCTACTGCCCACTGTGACATGGCCCCACAGTGACATGGCCAGCACTGACTTGCTGCCCGCTGTGACATGGCCCCCACAGTGACATGGCTACCACTAACCTGCTTCCCACTGTGACATGGCCCCCACAGTGACATGGCCACCACTGACCTGCTGCCCAATGTGACATGGCCCGCACAGTGACATGGCCACCACTGACCTGCTGCCCAATGTGACATGGCCCCCACAGTGACATGGCTACCACTAACCGGCTGCCCACTGTGACATGGCCCCCACAGTGACAGGGCCACCACTGACCTGCTGCCCACTGTGACATGGCGCCCAGAGTTACATGGCCACCACTGATATGCTACCCACTGTGACATCGCCCCACAGTGACATGGCCACCACTGACACGCTGCCCTCTGTGACATGTCCCCAAATGTGACATGGCCACGCCTGTCCTTCTGCCCACTGTTAAGTAGCCCGGTCTCGCGGTAGTTGAGACGTTTGACCAATGGGAGCCGCTATTGACTACAGGTCAGATTCGGTCTGGGTATAAACGTAGTCTCTTGGGGGAGCCATTTTGAGTTTGTCCCCCTGGAGCTGCACGCTGCGGTCAGGACTCTCCCCTTGGGTTCGGGACGCCGCCCAGGGAAACTCCTCGAGGTGCCTTGGGTTGGGACGCTGCCCTGAGCAGGTCCTCGAGGTTGAGAGCCCTCACTTTCCAGGTGAGTGATAGCGCGTTTTGGGTTGTCGTTAAACCCTAGGTAGTGAAGTTTTGTTTACGTTTGGGGTTGTCGTTAAACCCCTAGGCTGTGAGGCTTTGTTTTACGTTTTGGGTTCTCGTTAAACCCACGGAGTGGAGTGAAGTTTGCGTTTGGGGTTGTCGTTAAACCCCTGGGGTGTGAGGTTTTCTTTACGTTTCGGGTTCCCGTTAAACCCCAGGAAGTGAGATTTGCGTTTGGGGTTCTCGTTAAACCTCTGGGGAGTGGGGTTTTGTAAAGCCTCTGGGGTTATTGTTAAACCCCAGAAAGTTATTCTGTCCTCCTCTTGCGGACATCCGGATCTGTAATTTACGGAGGGCTGATTGGTGGTTTTAGAAAAAATAAATTTATTTATTTTTTTAAATTGGTGGTGGGTTGCTTATTTGGAAGCCTCCGTAACAATTGGCGTAGTCGGCAGGATGTCCATAGAGGAGTTGTTACAGAAATATAGTTGTGCCCCCTCCCCTCTTGAGATACAGTGGGCAAGAGAGAGATGGTTTGACCCGGTAGAAGTTGTGAGAAAGTTAGAACAGAGCCGGGGAAGTTGGTGGACAAGCGGAAATGAAGGAAAAATGTGCGCCATATTAGGTGCCTGTTTGATTCAGGCCCAGGATTATTTTGCAGCAGTGGAGAGAGATGTTTTGGAGGAGCAGTTGGAAATTGATCGTTTAAAGTCGGAGTTATTACGAGAAAGAGAAAGAAGGTTGTTATTAGAAAAAAAAAAATGAGATCATGCTGGCACGAGCAAAAAGACCCCCTAGTGTTGCTCAGATTCGAAAGTTAATTACCAGTGCAGATCTTGAGGAGTGGGATGGAGACATCTGGGGAGAGTCTGATGAAAGTGGTTCGGAAGAAATGAAGGAGTTGGAGGAAAGACATGTGCGACCTCTCATTAAAACAGAAAGGCATACAGGTCCACAAGGTGGGAACCCCCGAACCACCGTTCGCACAACCCCCTGGACGGGACCGGAGCTTGGTGAGCTTCAGGTTAAATATTCCCGTAAGCCAGGTGAAACTGAAACTGAATATTTGTGGAGAGTTTCTCTGATGGGGGGGGATCGAATCCTGTTGAGTGACGATGAGGCGGGAGGTTTCTGGGGTCCCGGAGTGTTTTTAAGTGATGGACCAGCGGGTAACCAGTCGATAACATCTCGAGTGGCTTACTGGGCTGGGGGTGTGGACCCGAAGGAGAGGGGGGAGCCTGTTACTATTAAAGTAAAGGGACTGTCGGAGCTGGCTGAGGGAGTGCAAAAGGCAGCTTGTATTCAGGCTATGTATGAGAGGGGGCGGTGTGGAATTCCGCTTGCGGCGCCAGTGGATCCCAGCCACCTTAAACCTCTCATTAGAGGGCTCCCGGATGCCTTAAAGATACATGTCCAGTCCCTTAGAGAGAGGGTACAAAGGGCTATTGAATGTAATCAGCGAAATTCCTCCAATGCCCGTGTACATGTGTTAACATGGGCTGAAGTATTACATGATTTGGTTGCTTATGGACGAGAGATGGGCTGGACTGACTTGAGTGGGGGTGGGGGTGAAAATCGGAGGGTTCGACAAGTTAGTCGAACGGTTTCCCCTGCTGAACAGCCTGCCCGTAGAGAGTTTGAATCGCCCCGAGATAAGCCAGGTCGATTTTATGAGTTAGGAAGGAATGATCTTTGGCGGAAGGCATTGGCATTGGGGATACCCCGGGCTATGTTGCATGGGCAATCTACTGATAATATCTTAAAGTTAGTGGAGTTGCTGGAGGGGAAAACTCAAGAACAAAGGGAAGCACAGGTAACTGTACTCCCTCAGGAAGGGAAAATTAACCCTTTTGTGGCATCGAGGGGAGAGCTGAGAGAGTCAAAAAACTAGTAGCTGCGGTTTGGGGATCGGGCCGCCCACTCCGCATGGTGAATTCCTGCCAATGGTCAGCTGATAAGGAACCTTATATACATATCCCTGTGGGTCCTAAACGGATAAGTTTGGAGTTTTTAATTGACACAGGGGCTCAAGTTAGTGTTTTAAATAGACAACAAGCTATTGAGTTAGGACTTAAACCATCGAGAAAATTTATAAATATAGTAGGTGTGACGGGGGCAATAGAAAAATGTCCCCTAGTGAGAAATGGACGCCACTGCGACTTGGCCACCACTGACCTGCTACCCACTGTGACATGGCCCCCACAATGACATGGCCACCACTGACCTGCTGCCCACTGTGACACGGCCCCCACAGTTACATGGCCACCAGTGACTTGCTGCCCAGTGTGACATGGCCCCCACAGAGACATGGCTTCCACTAACCTGCTGCCCACTGTGACATGGCCCCACAGTGACAGGGCCACCACTGACCTGCTGTCCATTGTGACATGGACGCCACTGTGACATGGCCACAACTGACCCGCTGTTCACTGTGACATGGCCCCACAGTGACATGGCTTCCACTAACCTGCTGCCCACTGTGACATGGCCCCACAGTGACATGGCCACCACTGACCTGCTGCCCACTGTGACATGGCCCCACAGTGACATGGCTACCAGTAATCTGCTGCCCACTGTGACATGGCCCCCACAGTGACATGGCCACCACTGACGCGCTGCCCATTGTTACATGGACCCAACTGTGACATGGCCACCACTGTACCGCTGCCCAATGTGACATGGCCCCCACAGTGACATGGCCACCACTGACCCGCTGTCCACTGTGACATGGCCCCACAGTGACATGGCCAGCACTGACTTGCTGCCCACTGTGACATGGCCCCCACAGTGACATGGCTACCACTAACCTGCTGCCCACTGTGACATGGCCCCCACAGTGACATGGCCACCACTGAACCGCTGCCCATTGTGACATGAACCCAACTATGACAGGGCCACCACTGACCTGCTCCCCACTGTGACATGCCCCCCTCAGTCACATGACCACCACTGACCCTGTGTCCACTGTGAGATGGCCCCCACAGTGACACGGTGACCAGTGACCGGCTGCCCATTGTGACATGGCCCCCACAGTGACATGGCCACCACTGACCTGCTACCCACTGTGACATGGTCCCCACAGTGACATGGTCACCAGCGACATTCTGTCCACTGTGACATGGCCCCCACAATAACATGGCCACCACTGACCTGCTGGCCACTGTGACACGGCCCCCACAGTTACATGGCCACCAGTGACCTGCTTCCCATTGTGACATGGCCCCCACAGTGACATGGCCACCACTAACCTGCTGCCCGTTGTGACATGGCCCCCACAGTGACATGGCCACCACTGACCTGCTACCCACTGTGACATGGTCCCCACAGTGACATGGTCACCAGCGACATGCTGTCCCCTGTGACATGGCCCCCACAATAACATGGCCACCACTGACCTGCTGGCCACTGTGACACGGCCCCCACAGTTACATGGCCACCAGTGACCTGCTGCCAATCGTGACATGGCCCCCACAGTGACATGGCCACCACTAACCTGCTGCCCACTGTGACATGGCCCCTAGAGTGACAGGGCCACTACTGACTTGCTGCCCACTGTGACATGGCCCCCTCAGTCACATCACCACCACTGTACCGCTGCCCACTGTGACATGGCCCCCACAGTGACATGGCCACCACTGACCTGCTGCCCAATGTGACATGGCCCCACAGTGACATGGCTACCACTAACCTACTGCCCACTGTGACATGGCCCCACAGTGACATGGCCAGCACTGACTTGCTGCCCGCTGTGACATGGCCCCCACAGTGACATGGCTACCACTAACCTACTGCCCACTGTGACATGGCCCCACAGTGACATGGCCAGCACTGACTTGCTGCCCGCTGTGACATGGCCCCCACAGTGACATGGCTACCACTAACCTGCTTCCCACTGTGACATGGCCCCCACAGTGACATGGCCACCACTGACCTGCTGCCCAATGTGACATGGCCCGCACAGTGACATGGCCACCACTGACCTGCTGCCCAATGTGACATGGCCCCCACAGTGACATGGCTACCACTGACCGGCTGCCCACTGTGACATGGCCCCCACAGTGACAGGGCCACCACTGACCTGCTGCCCACTGTGACATGGCGCCCATAGTTACATGGCCACCACTGATATGCTACCCACTGTGACATGGCCCCACAGTGACATGGCCACCACTGACACGCTGCCCTCTGTGACATGTCCCCAAATGTGACATGGCCACGCCTGTCCTTCTGCCCACTGTTAAGTAGCCCGGTCTCGCGGTAGTTGAGACGTTTGACCAATGGGAGCCGCTATTGACTACAGGTCAGATTCGGTCTGGGTATAAACGTAGTCTCTTGGGGGAGCCATTTTGAGTTTGTCCCCCTGGAGCTGCACGCTGCGGTCAGGACTCTCCCCTTGGGTTCGGGACGCCGCCCAGGGAAACTCCTCGAGGTGCCTTGGGTTGGGACGCTGCCCTGAGCAGGTCCTCGAGGTTGAGAGCCCTCACTTTCCAGGTGAGTGATAGCGCGTTTTGGGTTGTCGTTAAACCCTAGGTAGTGAAGTTTTGTTTACGTTTGGGGTTGTCGTTAAACCCCTAGGCTGTGAGGCTTTGTTTTACGTTTTGGGTTCTCGTTAAACCCACGGAGTGGAGTGAAGTTTGCGTTTGGGGTTGTCGTTAAACCCCTGGGGTGTGAGGTTTTCTTTACGTTTCGGGTTCCCGTTAAACCCCAGGAAGTGAGATTTGCGTTTGGGGTTCTCGTTAAACCTCTGGGGAGTGGGGTTTTGTAAAGCCTCTGGGGTTATTGTTAAACCCCAGAAAGTTATTCTGTCCTCCTCTTGCGGACATCCGGATCTGTAATTTACGGAGGGCTGATTGGTGGTTTTAGAAAAAATAAATTTATTTATTTTTTTTAAATTGGTGGTGGGTTGCTTATTTGGAAGCCTCCGTAACAATTGGCGTAGTCGGCAGGATGTCCATAGAGGAGTTGTTACAGAAATATAGTTGTGCCCCCTCCCCTCTTGAGATACAGTGGGCAAGAGAGAGATGGTTTGACCCGGTAGAAGTTGTGAGAAAGTTAGAACAGAGCCGGGGAAGTTGGTGGACAAGCGGAAATGAAGGAAAAATGTGCGCCATATTAGGTGCCTGTTTGATTCAGGCCCAGGATTATTTTGCAGCAGTGGAGAGAGATGTTTTGGAGGAGCAGTTGGAAATTGATCGTTTAAAGTCGGAGTTATTACGAGAAAGAGAAAGAAGGTTGTTATTAGAAAAAAAAAAATGAGATCATGCTGGCACGAGCAAAAAGACCCCCTAGTGTTGCTCAGATTCGAAAGTTAATTACCAGTGCAGATCTTGAGGAGTGGGATGGAGACATCTGGGGAGAGTCTGATGAAAGTGGTTCGGAAGAAATGAAGGAGTTGGAGGAAAGACATGTGCGACCTCTCATTAAAACAGAAAGGCATACAGGTCCACAAGGTGGGAACCCCCGAACCACCGTTCGCACAACCCCCTGGACGGGACCGGAGCTTGGTGAGCTTCAGGTTAAATATTCCCGTAAGCCAGGTGAAACTGAAACTGAATATTTGTGGAGAGTTTCTCTGATGGGGGGGGATCGAATCCTGTTGAGTGACGATGAGGCGGGAGGTTTCTGGGGTCCCGGAGTGTTTTTAAGTGATGGACCAGCGGGTAACCAGTCGATAACATCTCGAGTGGCTTACTGGGCTGGGGGTGTGGACCCGAAGGAGAGGGGGGAGCCTGTTACTATTAAAGTAAAGGGACTGTCGGAGCTGGCTGAGGGAGTGCAAAAGGCAGCTTGTATTCAGGCTATGTATGAGAGGGGGCGGTGTGGAATTCCGCTTGCGGCGCCAGTGGATCCCAGCCACCTTAAACCTCTCATTAGAGGGCTCCCGGATGCCTTAAAGATACATGTCCAGTCCCTTAGAGAGAGGGTACAAAGGGCTATTGAATGTAATCAGCGAAATTCCTCCAATGCCCGTGTACATGTGTTAACATGGGCTGAAGTATTACATGATTTGGTTGCTTATGGACGAGAGATGGGCTGGACTGACTTGAGTGGGGGTGGGGGTGAAAATCGGAGGGTTCGACAAGTTAGTCGAACGGTTTCCCCTGCTGAACAGCCTGCCCGTAGAGAGTTTGAATCGCCCCGAGATAAGCCAGGTCGATTTTATGAGTTAGGAAGGAATGATCTTTGGCGGAAGGCATTGGCATTGGGGATACCCCGGGCTATGTTGCATGGGCAATCTACTGATAATATCTTAAAGTTAGTGGAGTTGCTGGAGGGGAAAACTCAAGAACAAAGGGAAGCACAGGTAACTGTACTCCCTCAGGAAGGGAAAATTAACCCTTTTGTGGCATCGAGGGGAGAGCTGAGAGAGTCAAAAAACTAGTAGCTGCGGTTTGGGGATCGGGCCGCCCACTCCGCATGGTGAATTCCTGCCAATGGTCAGCTGATAAGGAACCTTATATACATATCCCTGTGGGTCCTAAACGGATAAGTTTGGAGTTTTTAATTGACACAGGGGCTCAAGTTAGTGTTTTAAATAGACAACAAGCTATTGAGTTAGGACTTAAACCATCGAGAAAATTTATAAATATAGTAGGTGTGACGGGGGCAATAGAAAAATGTCCCCTAGTGAGAAATGGACGCCACTGCGACTTGGCCACCACTGACCTGCTACCCACTGTGACATGGCCCCCACAATGACATGGCCACCACTGACCTGCTGCCCACTGTGACACGGCCCCCACAGTTACATGGCCACCAGTGACTTGCTGCCCAGTGTGACATGGCCCCCACAGAGACATGGCTTCCACTAACCTGCTGCCCACTGTGACATGGCCCCACAGTGACAGGGCCACCACTGACCTGCTGTCCATTGTGACATGGACGCCACTGTGACATGGCCACAACTGACCCGCTGTTCACTGTGACATGGCCCCACAGTGACATGGCTTCCACTAACCTGCTGCCCACTGTGACATGGCCCCACAGTGACATGGCCACCACTGACCCGCGGCCCATTGTGACATGGACCCAACTGTGACATGCCCACCACTGACCTGCTGCGCACTGTGACATGACCCCCTCAGTGACATGACCACCACTGACCCGGTGTCCACTGTGACATGGCCCCCACAATGACATGGCTACCACTAACCTTCTGCCCACTGTGACATGGCCCCCACAGTCACATGGCCACCACTGACCCGCTGCCCATTGTGACATGGACCCAACTGTGACAGGGCCACCACTGACCTGCTGCCCACTGTGACATGGCCCCCTCAGTCACATGACCACCACTGTCCCGCTGCCCAATGTGACATGGCCCCACAGTGACATGGCTACCACTAACCTGCTACCCACTGTGACATGGCCCCCTCTGTCACATGATCACCACTGTCCCGCTGCCCACTGTGACATGGTCCCCACGGTGACATGGCCACCACTGACCCGCTGTCCACTGTGGCATGGCCCCACAGTGACATGGCCAGCACTGACCTGCTGCCCACTGTGACATGGCCCCCACAGTGACATGGCTACCACTGACCTGCTGCCCACTGTGACACGGCCCCCACAGGGACATGGCCGCCACTGACCCGCTGCCCATTGTGACATGGACAAAACTGTGACAGGGCCACCACTGACCTGCTGCCCACTGTGACATGGCAGCCATAGTCACATGACCACCACTGTCCCGCTGCCCACTGTGACATTGAGGCCACAGTCACATGGCCACCACTGACCCGCTGTCCACTGTGACATGGCCCCACAGTGACATGGTCAGCACTGACTTGCTGCCCGCTGTGACATGGTCCCCACACTGACATGGCTACCACTAACTTGCTGCCCACTGTGACATGGCCCCCACAGTGACATGGCCACCACTGACCCGCTGCCTATTGTGACATGGCCCCCTCAGTCACATGACCACCACTGACCCGGTGTCCACTGTGACATGGCCCCCACCGTGACATGGCCACCACTGATCCGCTGCCCATTGTGACATGGCCCCCTCAGTCACATGACCACGACTGTCCCGCTGCCCACTGTGACATGGCGCCCACAGTCACATGGCCACCGCTGACTTGCTGCCCTCTGTGACATGTCCCCAAATGTGACATGGCCACGCCTGTCCTTCTGCCCACTGTTAAGTAGCCCCCACAGTGACAGGGCCACCACTGACCTGCTGCCCATTGTGACATGGACGCCACTGCGACATGGCCACCACTGACCTGCTGCCCACTGTGACATGGCGCCCATAGTCACATGACCACCACTGTCCCGCTGCCCACTGTGACATGGCCCCCACAGTCACATGGCCACCACTGTCCCGCTGCCCACTGTGACATGGCCCCACAGTGACATGGTCAGCACTGACTGGCTGCCCACTGCGACATGGCCCCGACAGTGACATGGCTACCACTGACCTGCTGCCCACTGTGACATGGCCCCCACAGTGACATGGCCACCACTGACCCTCTGCCCACTGTGACATGGCCCCAACTGTGACAGGGCCACCGCTGATCCGCTGTCCACTGTGACATGGCCCCACAGTGACATGGCCAGCACTGACTTGCTGCCCACTGTGACATGGCCCCCACAGTGACATGGCCACCACTGACTTGCTGCCCACTGTGACATGGCCCCAACAGTCACATGGCCACCACTGACTCGCTGCCCACTGTGACATGGCGCCCATAGTGACATGGCCACCACTGACACGCTGCCCACTGTGACATGGCCCCCACAGTGACATGGCCACCACTGACTTGCTGCCCACTGTGACATGGCCCCCACAGTCACATGGCCACCACTGACCCGCTGCCCACTGTGACATGGCCCCCACAGTGACATGGCCACCACTCACCTGCTGCCCGCTGTGACATGGCCCCCACAGTGACATGGCCACCACTGACGCGCTGCCCATTGTGACATGGACCCAACTGTGACAGGGCCACCACTGTACCGCTGCCCACTGTGACATGGCCCCCACAGTCACATGGCCACCACTGACCCGCTGCCCATTGTGACATGGACCCAACTGTGACAGGGCCACCACTGACCCGCTGTCCACTGTGACATGGCCCGCACAGTGACATGGCCACCACAGACCCGCTGCCCATTGTGACATGGCACCCACAGTGACAGGGCCACCACTGACCTGCTGCCCACTGTGACATGGCGCCCATTGTCACATGACCACCACTGTCCCGCTGCCCACTGTGACATGGCACCCACAGTCACATGGCCACCACTGACACGCTGTCCACTGTGACATGACCCCACAGTGACATGGCCACCACAGACCCGCTGCCCATTGTGACATGGCACCCACAGTGACAGGGCCACCACTGACCTGCTGCCCACTGTGACATGGCGCCCATTGTCACATGACCACCACTGTCCCGCTGCCCACTGTGACATGGCGCCCACAGTCACATGGCCACCACTGACACGCTGTCCACTGTGACATGACCCCACAGTGACATGGCCAGCACTGACCCGCTGCCCATTGTGACATGGCCCCCACAGTGACATGGCCACCACTGACCCGCTGCCCATTGTGACATGGCCCCCACAGTCACATGACCACCACTGAACCGGTGTCCACTGTGACATGGCCCCCACAGTGACATGGCTACCACTGACCCGCTGTCCACTGTGACATGGCCCCACAGTGACATGGCCACCACTGACCCGCTGCCCATTGTGACATGGACCCAACTGTGACAGGGCCACCACTGACCTGCTGCCCACTGTGACATGGCCCCCACAGTCACATGACCACCACTGAACCGGTGTCCACTGTGACATGGCCCCCACAGTGACATGGCCAGCACTGACCCACTGCCCACTGTGACATGGCCCCCACAGTGACATGGCCACCACTGACCTGCTGTCCACTGTGACATGGCCCCACAGTGACATGGCCAGCACTGACTTGCTGCCCGCTGCGACATGGCCCCCACAGTGACATGGCTACCACTGACCTGATGCCCACTGTGACATGGCCCCCACAGTGACATGGCCACCATTGACCTGCTGCCCACTGTGACATGCCCCCCTCAGTCACATGACCACCACTGACCCGCTGTCCACTGTGACATGGCCCCACAGTGACATGGCCAGCACTGACTTGCTGCCTGCTGCGACATGGCCCCCACACTGACATGGCTACCACTGACACGATGCCCACTGTGACATGGCCCCTACAGTGACATGGCCACCACTGACCCGCTGCCTTTTGTGACATGGACCCAACTGTGACAGGGCCACCACTGATCCACTGTCCACTGTGACATGGCCCCACAGTGACATGGCCACCACTGTCCTGCTGCCCACTGTGACATGGCCCCCACAGTGACATGGCCACCACTGACCCGCTGCCTTTTGTGACATGGACCCAACTGTGACAGGGCCACCACTGACCTGCTGCCCACTGTGACATGGCCCCAGAAGTGACATGGCCACCACTGACCTGCTACCCACTGTGACATGGCCCCCACAGTGACATGTTGTATTGGTTTCATCTTGGCTAAATGCCAGGTACCCACCAAGTCGCTCTATCACTTCCCCTCCTTTCCACTTTTTTTCTCAACAGGGCAAAGAGGGGAAAGAAAATATGATAGGAAAACAAAACAACCCTTGTGGGTAAAACAAAAGCAGTTTAAATATAAGCAAAGCGAAGCAAAGGTCCGCGCGCGGAAGCAAAAAAAAAGAAAACAGATTTATTCTCTACTTCACATGAACAGGCGATGTCGGGCCTTCTCAGGAAGCAGGGCTCCAATACGCATAGTGGTTGCCTCGGAGGACCAAGGGTGACCCCCCCCCCCCCCCCCTTCCACCAGTCTCCCATCTTTATACTGAGCAGACGTCATATGGTATGGAATATCCCTTTGGTCAGTTTGGGTCAGCTGTCCTGGTTGTGTCCCCTCCCGAGATCGTGCCCACCCCATCCCACTGTGGGGGGGGGAAATGTCATAAAGAGCCTTGGTGCTGTGTAAGCACTACCCAGCAGTAGCCACAACACCAGGGTGCTATCAACACCCTGCCAGCTCCCAACATAAAACACAGCACCATGAGGGCTGCTACAGGGGAAAACCAATTCTGGCTCAGCCAGACCCGGTACAGTCTCCACCCCTTATTCCATACCATTTACGTCATGCCCAGGTCCCACATAACACATTTATTCATTCCGTAAGCTTTCTTCACTCCTCCAGATGTTCAGTGACTTGGCTCCCATCTGTCAAGATGGATGTTCAGGACAGGAGCAGTATGTTTGACTGTTGGACTCCAGCACCGGCTAGGTTTGGGTCATCATCGCACGTATCTGGTTCACTCTTTGTCATTCCTACTTCCTCCATCACTTCCTGCAACATACAACTCAACCCACAGATAATTTTTGCCCCAAGTTTAAATCTCCTTGAGGCACACACTGAGTAGCCCCATTCTCCCGCATTACCCACCAAGTACATCCAGGTCCCTGAGCAAAAACAATCCCACGAGTGGGCTTGCCTTTTCCCAAGGGAGCAGCAATCCACACTGCCTTCCCCAGCCATTGCCCTGTGTGTACTACAGGGACCTTATCTCCTCCCACGGTATGAAGGGGGTTTGTTTGGGCAGGACCAGGACGGTTAACAGATCCTCTCGTGTTAATTAGCCAAGTGGCTTCTGCTAAATTTATATCCCAGTGTTTCCATCCCCCATTGTCCAATGCTCTCAACATAGTCTTCAACAGTCCATTGTATCTTTCAATCTTTCCAGACGCTTGTGGGTAATAAGGGATGTGATACACCCACTCAATGCCGTGTTTCTTTGCCCAGGAGTTTATGAGATTATTTCGAAAATGGGTCCCATTGTCTGATTCGATTCTTTCAGGAGTACCATGTCGCCATAAAATTTGCCTTTCAAGACCTAAGATGGTATTTCGGGCAGTGGCATGATTTACAGGGTACGTCTCAAGCCAACCAGTAGTTGCTTCCACTATGGTGAGTATGTAGCGCTTGCCTTGGCGTGTTCGTGGCAATGGTCCAATATAGTCAATTTGCCAGGCCTCACCATATCGAAAACTCAGCCATCGCCCTCTGTTCCAGGGAGACTTTACTCGTGTGGCTCGCTTGATTGCAGCACATGTTTCACATTCATGAGTGACCTGTGAGATGGCCTCCATGGTCAGGTCCACCCCTCGATCACGAGCCCATCTGTACGTTGCATCTTTCCCGAGATGCCCGGATGTTTCATGGGCCCATTGAGCTACAAATAGCTCACCCTTGTGCTCCCAGTCCAGGTCCAGCTGAGCTACTTCAATTTTAGCAGCCTTGTCTACTTGCTCATTGTTTTGATGTTCTTCGGTGGCACGGCTTTTAGGCACGTGGGCATCTACATGACGTACCTTTAGAGCCACGTTTTCCACTCGGGCAGCGATGTCCTGCCACAGTGCAGCAGCCCAGATGGGTTTACCTCTGCGCTGCCAATTGGTCTTCTTCCACTCCTGTAGCCACCCCCACAGGGCATTAGCCACCATCCAGGAGTCAGTGTAGAGATACAGTACTGGCCACTTTTCTCGTTCAGCAATCTTTAGGGCTAGTTGGATCGCTTTTACTTCTGCAAACTGACTTGACTCGCCCTCTACTTCAGTGGCCTCAACGACTTGTCTTGTGGGGCTCCACACAGCAGCTTTCCACTTTCGATGGTTTCCTACCACACGACAGGATCCATCAGTAAACAGAGCATACCGCCTTTCATCTTCTGGTAACTCGTTATATGGTGGTGCTTCTTGGGCACGAGCCACCTCCTCAGGCAGTGCTCCAAAATCTCTACCTTCTGGCCAGTCCATGATCTCTTCCAGGATTCCTGGACGGTTGGGTTTTCCCAGTCGAGCTCGTTGCGTGATTAACGCTACCCATTTACTCCAGGTAGCACTGGTTGCATGATGTGTAGAAGGGATGTTTCCTTTGAACATCCAATGTAATACAGGCACTCGCGGTGCCAAGAGGAGCTGTGCTTCTGTACCAACAACTTCTGAAGCGGCTCGAATCCCCTCATGTGCTGCCAATATCTCCTTTTCAGTTGGAGTGTAGTGGGCTTCTGTCGGAGGAAAACAGCGGGAGACGAGCCATCATTTGATGCACAAAGTCTCAGCTTTATTACCGGTCGCTATCCCTTTTATTACATTGTTAATTAGCTAATACATATTGCAAAAAGCTAGCTCATTATTGGTAGTTAAGCTAGAAGGCCTTTTACGCCCATCTATATCTCTTGTAGTTTCTATTTCCCACAACTTTCTCATAGTTTCGATTCCTGATTTTTCCTCTCTGAATCCTGCTGTTGTTCTTCGTTCAGACGCTCAAGGTCGAGCACGTCCTCACCAGTCAGGCCAGTGTCAGCAATTCCTCTGTGCTGTGTCCTTTCTCACGTAGCCAGTCGTCCACAACACTCTCCACAGGCTTCTGATCCTCAATATCCCCGGCTCCAAAATCCTAATGGTTGACCCCGAGTTTCACCTGGTATCTTCTGCCAGAGGCTCCATGTGAGGCCATGCTCCCCAGTTGATGTGTAAAGTACATTTTGCACATCTGGTCCTGTCCGAACAGGCCCAAGAGCTACCGCCCAAGCTATCTCCTGTTTGATGTGCTCAAAGGCTTGTTGTTGCTCAAGACCCCACTCAAAATTGTTCTTCTTTCGGGTTACTTGATAGAGAGGGCTCACCAGCTGACTGTAACCTGGAATGTGCATCCTCCAAAATCCCACAAGTCCTAAGAAAGCTTGTGTTTCCTTCTTGTTGGTCGGTGGAGACACAGCTGCTATCTTGTTGACAACATCCATAGGCACACGGCGGCGTCCATCTTGCCATTTTATTCCCAAGAACTGAATCTCCTGTGCTGGTCCCTTGACCTTGCTTTTCTTTATGGCAAACCCAGCTCTCAGAAGAATCTCAATTACTTTTTGTCCTTTCTTGAACACTTCTTCTGCCTTGTTGCCCCACACAATGATGTCATCGATGTACTGTAGATGTTCAGGGGCATCACCCTTTTCCAGTGCAGTTTGAATTAGTCCATGACAAATAGTGGGGCTGTGCTTCCACCCCTGGGGTAGTCGATTCCAGGTATATTGGACACCCCTCCACGTGAAGGCAAACTGTGGCCTGCACTCTTCTGCCAAAGGAATTGAAAAGAATGCATTGGCGATGTCGATTGTGGCGTACCACTTGGCTGCCTTTGACTCCAGTTCATATTGGAGCTCTAACATATCTGCTACAACAGCACTCAGTAGTGGCGTCACTTCGTTCAGGCCACGATAGTCTACTGTCAACCTCCACCCTCCGTCAGACTTTCGCACTGGCCATATTGGGCTATTAAAAGGCGAATGTGTCTTACTGATGACACCTTGGGTCTCCAGTTGATGGATCAGTTCTTGGATGGGAGCCAGAGAGTCTCGGTTCGTGCGATACTGCCATCGGTGCACGGTCCTCATAGCAATTGGCACCTGTTGTTCTTCAACTCGCAACAGTCCTACAACAAAAGGATCTTCTGAGAGGCCAGGCAGATTAGACAACTGTTTGACCTTCTCTGTGTTCACACTGGCCACACCAAAGCCCATCGGTATCCTTTTGGGTCTTTGAAATACCCCCTCTTGAGGTAGTCAATGCCCAAGATACAAGGGGCTTCTGGGCCAGTTACAATGGGATGTTTTTCCCACTTGTCCCCAGTCAAGCTAACCTCGGCCTCCAGTACTGACAGTTCTTGACATCCGCCTGTCACTCCTGAGATCCAGATGGGTTCTGCCCCTCTATAACCTGATGGCATTAATGTACACTGTGCCCCGGTGTCGATCAAAGCCTGGTACTTCTGTGGATTTGATGTGCCAGGCCATCGAATCCACACTGTCCAATACATCCGATCATCCCTTTCCTCCTCCTGGCTGAAGGCAGGGGCCCTCTATTCCTGTTCTTGGTCAGAGTATTCACTGTCTGACCCTTGCCATGCCAGGCCGGAAACTCCGTCATCAGGGCCAAGGGAGGTGATCTCAGTCTTCCTGTATCTGGGAGATAGCTGATTACTTTCTTGCGGTCTCACACCAGCTACATTAACAACCTTCTTGGATGTCTTCTTCTTGGCAGGGGTCTTTCCTCGCAATTCATGTACACGAGCTTCCAACTTGAAGGTGGGTTGACCATCCCACTTCCTCATGTCCTCCCCCTGGTCACGCAGGAAGAACCAAAGTTCACCACGTGTCATGCGCCTAGGTTTCCCTTTCCCTCTGACTGGGGTGGAAGAGAACTGATTTCTTGGGGTGCTCCTGACATCTAAGGCACTCGCCCGTAGAGATGAGGAGGTACCAAGACTCTCTTCAAAGTTCTGAAGCCAGGAAGAGACTGCCTCCACAGTTGGCGTACATCTTAGTCCTTCTCCCACATCCATTTCTGGATAGTACATCGCAGCCAAGCCGGCAGAATACGAGGATGGTGCACCTTTAATCACCTTCCTCCACATGGCCCGTGTGCACAGGACATCCTCTGGATTTTTAGGGGCTTCATCATTATCTGGATCACTATAGATGACTTCCAGCACTGCTAATTCTCTCAGGTACTGGACATCTTCATCCGCAGTAGCCCACTTCCCTGGGGAGTTGTCCGTAAGATCTTCCTTGAAAGGATATCTTGCTTTAACACTTGAAAGGAGCCGTCTCCACAGACTGCAAATTCCTGTTTCTTTTCCAATTCCCCTTTCAATTCCTCGATCTCTAGCAAGGGAACCCAGCTGTTGGGCTTCCTTACCTTCCAGCTGCTGAGCATCAGCCCCATTATCCCAGCATCGAAGCAGCCAGGCAGCAATCCGCTCACCCGGCTGGCGGCTATAGTCTTTCCGCAGATCTCGCAGTTCTGATGATGTCAGTGACCGGGTAGTTTCTGCCTCCTGTTTGAGTTCTGTTATTCCCTCTTCTGACCCCTTTGCTGAAGGACCCGCTTCTTCCTCCTCTTTCTCGTCCATTATTAATCGAGGGTATGGACCTGTTGTTCTCCTTGTCCACTGTTTCTTTTTTACTACTGGGGCAACCTCTGCTGTTATTGTTTTTGTTTGAGTTCCCATTTCCGCCACAGTCCTTTGAGAGCACTGAACTGCAGCTCGATAAGCACACGCCAGGCCCCAGTACAGCGCTAGGAGTTCCTGATTTTCATCGGGATAGACAAGGCACCCTTCTATCAGGTGTTGTGTCAATTTTGCAGGGTTGCTTGCCTGTTCAGGGGTAAGATCCCAGGCTACAGGAGGTGATAACCGTCCGAGGAATCTGCCCAAATCCTTCCACTCCTCCTGCCACCCAGGGACAGGCCACCTCAGGGCACATTTTGGTATTCTTTCACCCAAAATTTGCTTTCTCTTACACCAAAAACCTAACGAGCTCCACACAGCCCACAATAGGCGAATAGCATTAATGAACAGTATCAAAGAGCTAACATAAGGATTAATAAGTACTTCGGGAGCTTGCAGAATAAAACCACTCATGATGTTCCCAATTTCTTCCAGCATGTTCCCAAGCTTAGCAAAATAAAGATAAGCAGAGCAATAAACAAACCCGTGACCAGCACAAGAGCTTGTTGCTTAATAACTGCTATAGCTATAGCACAATAAATATAAAACTGCCATTGTCCTGCCCCACGATGGGCGCCAAAAAAGACTGTGGTGGTTTGACCTTGGCTAAATGCCAGGTACCCACCAAGTCGCTCTATCACTTCCCCCCCTTTCCCCTTTTTTTCTCAACAGGGCAAAGAGGGGAAAGAAAATAAGATAGGAAAACAAAACAACCCTTGTGGGTAAAACAAAAGCAGTTTAAATATAAGCAAAGCGAAGCAAAGGTCCGCGCGCGGAAGCAAAAAAAAAGAAAACAGATTTATTCTCTACTTCACATGAACAGGCGATGTCGGGCCTTCTCAGGAAGCAGGGCTCCAATACGCATAGTGGTTGCCTCGGAGGACCAAGGGTGACCCCCCCCCCCCCCCCCCTTCCACCAGTCTCCCAGCTTTATACTGAGCAGACGTCATATGGTATGGAATATCCCTTTGGTCAGTTTGGGTCAGCTGTCCTGGTTGTGTCCCCTCCCGAGATCGTGCCCACCTCATCCCACTGTGGGGGGGGGGGGGAATGTCATAAAGAGCCTTGGTGCTGTGTAAGCACTACTCAGCAATAGCCACAACACCAGGGTGCTATCAACACCCTGCCAGCTCCCAACATAAAACACAGCACCATGAGGGCTGCTACAGGGGAAAACCAATTCCGGCTCAGCCAGACCTGGTACACATGGCCACCACTGACCTGCTGCCCACTGTGACATGACCTCACAGTGACATGGCCACCACTGATCTGCTGCCCACTGTGACATGGCCCCAACAGTGACATGGCCACCACTGACCTGCTGCCCACTGTGACATGGCCAGAAAAGTGACAGGGCCACCACTGACCTGCTGCGCACTGTGACATGGTCCCCACACTGACATGGCCACCACTGACCTGCTGCCCACTGTGACTTGGCCTCACAGTGACATGGCCACCACTGACCCGCTGCCCACTGTGACTTGGCCTCACAGTGACATGGCCACCACTGACCCGCTGCCCACTGTGATATGGCCGCAAAACCGATATAGAGAGGAGGAAGACAGGAAGAGAGAGGAAGAGAGAGCAAGAGAGAAGGGGATAGGCAGTGGGAAGCAGCAGGAGGAAAGGGGACACAGAGGAAGAGAGACGAAAAGAGAGGAAGAAGAGAGAGGAGGAAGAGAGAGGAGGAAGAGAGAGTAGGAATAGAGCGGAGGAAGAGAGAGGAGATAGAGGGGCAACAGAGAGGAGGAAGAGAGAAGAAGAGGGAGGAAGAGAGAGAGGGATATGGAGAGAGAAGAAGCAGGGGAAAAGGGGAGCAAAGAGAGAGGAAAACAGAAGAAGAGGAAGAGAGAGGAAGAAAGAGGAGGAGGAGAGAGGAGGAAGAGAGGATGAGAGAGGAAGAGAAAGGAAGAGAGGAGGAGAGAGGAGGAGAGAGGGGGAAGAGAGAGGAGGAAGAGAGAGGAAGAGGAGAGAGGAGGAAGAGAAAGGAGGAAAAGAGAGGAGGAAGAGAGAGGAAGAGGATAGAGGACGAAAACAGAGGATGAAAAGAGTGGAGGAAGAGAGAGAAGGAAGAGAGAGGAGGAAGAGAGAGGGGGAAGAAATATGAGGAAGAGAGAGGAAGAGGAGAGAGGAGGAAGAGAGAGGAGGAAGAGAGAGAAGGAAGAGAGAGGAGGAAGAGAGAGGAGGAAGAGAGAGGAGGAGGAGAGAAGAGGAAGAGAGAGGAAGAAGAGAGAGGAGGAAGAGAGAGGAGCAAGAGAGAGGAGGAAGAGAGAGGAAGAGAAGAGAGGAGGAAGAGAGAGGACGAAAAGAGAGGAGGAAGAGAGAGGAAGAGAAGAGAGGAGGAAGAGAGAGGAGGAAGAGAGAGGAGGAAGAGAGATGAGGAAGAGGAGAGAGGAGGAGAGAGGAGGAAGAGAGAGGAGGAAGAGAGAGGAGGAAGAGAGAGGAGGAAGAGAGATGAGGAAGATAGAGGAAGAGGAGAGTGGACGAAGAGAGACGAGGAAGAGAGAGGAGGAAGAGAGAGGAGCAAGAGAGAGGAGGAAGAGAGAGGAAGAGGGGAGACGAGGAAGAGAGAGGAGGAAGAGAGAGGACGAAGAGAGAGAAGGAAGAGAGAGGAGGAAGAGAGGCGAGGGTGAGAGAGGAGCAAGAGAGAGGAGGAAGAGAGAGGAGGAAGAGAGAGGTAGAGGAGAGAGGAGGAAGAGAGAGCAAGAGGAGAGAGGACGAAGAGAGTGGACGAAGAGAGAGGACGAAGAGAGAAGGAGTGAGGACGAAGAGAGAGGAGGAAGAGAGAGGAAGAAGAGAGAAGAAGAGGAGTGAGGACGAAGAGAGAGGAGGAAGAGAGAGGAAGAGTAGAGAGGAGGAGGAGAGAGGAGGAAGAGAGAGGAGGAAGAGAGAGGAGGAAAAGAGAGGAAGAGGAGAGAAGAGGAAGAGACAGGAGAAAGAGAGAGGAGGAGGAGAGAGGAGGAAGAGAGAGGAGGAAGAGACAGGAGAAAGAGAGAGAAGGAAGAGAGAGGAGGAAGAGAGAGGAAGAGGAGAGAGGAGGAAGAGAGAGGAGGAAGAGGAGGAAGAGAGATGAGGAAGAGAGAGGAGGAAGAGAGAGGAAGAAGAGAGAGGAGGAAGAGAGAGGAGGAAGAGAGAGGTGGAAGAGAGAGGAGGAGGAGAGAGGTGGAAGAGAGACAAGAGAAGAGAGGAGGAAGAGAAAGGACGAAAAGAGGAGGAAGAGAGAGGAAGAGGAGAGTGGAAGAAGAGAGACGAGGAAGAGAGAGGAGAAAGAGAGAGGAAGAAGAGAGAGGAGGAAGAGAGAGGAGGAAGAGAGAGGAGGAGGAGAGAGGAAGAGGAGAGAGGAGGAATAGAGAGGAGGAATAGAGAGGAGGAAGAGAGAGGAGGAGGAGAGAGGAGGAAGAGAGAGGAGGAAGAGAGAGAAAGAGGAGAGTGGAGGAAGAGAGAGAAGGAAGAGAGAGGAAGAAGAGACAAGAAGAAGAGTGAGGACGAAGAGAGAGGATGAAGAGAGTGGAGCAAGAGAGAGGAGGAAGAGAGAGGAGGAGGAGAGAGAAGGAAGAGAGAGGAAGAAGAGAGAGGAGGAAGACAGAGGAGGAAGAGAGAGGAGGAAGAGAGAGGAGGAAGAGAGAGAAGGAAGAGAAAGGAGGGGGAGAGAGGAGGAAGCGAGAGGAAGAGGAGAGAGGAGGAGAGATGAGAAAGAGAGAGGAGGAAGATAGAGGAGGAAGAGAGAGGAGGAAGAGAGAGGAGGAACGGAGATGAGGAAGAGAGAGGAAGAAGAGAGAGGAAGAGGAGAGAGGAGGAAGAGAGAGGAGGAAGAGAGAGGAGGAAGGGAGAGGAGGAAGAGAGAGGAAGAAGAGAGAGGAAGATGAGAGCGGAGGAAGAGAGAGGAGGAAGAGAGAGGAGGAAGAGAGAGGAGGAAGAGAGACGAGGAAGAGAGAGGAGGAAGAGAGAGGAAGAGGAGAGTGGAGGAGGAGAGAGGAGGAAGAGAGAGGAGGAGGAGAGAGTAGAAAGAGAGAGGAAGAGGAGAGAGGAGGAGGAGAGAGGAGGAAGAGAGAGGAGGAAGAGGGAGGAGGGAGAGAGAGGAGGAAGAGAGAGGAAGAGGAGAGAGGAGGAGGAGAGAGGAGGAGGAGAGAGTAGGAAGAGAGAGGAAGAGGAGAGAGGAGGAGGAGAGAGGAGGAAGAGAGAGGAGGAAGAGGGAGGAGGGAGAGAGAGGAGGAAGAGAGAGGAGGGAGAGAGAGGAGGAAGAGGAGAGAGGAGGGGAGGAGAGGAAGAGGAGGAAGAAGAGAGAGGAAGAGGAGAGAGGAGGAAGAAAGAGGAGGAAGAGAGATGAGGAAGAGATTGGAGGAAGTGAGAGGAGGAAGAGAGAGGAAGAGGAGAGAGGACAAAGAGAGAGGACCCAGAAAGAGGAGGCAGAGAGAGGAGGAAGAGAGAGGAGGAAGAGGGAGGAGGAAGGGAGAGGAGGAAGAGAGAGGAAGAACAGATAGAGGAAGTTGAGAGAGGAGGAAGAGAGAGGAGGAAGAGAGACGAAGAGGAGAGTGGAGGAAGAGATTGGTGGAAGAGAGAGGAGGAAGAGAGAGGAGGAAGAGAGAGGAGGAAGAGAGAGGAAGAAGAGAGAGGAAGAGGAGAGAGGAGGAAGAGAGAGGAGGATGAGGGAGGCAGATGTGAGAGGAGGAGGAGAGAGGAGGAAGAGAGAGGGGGAAGAGAGAGGAAGAGGAGAGAGTAGTTAGTAGAGAGGAGGAAGAGAGAGGAGGAAGAGAGAGGAGGATGAGAGAGGAAGAGGAGAGAGGAGAGAGGAAGAAGAGAGAGGAGGAAGAGAGATGAAGAGGAGAGAAGAGGAGGAGAGAGGAGGAAGAGAGAGGAGGAAGAGAGAGGAGGGAGAGAGAGGAGGAAGAGGGGAAGAGGAGAGAGGAGGAAGAGAGAGGAGGAGGAGAGAGGAGGAAGAGAGAGGAGGAAGAGAGAAGAGGAAGAGAGAGGAAGAGGAGAGAGGAGGAGAGAGGAGGAAGAGAGAGGAGGAAGAGAGAGGAGGAAGAGAGAGGAGGAACGGAGATGAGGAAGAGAGAGGAAGAAGAGAGAGGAAGAGGAGAGAGGAGGAAGAGAGAGGAGGAAGAGAGAGGAGGAAGGGAGAGGAGGAAGAGAGAGGAAGAAGAGAGAGGAAGATGAGAGCGGAGGAAGAGAGAGGAGGAAGAGAGAGGAGGAAGAGAGAGGAGGAGGAGAGAGGAGGAAGAGAGAGGAGGAAGAGAGAGGAAGAGGAGAGTGGAGGAGGAGAGAGGAGGAAGAGAGAGGAGGAAGAGAGAGGAGGAAGAGAGAGGAGGAAGAGAAAGGAGAAGGAGACAGGAGGAAGAGAGAGGAAGAGGAGAGAGGAGGAGAGAGGATGAAGAGAGCGGAGGAAAAGAGAGGAGGAAGAGAGACGAAGAGGAGAGTAGAGGAAGATATTTGTGGAAGAGAGAGGAGGAAGAGAGAGGAGGAAGAGAGAGGAGGAAGAGAGAGAAGGAAGAGAGAGGAAGATGAGAGAGGAGGAGGAGAGAGGAGGAAGAGAGAAGAGGATGAGGGAGGAAGAGGTGAGAGGAGGAGGAGAGAGGAGGAAGAGAGAGGAGGAAGAGAGAGGAGAAAGAGAGAGGATGAAGAGAGAGGTGGAAAAGAGAGGAGGAGGACAGAGGAGGTTGAGAGAGGAAGAGGAGAGAGGAGAGAGGAGGAAGAGAGAGGAGGAAGTGAGAGGAGGAAGAGAGATGATGAGGAGAGAGGAGGAGGAGAGAGGAGGAAGAGAGAGGAGGAAGAGAGAGGAGGGAGAGAGAGGAGGAAGAGGAGAGAGGAGGGGAGGAGAGGAAGAGGAGGAAGAAGAGAGAGGAAGAGGAGAGAGGAGGAAGAAAGAGGAGGAAGAGAGATGAGGAAGAGATTGGAGGAAGTGAGAGGAGGAAGAGAGAGGAAGAGGAGAGAGGACAAAGAGAGAGGACCAAGAAAGAGGAGGCAGAGAGAGGAGGAAGAGAGAGGAGGAAGAGGGAGGAGGAACGGAGAGGAGGAAGAGAGAGGAAGAACAGATAGAGGAAGTTGAGAGAGGAGGAAGAGAGAGGAGGAAGAGAGACGAAGAGGAGAGTGGAGGAAGAGATTGGTGGAAGAGAGAGGAGGAAGAGAGAGGAGGAAGAGAGAGGAGGAAGAGAGAGGAAGAAGAGAGAGGAAGAGGAGAGAGGAGGAAGAGAGAGGAGGATGAGGGAGGCAGATGTGAGAGGAGGAGGAGAGAGGAGGAAGAGAGAGGAGGAAGAGAGAGGAAGAGGAGAGAGTAGTTAGTAGAGAGGAGGAAGAGAGAGGAGGAAGAGAGAGGAGGAAGAGAGAGGAAGAGGAGAGAGGAAGAGGAGAGAGGAGGAGGAGTGAGAAGGAAGAGAGAGGAGGAAGAGAGAGGAGGAAGAGAATGGAAGAGGAGAGAGGAGGAGAGATGAGAA
>JASWHU010000191.1:0-225231 GCA_030819815.1 Strix occidentalis
TGTTGCCCTGGAGAGCTTGCAGAGCACTGGGGGAAAAGCAGGCAGAGAATTCCCTGCTAGCACCTTCTCTGTGCCTGGGAAGCAAAAGTGTTCACATTGCTTCGCAGAATCGCGTTTGTGCAGAAAACACTAACACTTGTTCAGAAGGAAAGAAAGCACAGAGCCCCAGATTTTATGTTGCCCTGGAGAGCTTGCAGAGCACTGGGGAAAGGCAGGCAGAGAATTCCCTGCTAGCACCTTCTCTGTGCCTGGGAAGCACAAGTGTTCACATTGCTTCGCAGAATCGTGTTTGTGCAGAGAAACACTAACACTTGTTCAGAAGGAAAGAAAGCACAGAGCCCCAGATTTTATGTTGCCCTGGAGAGCTTGCAGAGCACTGGGGAAAGGCAGGCAGAGAATTCCCCTGCTAGCACCTTCCCTGTGCCTGGGAAGCAAAAGTGTTCACATTGCTTCGCAGAATCGTGTTTGTGCAGAAAACACTAACACTTGTTCAGAAGGAAAGAAAGCACAGAGCCCCAGATTTTATGTTGCCCTGGAGAGCTTGCAGAGCACTGGGGAAAAGCAGGCAGAGAATTCCCTGCTAGCACCTTCTCTGTGCCTGGGAAGCAAAAGTGTTCACACTGCTTCGCAGAATCGCGTTTGTGCAGAAAACACTAACACTTGTTCAGAAGGAAAGTAAGCACAGAGCCCCAGATTTTATGTTGCCCTGGAGAGCTTGCAGAGCACTGGGGGAAAGCAGGCAGAGAATTCCCTGCTAGCACCTTCTCTGTGCCTGGGAAGCAAAAGTGTTCACATTGCTTCGCAGAATCGCGTTTGTGCAGAAAACACTAACACTTGTTCAGGAAGGAAAGAAAGCACAGAGCCCCAGATTTTATGTTGCCCTGGAGAGCTTGCAGAGCACTGGGGAAAAGCAGGCAGAGAATTCCCTGCTAACACCTTCTCTGTGCCTGGGAAGCAAAAGTGTTCCACATTGCTTCGCAGAATCGCGTTTGTGCTGAAAACACTAACACTTGTTCAGAAGGAAAGAAAGCACAGAGCCCCAGATTTTATGTTGCCCTGGAGAGCTTGCAGAGCACTGGGGAAAGGCAGGCAGAGAATTCCCTGCTAGCACCTTCTCTGTGCCTGGGAAGCACAAGTGTTCCCATTGCTTCGCAGAAATCGCCTTTGTGCAGAAAACACTAACACTTGTTCAGGAAGGAAAGAAAGCACAGAGCCCCAGATTTTATGTTGCCCTGGAGAGCTTGCAGAGCACTGGGGGAAAGGCATGCAGAGAATTCCCTGCTAGCACCTTCTCTGTGCCTGGGAAGGAGAAGTGTTCACATTGCTTCGCAGAATCGCGTTTGTGCAGAAAACACTAACACTTGTTCAGAAGGAAAGAAAGCACAGAGCCCCAGATTTTATGTTGCCCTGGAGAGCTTGCAGAGCACTGGGGAAAAGCAGGCAGAGAATTCCCTGCTAGCACCTTCTCTGTGCCTGGGAAGCACAAGTGTTCACATTGCTTCGCAGAATCGCGTTTGTGCAGAAAACACTAACACTTGTTCAGAAGGAAAGAAAGCACAGAGCCCCAGATTTTATGTTGCCCTGGAGAGCTTGCAGAGCACTGGGGAAAGGCAGGCAGAGAATTCCCTGCTAGCACCTTCCCTGTGCCTGGGAAGCAAAGTGTTCACATTGCTTCGCAGAATCGCGTTTGTGCAGAAAATACTAACACTTGTTCAGAAGGAAAGAAAGCACAGAGCCCCAGATTTTATGTTGCCCTGCAGAGCTTGCAGAGCACTGGGGAAAGGCAGGCAGAGAATTCCCTGCTAGCACCTTCTCTGTGCCTGGGAAGCAAAAGTGTTCACATTGCTTCGCAGAATCGCGTTTGTGCAGAAAACACTAACACTTGTTCAGAAGGAAAGAAAGCACAGAGCCCCAGATTTTATGTTGCCCTGGAGAGCTTGCAGAGCACTGGGGAAAAGCAGGCAGAGAATTCCCTGCTAGCACCTTCTCTGTGCCTGGGAAGCAAAAGTGTTCACATTGCTTCGCAGAATCGCGTTTGTGCAGAAAACACTAACACTTGTTCAGAAGGAAAGAAAGCACAGAGCCCCAGATTTTATGTTGCCCTGGAGAGCTTGCAGAGCACTGGGGAAAAGGCAGGCAGAGAATTCCCTGCTAGCACCTTCTCTGTGCCTGGGAAGCAAAAGTGTTCACATTGCTTCGCAGAATCGCGTTTGTGCAGAAAACACTAACACTTGTTCAGAAGGAAAGAAAGCACAGAGCCCCAGATTTTATGTTGCCCTGGAGAGCTTGCAGAGCACTGGGGAAAGGCAGGCAGAGAATTCCCTGCTAGCACCTTCCCTGTGCCTGGGAAGCAAAAGTGTTCACATTGCTTCGCAGAATCGCGTTTGTGCAGAAAACACTAACACTTGTTCAGAAGGAAAGAAAGCACAGAGCCCCAGATTTTATGTTGCCTGGAGAGCTTGCAGAGCACTGGGGAAAAGCAGGCAGAGAATTCCCTGCTAGCACCTTCTCTGTGCCTGGGAAGCAAAAGTGTTCACATTGCTTCGCAGAATCGCGTTTGTGCAGAAAACACTAACACTTGTTCAGAAGGAAAGAAAGCACAGAGCCCCACATTTTATGTTGCCCTGGAGAGCTTGCAGAGCACTGGGGAAAAGCAGGCAGAGAATTCCCTGCTAGCACCTTCTCTGTGCCTGGGAACCAAAAGTGTTCACATTGCTTCGCAGAATCGCGTTTGTGCAGAAAACACTAACACTTGTTCAGAAGGAAAGAAAGCACAGAGCCCCAGATTTTATGTTGCCCTGGAGAGCTTGCAGAGCACTGGGGAAAAGCAGGCAGAGAATTCCCTGCTAGCACCTTCTCTGTGCCTGGGAAGCACAAGTGTTCACATTGCTTCGCAGAATCGCGTTTGTGCAGAAAACACTAACACTTGTTCAGAAGGAAAGAAAGCACAGAGCCCCAGATTTTATGTTGCCCTGGAGAGCTTGCAGAGCACTGGGGAAAGGCAGGCAGAGAATTCCCTGCTAGCACCTTCTCTGTGCCTGGGAAGCACAAGTGTTCACATTGCTTCGCAGAATCGCGTTTGTGCAGAAAACACTAACACTTGTTCAGAAGGAAAGAAAGCACAGAGCCCCAGATTTTATGTTGCCCTGCAGAGCTTGCAGAGCACTGGGGAAAAGCAGGCAGAGAATTCCCTGCTAGCACCTTCTCTGTGCCTGGGAAGCAAAAGTGTTCACATTGCTTCGCAGAATCGCGTTTGTGCAGAAAACACTAACACTTGTTCAGAAGGAAAGAAAGCACAGAGCCCCAGATTTTATGTTGCCCTGGAGAGCTTGCAGAGCACTGGGGAAAGGCAGGCAGAGAATTCCCTGCTAGCACCTTCCCTGTGCCTGGGAAGCAAAAGTGTTCACATTGCTTCGCAGAATCGCGTTTGTGCAGAAAACACTAACACTTGTTCAGAAGGAAAGAAAGCACAGAGCCCCAGATTTTATGTTGCCCTGGAGAGCTTGCAGAGCACTGGGGAAAAGCAGGCAGAGAATTCCCTGCTAGCACCTTCTCTGTGCCTGGGAAGCAAAAGTGTTCACATTGCTTCGCAGAATCGCGTTTGTGCAGAAAACACTAACACTTGTTCAGAAGGAAAGAAAGCACAGAGCCCCAGATTTTATGTTGCCCTGGAGAGCTTGCAGAGCACTGGGGAAAAGGCAGGCAGAGAATTCCCTGCTAGCACCTTCTCTGTGCCTGGGAACCAAAAGTGTTCACATTGCTTCGCAGAATCGCGTTTGTGCAGAAAACACTAACACTTGTTCAGAAGGAAAGAAAGCACAGAGCCCCAGATTTTATGTTGCCCTGGAGAGCTTGCAGAGCACTGGGGGAAAAGCAGGCAGAGAATTCCCTGCTAGCACCTTCTCTGTGCCTGGGAAGCACAAGTGTTCACATTGCTTCGCAGAATCGCCTTTGTGCAGAAAACACTAACACTTGTTCAGAAGGAAAGAAAGCACAGAGCCCCAGATTTTATGTTGCCCTGGAGAGCTTGCAGAGCACTGGGGAAAGGCAGGCAGAGAATTCCCTGCTAGCACCTTCTCTGTGCCTGGGAAGCACAAGTGTTCACATTGCTTCGCAGAATCGCGTTTGTGCAGAAAACACTAACACTTGTTCAGAAGGAAAGAAAGCACAGAGCCCCAGATTTTATGTTGCCCTGCAGAGCTTGCAGAGCACTGGGGAAAAGCAGGCAGAGAATTCCCTGCTAGCACCTTCTCTGTGCCTGGGAAGCAAAAGTGTTCACATTGCTTCGCAGAATCGCGTTTGTGCAGAAAACACTAACACTTGTTCAGAAGGAAAGAAAGCACAGAGCCCCAGATTTTATGTTGCCCTGGAGAGCTTGCAGAGCACTGGGGAAAGGCAGGCAGAGAATTCCCTGCTAGCACCTTCTCTGTGCCTGGGAAGCACAAGTGTTCACATTGCTTCGCAGAATCGCGTTTGTGCAGAAAACACTAACACTTGTTCAGAAGGAAAGAAAGCACAGAGCCCCAGATTTTATGTTGCCCTGGAGAGCTTGCAGAGCACTGGGGAAAGGCAGGCAGAGAATTCCCTGCTAGCACCTTCCCTGTGCCTGGGAAGCAAAAGTGTTCACATTGCTTCGCAGAATCGCGTTTGTGCAGAAAACACTAACACTTGTTCAGAAGGAAAGAAAGCACAGAGCCCCACATTTTATGTTGCCCTGGAGAGCTTGCAGAGCACTGGGGAAAGGCAGGCAGAGAATTCCCTGCTAGCACCTTCTCTGTGACTGGGAACCAAAAGTGTTCACATTGCTTCGCAGAATCGCGTTTGTGCAGAAAACACTAACACTTGTTCAGAAGGAAAGAAAGCACAGAGCCCCAGATTTTATGTTGCCCTGGAGAGCTTGCAGAGCACTGGGGAAAGGCAGGCAGAGAATTCCCTGCTAGCACCTTCTCTGTGCCTGGGAAGCACAAGTGTTCACATTGCTTCGCAGAATCGCCTTTGTGCAGAAAACACTAACACTTGTTCAGAAGGAAAGAAAGCACAGAGCCCCAGATTTTATGTTGCCCTGGAGAGCTTGCAGAGCACTGGGGAAAGGCAGGCAGAGAATTCCCTGCTAGCACCTTCTCTGTGCCTGGGAAGCAAAAGTGTTCACATTGCTTCGCAGAATCGTGTTTGTGCAGAAAACACTAACACTTGTTCAGAAGGAAAGAAAGCACAGAGCCCCAGATTTTATGTTGCCCTGGAGAGCTTGCAGAGCACTGGGGAAAAGCAGGCAGAGAATTCCCTGCTAGCACCTTCTCTGTGCCTGGGAAGCAAAAGTGTTCACATTGCTTCGCAGAATCGCGTTTGTGCAGAAAACACTAACACTTGTTCAGAAGGAAAGAAAGCACAGAGCCCCACATTTTATGTTGCCCTGGAGAGCTTGCAGAGCACTGGGGAAAAGCAGGCAGAGAATTCCCTGCTAGCACCTTCTCTGTGCCTGGGAAGCAAAAGTGTTCACATTGCTTCGCAGAATCGCGTTTGTGCAGAAAACACTAACACTTGTTCAGAAGGAAAGAAAGCACAGAGCCCCAGATTTTATGTTGCCCTGGAGAGCTTGCAGAGCACTGGGGAAAGGCAGGCAGAGAATTCCCTGCTAGCACCTTCTCTGTGCCTGGGAAGCACAAGTGTTCACATTGCTTCGCAGAATCGTGTTTGTGCAGAAAACACTAACACTTGTTCAGAAGGAAAGAAAGCACAGAGCCCCAGATTTTATGTTGCCCTGGAGAGCTTGCAGAGCACTGGGGAAAGGCAGGCAGAGAATTCCCTGCTAGCACCTTCCCTGTGCCTGGGAAGCAAAAGTGTTCACATTGCTTCGCAGAATCGTGTTTGTGCAGAAAACACTAACACTTGTTCAGAAGGAAAGAAAGCACAGAGCCCCAGATTTTATGTTGCCCTGGAGAGCTTGCAGAGCACTGGGGAAAAGCAGGCAGAGAATTCCCTGCTAGCACCTTCTCTGTGCCTGGGAAGCAAAAGTGTTCACACTGCTTCGCAGAATCGCGTTTGTGCAGAAAACACTAACACTTGTTCAGAAGGAAAGTAAGCACAGAGCCCCAGATTTTATGTTGCCCTGGAGAGCTTGCAGAGCACTGGGGAAAAGCAGGCAGAGAATTCCCTGCTAGCACCTTCTCTGTGCCTGGGAAGCAAAAGTGTTCACATTGCTTCGCAGAATCGCGTTTGTGCAGAAAACACTAACACTTGTTCAGAAGGAAAGAAAGCACAGAGCCCCAGATTTTATGTTGCCCTGGAGAGCTTGCAGAGCACTGGGGAAAAGCAGGCAGAGAATTCCCTGCTAACACCTTCTCTGTGCCTGGGAAGCAAAAGTGTTCACATTGCTTCGCAGAATCGCGTTTGTGCAGAAAACACTAACACTTGTTCAGAAGGAAAGAAAGCACAGAGCCCCAGATTTTATGTTGCCCTGGAGAGCTTGCAGAGCACTGGGGAAAGGCAGGCAGAGAATTCCCTGCTAGCACCTTCTCTGTGCCTGGGAAGCACAAGTGTTCCCATTGCTTCGCAGAATCGCCTTTGTGCAGAAAACACTAACACTTGTTCAGAAGGAAAGAAAGCACAGAGCCCCAGATTTTATGTTGCCCTGGAGAGCTTGCAGAGCACTGGGGAAAGGCATGCAGAGAATTCCCTGCTAGCACCTTCTCTGTGCCTGGGAAGGAGAAGTGTTCACATTGCTTCGCAGAATCGCGTTTGTGCAGAAAACACTAACACTTGTTCAGAAGGAAAGAAAGCACAGAGCCCCAGATTTTATGTTGCCCTGGAGAGCTTGCAGAGCACTGGGGAAAAGCAGGCAGAGAATTCCCTGCTAGCACCTTCTCTGTGCCTGGGAAGCACAAGTGTTCACATTGCTTCGCAGAATCGCGTTTGTGCAGAAAACACTAACACTTGTTCAGAAGGAAAGAAAGCACAGAGCCCCAGATTTTATGTTGCCCTGGAGAGCTTGCAGAGCACTGGGGAAAGGCAGGCAGAGAATTCCCTGCTAGCACCTTCCCTGTGCCTGGGAAGCAGAAGTGTTCACATTGCTTCGCAGAATCGCGTTTGTGCAGAAAATACTAACACTTGTTCAGAAGGAAAGAAAGCACAGAGCCCCAGATTTTATGTTGCCCTGCAGAGCTTGCAGAGCACTGGGGAAAGGCAGGCAGAGAATTCCCTGCTAGCACCTTCTCTGTGCCTGGGAAGCAAAAGTGTTCACATTGCTTCGCAGAATCGCGTTTGTGCAGAAAACACTAACACTTGTTCAGAAGGAAAGAAAGCACAGAGCCCCAGATTTTATGTTGCCCTGGAGAGCTTGCAGAGCACTGGGGAAAAGCAGGCAGAGAATTCCCTGCTAGCACCTTCTCTGTGCCTGGGAAGCAAAAGTGTTCACATTGCTTCGCAGAATCGCGTTTGTGCAGAAAACACTAACACTTGTTCAGAAGGAAAGAAAGCACAGAGCCCCAGATTTTATGTTGCCCTGGAGAGCTTGCAGAGCACTGGGGAAAGGCAGGCAGAGAATTCCCTGCTAGCACCTTCTCTGTGCCTGGGAAGCAAAAGTGTTCACATTGATTCGCAGAATCGTGTTTGTGCAGAAAACACTAACACTTGTTCAGAAGGAAAGAAAGCACAGAGCCCCAGATTTTATGTTGCCCTGGAGAGCTTGCAGAGCACTGGGGAAAGGCAGGCAGAGAATTCCCTGCTAGCACCTTCCCTGTGCCTGGGAAGCAAAAGTGTTCACATTGCTTCGCAGAATCGTGTTTGTGCAGAAAACACTAACACTTGTTCAGAAGGAAAGAAAGCACAGAGCCCCACATTTTATGTTGCCCTGGAGAGCTTGCAGAGCACTGGGGAAAAGCAGGCAGAGAATTCCCTGCTAGCACCTTCTCTGTGCCTGGGAAGCAAAAGTGTTCACACTGCTTCGCAGAATCGCGTTTGTGCAGAAAACACTAACACTTGTTCAGAAGGAAAGTAAGCACAGAGCCCCAGATTTTATGTTGCCCTGGAGAGCTTGCAGAGCACTGGGGAAAAGCAGGCAGAGAATTCCCTGCTAGCACCTTCTCTGTGCCTGGGAAGCAAAAGTGTTCACATTGCTTCGCAGAATCGCGTTTGTGCAGAAAACACTAACACTTGTTCAGAAGGAAAGAAAGCACAGAGCCCCACATTTTATGTTGCCCTGGAGAGCTTGCAGAGCACTGGGGAAAAGCAGGCAGAGAATTCCCTGCTAGCACCTTCCCTGTGCCTGGGAAGCAAAAGTGTTCACATTGCTTCGCAGAATCGCGTTTGTGCAGAAAACACTAACACTTGTTCAGAAGGAAAGAAAGCACAGAGCCCCAGATTTTATGTTGCCCTGGAGAGCTTGCAGAGCACTGGGGAAAGGCAGGCAGAGAATTCCCTGCTAGCACCTTCTCTGTGCCTGGGAAGCACAAGTGTTCACATTGCTTCGCAGAATCGCGTTTGTGCAGAAAACACTAACACTTGTTCAGAAGGAAAGAAAGCACAGAGCCCCACATTTTATGTTGCCCTGCAGAGCTTGCAGAGCACTGGGGAAAAGCAGGCAGAGAATTCCCAGCTAGCACCTTCTCTGTGCCTGGGAAGCAAAAGTGTTCACATTGCTTCGCAGAATCGCGTTTGTGCAGAAAACACTAACACTTGTTCAGAAGGAAAGAAAGCACAGAGCCCCAGATTTTATGTTGCCATGGAGAGCTTGCAGAGCACTGGGGAAAGGCAGGCAGAGAATTCCCTGCTAGCACCTTCTCTGTGCCTGGGAAGCACAAGTGTTCACATTGCTTCGCAGAATCGCCTTTGTGCAGAAAACACTAACACTTGTTCAGAAGGAAAGAAAGCACAGAGCCCCAGATTTTATGTTGCCCTGGAGAGCTTGCAGAGCACTGGGGAAAGGCAGGCAGAGAATTCCCTGCTAGCACCTTCCCTGTGCCTGGGAAGCAAAAGTGTTCACATTGCTTCGCAGAATCGCGTTTGTGCAGAAAACACTAACACTTGTTCAGAAGGAAAGAAAGCACAGAGCCCCACATTTTATGTTGCCCTGGAGAGCTTGCAGAGCACTGGGGAAAGGCAGGCAGAGAATTCCCTGCTAGCACCTTCTCTGTGCCTGGGAAGCAAAAGTGTTCACATTGCTTCGCAGAATCGCGTTTGTGCAGAAAACACTAACACTTGTTCAGAAGGAAAGAAAGCACAGAGCCCCAGATTTTATGTTGCCCTGCAGAGCTTGCAGAGCACTGGGGAAAGGCAGGCAGAGAATTCCCTGCTAGCACCTTCTCTGTGCCTGGGAAGGAGAAGTGTTCACATTGCTTCGCAGAATCGCGTTTGTGCAGAAAACACTAACACTTGTTCAGAAGGAAAGAAAGCACAGAGCCCCAGATTTTATGTTGCCCTGGAGAGCTTGCAGAGCACTGGGGAAAAGCAGGCAGAGAATTCCCTGCTAGCACCTTCTCTGTGCCTGGGAACCAAAAGTGTTCACATTGCTTCGCAGAATCGCGTTTGTGCAGAAAACACTAACACTTGTTCAGAAGGAAAGAAAGCACAGAGCCCCAGATTTTATGTTGCCCTGGAGAGCTTGCAGAGCACTGGGGAAAAGCAGGCAGAGAATTCCCTGCTAGCACCTTCTCTGTGCCTGGGAAGCAAAAGTGTTCACATTGCTTCGCAGAATTGCGTTTGTGCAGAAAACACTAACACTTGTTCAGAAGGAAAGAAAGCACAGAGCCCCAGATTTTATGTTGCCCTGGAGAGCTTGCAGAGCACTGGGGAAAAGCAGGCAGAGAATTCCCTGCTAGCACCTTCTCTGTGCCTGGGAAGCAAAAGTGTTCACATTGCTTCGCAGAATCGCGTTTGTGCAGAAAACACTAACACTTGTTCAGAAGGAAAGAAAGCACAGAGCCCCACATTTTATGTTGCCCTGCAGAGCTTGCAGAGCACTGGGGAAAAGCAGGCAGAGAATTCCCAGCTAGCACCTTCTCTGTGCCTGGGAAGCAAAAGTGTTCACATTGCTTCGCAGAATCGCGTTTGTGCAGAAAACACTAACACTTGTTCAGAAGGAAAGAAAGCACAGAGCCCCAGATTTTATGTTGCCCTGCAGAGCTTGCAGAGCACTGGGGAAAGGCAGGCAGAGAATTCCCTGCTAGCACCTTCTCTGTGCCTGGGAAGCACAAGTGTTCACATTGCTTCGCAGAATCGCCTTTGTGCAGAAAACACTAACACTTGTTCAGAAGGAAAGAAAGCACAGAGCCCCAGATTTTATGTTGCCCTGCAGAGCTTGCAGAGCACTGGGGAAAGGCAGGCAGAGAATTCCCTGCTAGCACCTTCCCTGTGCCTGGGAAGCAAAAGTGTTCACATTGCTTCGCAGAATCGCGTTTGTGCAGAAAACACTAACACTTGTTCAGAAGGAAAGAAAGCACAGAGCCCCAGATTTTATGTTGCCCTGGAGAGCTTGCAGAGCACTGGGGAAAGGCAGGCAGAGAATTCCCTGCTAGCACCTTCTCTGTGCCTGGGAAGCAAAAGTGTTCACATTGCTTCGCAGAATCGCGTTTGTGCAGAAAACACTAACACTTGTTCAGAAGGAAAGAAAGCACAGAGCCCCAGATTTTATGTTGCCCTGGAGAGCTTGCAGAGCACTGGGGAAAGGCAGGCAGAGAATTCCCTGCTAGCACCTTCTCTGTGCCTGGGAAGCAAAAGTGTTCACATTGCTTCGCAGAATCGCGTTTGTGCAGAAAACACTAACACTTGTTCAGAAGGAAAGAAAGCACAGAGCCCCAGATTTTATGTTGCCCTGGAGAGCTTGCAGAGCACTGGGGAAAAGCAGGCAGAGAATTCCCAGCTAGCACCTTCCCTGTGCCTGGGAAGCAAAAGTGTTCACATTGCTTCGCAGAATCGCGTTTGTGCAGAAAACACTAACACTTGTTCAGAAGGAAAGAAAGCACAGAGCCCCAGATTTTATGTTGCCCTGGAGAGCTTGCAGAGCACTGGGGAAAGGCAGGCAGAGAATTCCCTGCTAGCACCTTCTCTGTGCCTGGGAAGCAAAAGTGTTCACATTGATTCGCAGAATCGTGTTTGTGCAGAAAACACTAACACTTGTTCAGAAGGAAAGAAAGCACAGAGCCCCAGATTTTATGTTGCCCTGGAGAGCTTGCAGAGCACTGGGGAAAGGCAGGCAGAGAATTCCCTGCTAGCACCTTCCCTGTGCCTGGGAAGCAAAAGTGTTCACATTGCTTCGCAGAATCGTGTTTGTGCAGAAAACACTAACACTTGTTCAGAAGGAAAGAAAGCACAGAGCCCCACATTTTATGTTGCCCTGGAGAGCTTGCAGAGCACTGGGGAAAAGCAGGCAGAGAATTCCCTGCTAGCACCTTCTCTGTGCCTGGGAAGCAAAAGTGTTCACATTGCTTCGCAGAATCGCGTTTGTGCAGAAAACACTAACACTTGTTCAGAAGGAAAGAAAGCACAGAGCCCCACATTTTATGTTGCCCTGGAGAGCTTGCAGAGCACTGGGGAAAAGCAGGCAGAGAATTCCCTGCTAGCACCTTCTCTGTGCCTGGGAAGCAAAAGTGTTCACATTGCTTCGCAGAATCGCGTTTGTGCAGAAAACACTAACACTTGTTCAGAAGGAAAGAAAGCACAGAGCCCCAGATTTTATGTTGCCCTGGAGAGCTTGCAGAGCACTGGGGAAAGGCAGGCAGAGAATTCCCTGCTAGCACCTTCTCTGTGCCTGGGAAGCACAAGTGTTCACATTGCTTCGCAGAATCGCGTTTGTGCAGAAAACACTAACACTTGTTCAGAAGGAAAGAAAGCACAGAGCCCCACATTTTATGTTGCCCTGCAGAGCTTGCAGAGCACTGGGGAAAAGCAGGCAGAGAATTCCCAGCTAGCACCTTCTCTGTGCCTGGGAAGCAAAAGTGTTCACATTGCTTCGCAGAATCGCGTTTGTGCAGAAAACACTAACACTTGTTCAGAAGGAAAGAAAGCACAGAGCCCCAGATTTTATGTTGCCATGGAGAGCTTGCAGAGCACTGGGGAAAGGCAGGCAGAGAATTCCCTGCTAGCACCTTCTCTGTGCCTGGGAAGCACAAGTGTTCACATTGCTTCGCAGAATCGCCTTTGTGCAGAAAACACTAACACTTGTTCAGAAGGAAAGAAAGCACAGAGCCCCAGATTTTATGTTGCCCTGGAGAGCTTGCAGAGCACTGGGGAAAGGCAGGCAGAGAATTCCCTGCTAGCACCTTCCCTGTGCCTGGGAAGCAAAAGTGTTCACATTGCTTCGCAGAATCGCGTTTGTGCAGAAAACACTAACACTTGTTCAGAAGGAAAGAAAGCACAGAGCCCCACATTTTATGTTGCCCTGGAGAGCTTGCAGAGCACTGGGGAAAGGCAGGCAGAGAATTCCCTGCTAGCACCTTCTCTGTGCCTGGGAAGCAAAAGTGTTCACATTGCTTCGCAGAATCGCGTTTGTGCAGAAAACACTAACACTTGTTCAGAAGGAAAGAAAGCACAGAGCCCCAGATTTTATGTTGCCCTGCAGAGCTTGCAGAGCACTGGGGAAAGGCAGGCAGAGAATTCCCTGCTAGCACCTTCTCTGTGCCTGGGAAGGAGAAGTGTTCACATTGCTTCGCAGAATCGCGTTTGTGCAGAAAACACTAACACTTGTTCAGAAGGAAAGAAAGCACAGAGCCCCAGATTTTATGTTGCCCTGGAGAGCTTGCAGAGCACTGGGGAAAAGCAGGCAGAGAATTCCCTGCTAGCACCTTCTCTGTGCCTGGGAACCAAAAGTGTTCACATTGCTTCGCAGAATCGCGTTTGTGCAGAAAACACTAACACTTGTTCAGAAGGAAAGAAAGCACAGAGCCCCAGATTTTATGTTGCCCTGGAGAGCTTGCAGAGCACTGGGGAAAAGCAGGCAGAGAATTCCCTGCTAGCACCTTCTCTGTGCCTGGGAAGCAAAAGTGTTCACATTGCTTCGCAGAATTGCGTTTGTGCAGAAAACACTAACACTTGTTCAGAAGGAAAGAAAGCACAGAGCCCCAGATTTTATGTTGCCCTGGAGAGCTTGCAGAGCACTGGGGAAAAGCAGGCAGAGAATTCCCTGCTAGCACCTTCTCTGTGCCTGGGAAGCAAAAGTGTTCACATTGCTTCGCAGAATCGCGTTTGTGCAGAAAACACTAACACTTGTTCAGAAGGAAAGAAAGCACAGAGCCCCACATTTTATGTTGCCCTGCAGAGCTTGCAGAGCACTGGGGAAAAGCAGGCAGAGAATTCCCAGCTAGCACCTTCTCTGTGCCTGGGAAGCAAAAGTGTTCACATTGCTTCGCAGAATCGCGTTTGTGCAGAAAACACTAACACTTGTTCAGAAGGAAAGAAAGCACAGAGCCCCAGATTTTATGTTGCCCTGCAGAGCTTGCAGAGCACTGGGGAAAGGCAGGCAGAGAATTCCCTGCTAGCACCTTCTCTGTGCCTGGGAAGCACAAGTGTTCACATTGCTTCGCAGAATCGCCTTTGTGCAGAAAACACTAACACTTGTTCAGAAGGAAAGAAAGCACAGAGCCCCAGATTTTATGTTGCCCTGGAGAGCTTGCAGAGCACTGGGGAAAGGCAGGCAGAGAATTCCCTGCTAGCACCTTCCCTGTGCCTGGGAAGCAAAAGTGTTCACATTGCTTCGCAGAATCGCGTTTGTGCAGAAAACACTAACACTTGTTCAGAAGGAAAGAAAGCACAGAGCCCCAGATTTTATGTTGCCCTGGAGAGCTTGCAGAGCACTGGGGAAAGGCAGGCAGAGAATTCCCTGCTAGCACCTTCTCTGTGCCTGGGAAGCAAAAGTGTTCACATTGCTTCGCAGAATCGCGTTTGTGCAGAAAACACTAACACTTGTTCAGAAGGAAAGAAAGCACAGAGCCCCAGATTTTATGTTGCCCTGGAGAGCTTGCAGAGCACTGGGGAAAGGCAGGCAGAGAATTCCCTGCTAGCACCTTCTCTGTGCCTGGGAAGCACAAGTGTTCACATTGCTTCGCAGAATCGCGTTTGTGCAGAAAACACTAACACTTGTTCAGAAGGAAAGAAAGCACAGAGCCCCAGATTTTATGTTGCCCTGGAGAGCTTGCAGAGCACTGGGGAAAAGCAGGCAGAGAATTCCCAGCTAGCACCTTCCCTGTGCCTGGGAAGCAAAAGTGTTCACATTGCTTCGCAGAATCGTGTTTGTGCAGAAAACACTAACACTTGTTCAGAAGGAAAGAAAGCACAGAGCCCCACATTTTATGTTGCCCTGGAGAGCTTGCAGAGCACTGGGGAAAAGCAGGCAGAGAATTCCCTGCTAGCACCTTCTCTGTGCCTGGGAAGCAAAAGTGTTCACACTGCTTCGCAGAATCGCGTTTGTGCAGAAAACACTAACACTTGTTCAGAAGGAAAGTAAGCACAGAGCCCCAGATTTTATGTTGCCCTGGAGAGCTTGCAGAGCACTGGGGAAAAGCAGGCAGAGAATTCCCTGCTAGCACCTTCTCTGTGCCTGGGAAGCAAAAGTGTTCACATTGCTTCGCAGAATCGCGTTTGTGCAGAAAACACTAACACTTGTTCAGAAGGAAAGAAAGCACAGAGCCCCACATTTTATGTTGCCCTGGAGAGCTTGCAGAGCACTGGGGAAAAGCAGGCAGAGAATTCCCTGCTAGCACCTTCCCTGTGCCTGGGAAGCAAAAGTGTTCACATTGCTTCGCAGAATCGCGTTTGTGCAGAAAACACTAACACTTGTTCAGAAGGAAAGAAAGCACAGAGCCCCAGATTTTATGTTGCCCTGGAGAGCTTGCAGAGCACTGGGGAAAGGCAGGCAGAGAATTCCCTGCTAGCACCTTCTCTGTGCCTGGGAAGCACAAGTGTTCACATTGCTTCGCAGAATCGCGTTTGTGCAGAAAACACTAACACTTGTTCAGAAGGAAAGAAAGCACAGAGCCCCACATTTTATGTTGCCCTGCAGAGCTTGCAGAGCACTGGGGAAAAGCAGGCAGAGAATTCCCAGCTAGCACCTTCTCTGTGCCTGGGAAGCAAAAGTGTTCACATTGCTTCGCAGAATCGCGTTTGTGCAGAAAACACTAACACTTGTTCAGAAGGAAAGAAAGCACAGAGCCCCAGATTTTATGTTGCCATGGAGAGCTTGCAGAGCACTGGGGAAAGGCAGGCAGAGAATTCCCTGCTAGCACCTTCTCTGTGCCTGGGAAGCACAAGTGTTCACATTGCTTCGCAGAATCGCCTTTGTGCAGAAAACACTAACACTTGTTCAGAAGGAAAGAAAGCACAGAGCCCCAGATTTTATGTTGCCCTGGAGAGCTTGCAGAGCACTGGGGAAAGGCAGGCAGAGAATTCCCTGCTAGCACCTTCTCTGTGCCTGGGAACCAAAAGTGTTCACATTGCTTCGCAGAATCGCGTTTGTGCAGAAAACACTAACACTTGTTCAGAAGGAAAGAAAGCACAGAGCCCCAGATTTTATGTTGCCCTGGAGAGCTTGCAGAGCACTGGGGAAAAGCAGGCAGAGAATTCCCTGCTAGCACCTTCTCTGTGCCTGGGAAGCAAAAGTGTTCACATTGCTTCGCAGAATTGCGTTTGTGCAGAAAACACTAACACTTGTTCAGAAGGAAAGAAAGCACAGAGCCCCAGATTTTATGTTGCCCTGGAGAGCTTGCAGAGCACTGGGGAAAAGCAGGCAGAGAATTCCCTGCTAGCACCTTCTCTGTGCCTGGGAAGCAAAAGTGTTCACATTGCTTCGCAGAATTGCGTTTGTGCAGAAAACACTAACACTTGTTCAGAAGGAAAGAAAGCACAGAGCCCCACATTTTATGTTGCCCTGCAGAGCTTGCAGAGCACTGGGGAAAAGCAGGCAGAGAATTCCCTGCTAGCACCTTCTCTGTGCCTGGGAAGCAAAAGTGTTCACATTGCTTCGCAGAATCGCGTTTGTGCAGAAAACACTAACACTTGTTCAGAAGGAAAGAAAGCACAGGGCCCCAGATTTTATGTTGCCCTGGAGAGCTTGCAGAGCACTGGGGAAAGGCAGGCAGAGAATTCCCTGCTAGCACCTTCTCTGTGCCTGGGAAGCACAAGTGTTCACATTGCTTCGCAGAATCGCCTTTGTGCAGAAAACACTAACACTTGTTCAGAAGGAAAGAAAGCACAGAGCCCCAGATTTTATGTTGCCCTGGAGAGCTTGCAGAGCACTGGGGAAAGGCAGGCAGAGAATTCCCTGCTAGCACCTTCCCTGTGCCTGGGAAGCAAAAGTGTTCACATTGCTTCGCAGAATCGCGTTTGTGCAGAAAACACTAACACTTGTTCAGAAGGAAAGAAAGCACAGAGCCCCAGATTTTATGTTGCCCTGGAGAGCTTGCAGAGCACTGGGGAAAGGCAGGCAGAGAATTCCCTGCTAGCACCTTCTCTGTGCCTGGGAAGCAAAAGTGTTCACATTGCTTCGCAGAATCGCGTTTGTGCAGAAAACACTAACACTTGTTCAGAAGGAAAGAAAGCACAGAGCCCCAGATTTTATGTTGCCCTGGAGAGCTTGCAGAGCACTGGGGAAAGGCAGGCAGAGAATTCCCTGCTAGCACCTTCTCTGTGCCTGGGAAGCACAAGTGTTCACATTGCTTCGCAGAATCGCGTTTGTGCAGAAAACACTAACACTTGTTCAGAAGGAAAGAAAGCACAGAGCCCCAGATTTTATGTTGCCCTGGAGAGCTTGCAGAGCACTGGGGAAAAGCAGGCAGAGAATTCCCAGCTAGCACCTTCTCTGTGCCTGGGAAGCACAAGTGTTCACATTGCTTCGCAGAATCGCCTTTGTGCAGAAAACACTAACACTTGTTCAGAAGGAAAGAAAGCACAGAGCCCCAGATTTTATGTTGCCCTGGAGAGCTTGCAGAGCACTGGGGAAAGGCAGGCAGAGAATTCCCTGCTAGCACCTTCCCTGTGCCTGGGAAGCAGAAGTGTTCACATTGCTTCGCAGAATCGCGTTTGTGCAGAAAATACTAACACTTGTTCAGAAGGAAAGAAAGCACAGAGCCCCAGATTTTATGTTGCCCTGGAGAGCTTGCAGAGCACTGAGGAAAAGCAGGCAGAGAATTCCCTGCTAGCACCTTCTCTGTGCCTGGGAAGCAAAAGTGTTCACATTGCTTCGCAGAATCGCGTTTGTGCAGAAAACACTAACACTTGTTCAGAAGGAAAGAAAGCACAGAGCCCCAGATTTTATGTTGCCCTGGAGAGCTTGCAGAGCACTGGGGAAAAGCAGGCAGAGAATTCCCTGCTAGCACCTTCTCTGTGCCTGGGAAGCAAAAGTGTTCACATTGCTTCGCAGAATCGCGTTTGTGCAGAAAACACTAACACTTGTTCAGAAGGAAAGAAAGCACAGAGCCCCAGATTTTATGTTGCCCTGGAGAGCTTGCAGAGCACTGGGGAAAGGCAGGCAGAGAATTCCCTGCTAGCACCTTCCCTGTGCCTGGGAAGCAAAAGTGTTCACATTGCTTCGCAGAATCGTGTTTGTGCAGAAAACACTAACACTTGTTCAGAAGGAAAGAAAGCACAGAGCCCCAGATTTTATGTTGCCCTGGAGAGCTTGCAGAGCACTGGGGAAAGGCAGGCAGAGAATTCCCTGCTAGCACCTTCCCTGTGCCTGGGAAGCAAAAGTGTTCACATTGCTTCGCAGAATCGTGTTTGTGCAGAAAACACTAACACTTGTTCAGAAGGAAAGAAAGCACAGAGCCCCAGATTTTATGTTGCCCTGGAGAGCTTGCAGAGCACTGGGGAAAAGCAGGCAGAGAATTCCCTGCTAGCACCTTCTCTGTGCCTGGGAAGCAAAAGTGTTCACACTGCTTCGCAGAATCGCGTTTGTGCAGAAAACACTAACACTTGTTCAGAAGGAAAGTAAGCACAGAGCCCCAGATTTTATGTTGCCCTGGAGAGCTTGCAGAGCACTGGGGAAAAGCAGGCAGAGAATTCCCTGCTAGCACCTTCTCTGTGCCTGGGAAGCAAAAGTGTTCACATTGCTTCGCAGAATCGCGTTTGTGCAGAAAACACTAACACTTGTTCAGAAGGAAAGAAAGCACAGAGCCCCAGATTTTATGTTGCCCTGGAGAGCTTGCAGAGCACTGGGGAAAAGCAGGCAGAGAATTCCCTGCTAGCACCTTCTCTGTGCCTGGGAAGCAAAAGTGTTCACATTGCTTCGCAGAATCGCGTTTGTGCAGAAAACACTAACACTTGTTCAGAAGGAAAGAAAGCACAGAGCCCCAGATTTTATGTTGCCCTGGAGAGCTTGCAGAGCACTGGGGAAAGGCAGGCAGAGAATTCCCTGCTAGCACCTTCCCTGTGCCTGGGAAGCACAAGTGTTCACATTGCTTCGCAGAATCGCGTTTGTGCAGAAAACACTAACACTTGTTCAGAAGGAAAGAAAGCACAGAGCCCCAGATTTTATGTTGCCCTGCAGAGCTTGCAGAGCACTGGGGAAAAGCAGGCAGAGAATTCCCTGCTAGCACCTTCTCTGTGCCTGGGAAGCAAAAGTGTTCACATTGCTTCGCAGAATCGCGTTTGTGCAGAAAACACTAACACTTGTTCAGAAGGAAAGAAAGCACAGAGCCCCAGATTTTATGTTGCCCTGGAGATCTTGCAGAGCACTGGGGAAAAGCAGGCAGAGAATTCCCTGCTAGCACCTTCTCTGTGCCTGGGAAGCACAAGTGTTCACATTGCTTCGCAGAATCGCCTTTGTGCAGAAAACACTAACACTTGTTCAGAAGGAAAGAAAGCACAGAGCCCCACATTTTATGTTGCCCTGGAGAGCTTGCAGAGCACTGGGGAAAAGCAGGCAGAGAATTCCCTGCTAGCACCTTCTCTGTGCCTGGGAAGCAAAAGTGTTCACATTGCTTCGCAGAATTGCGTTTGTGCAGAAAACACTAACACTTGTTCAGAAGGAAAGAAAGCACAGAGCCCCAGATTTTATGTTGCCCTGGAGAGCTTGCAGAGCACTGGGGAAAAGCAGGCAGAGAATTCCCTGCTAGCACCTTCTCTGTGCCTGGGAAGCAAAAGTGTTCACATTGCTTCGCAGAATTGCGTTTGTGCAGAAAACACTAACACTTGTTCAGAAGGAAAGAAAGCACAGAGCCCCACATTTTATGTTGCCCTGCAGAGCTTGCAGAGCACTGGGGAAAAGCAGGCAGAGAATTCCCAGCTAGCACCTTCTCTGTGCCTGGGAAGCAAAAGTGTTCACATTGCTTCGCAGAATCGCGTTTGTGCAGAAAACACTAACACTTGTTCAGAAGGAAAGAAAGCACAGAGCCCCAGATTTTATGTTGCCCTGGAGAGCTTGCAGAGCACGGGGGAAAGGCAGGCAGAGAATTCCCTGCTAGCACCTTCTCTGTGCCTGGGAAGCACAAGTGTTCACATTGCTTCGCAGAATCGCCTTTGTGCAGAAAACACTAACACTTGTTCAGAAGGAAAGAAAGCACAGAGCCCCAGATTTTATGTTGCCCTGGAGAGCTTGCAGAGCACTGGGGAAAGGCAGGCAGAGAATTCCCTGCTAGCACCTTCCCTGTGCCTGGGAAGCAAAAGTGTTCACATTGCTTCGCAGAATCGCGTTTGTGCAGAAAACACTAACACTTGTTCAGAAGGAAAGAAAGCACAGAGCCCCACATTTTATGTTGCCCTGGAGAGCTTGCAGAGCACTGGGGAAAGGCAGGCAGAGAATTCCCTGCTAGCACCTTCTCTGTGCCTGGGAAGCAAAAGTGTTCACATTGCTTCGCAGAATCGCGTTTGTGCAGAAAACACTAACACTTGTTCAGAAGGAAAGAAAGCACAGAGCCCCAGATTTTATGTTGCCCTGGAGAGCTTGCAGAGCACTGGGGAAAGGCAGGCAGAGAATTCCCTGCTAGCACCTTCTCTGTGCCTGGGAAGCACAAGTGTTCACATTGCTTCGCAGAATCGCGTTTGTGCAGAAAACACTAACACTTGTTCAGAAGGAAAGAAAGCACAGAGCCCCAGATTTTATGTTGCCCTGGAGAGCTTGCAGAGCACTGGGGAAAAGCAGGCAGAGAATTCCCTGCTAGCACCTTCTCTGTGCCTGGGAAGCAAAAGTGTTCACATTGCTTCGCAGAATCGCCTTTGTGCAGAAAACACTAACACTTGTTCAGAAGGAAAGAAAGCACAGAGCCCCAGATTTTATGTTGCCCTGGAGAGCTTGCAGAGCACTGGGGAAAGGCAGGCAGAGAATTCCCTGCTAGCACCTTCCCTGTGCCTGGGAAGCAGAAGTGTTCACATTGCTTCGCAGAATCGCGTTTGTGCAGAAAACACTAACACTTGTTCAGAAGGAAAGAAAGCACAGAGCCCCACATTTTATGTTGCCCTGGAGAGCTTGCAGAGCACTGGGGAAAGGCAGGCAGAGAATTCCCTGCTAGCACCTTCTCTGTGCCTGGGAAGCAAAAGTGTTCACATTGCTTCGCAGAATCGCGTTTGTGCAGAAAACACTAACACTTGTTCAGAAGGAAAGAAAGCACAGAGCCCCAGATTTTATGTTGCCCTGGAGAGCTTGCAGAGCACTGGGGAAAGGCAGGCAGAGAATTCCCTGCTAGCACCTTCTCTGTGCCTGGGAAGCACAAGTGTTCACATTGCTTCGCAGAATCGCGTTTGTGCAGAAAACACTAACACTTGTTCAGAAGGAAAGAAAGCACAGAGCCCCAGATTTTATGTTGCCCTGGAGAGCTTGCAGAGCACTGGGGAAAAGCAGGCAGAGAATTCCCAGCTAGCACCTTCTCTGTGCCTGGGAAGCACAAGTGTTCACATTGCTTCGCAGAATCGCCTTTGTGCAGAAAACACTAACACTTGTTCAGAAGGAAAGAAAGCACAGAGCCCCAGATTTTATGTTGCCCTGGAGAGCTTGCAGAGCACTGGGGAAAGGCAGGCAGAGAATTCCCTGCTAGCACCTTCCCTGTGCCTGGGAAGCAGAAGTGTTCACATTGCTTCGCAGAATCGCGTTTGTGCAGAAAACACTAACACTTGTTCAGAAGGAAAGAAAGCACAGAGCCCCACATTTTATGTTGCCCTGGAGAGCTTGCAGAGCACTGGGGAAAGGCAGGCAGAGAATTCCCTGCTAGCACCTTCTCTGTGCCTGGGAAGCAAAAGTGTTCACATTGCTTCGCAGAATCGCGTTTGTGCAGAAAACACTAACACTTGTTCAGAAGGAAAGAAAGCACAGAGCCCCAGATTTTATGTTGCCCTGGAGAGCTTGCAGAGCACTGGGGAAAGGCAGGCAGAGAATTCCCTGCTAGCACCTTCTCTGTGCCTGGGAAGCACAAGTGTTCACATTGCTTCGCAGAATCGCGTTTGTGCAGAAAACACTAACACTTGTTCAGAAGGAAAGAAAGCACAGAGCCCCAGATTTTATGTTGCCCTGGAGAGCTTGCAGAGCACTGGGGAAAAGCAGGCAGAGAATTCCCAGCTAGCACCTTCTCTGTGCCTGGGAAGCACAAGTGTTCACATTGCTTCGCAGAATCGCCTTTGTGCAGAAAACACTAACACTTGTTCAGAAGGAAAGAAAGCACAGAGCCCCAGATTTTATGTTGCCCTGGAGAGCTTGCAGAGCACTGGGGAAAGGCAGGCAGAGAATTCCCTGCTAGCACCTTCCCTGTGCCTGGGAAGCAGAAGTGTTCACATTGCTTCGCAGAATCGCGTTTGTGCAGAAAATACTAACACTTGTTCAGAAGGAAAGAAAGCACAGAGCCCCAGATTTTATGTTGCCCTGGAGAGCTTGCAGAGCACTGAGGAAAAGCAGGCAGAGAATTCCCTGCTAGCACCTTCTCTGTGCCTGGGAAGCAAAAGTGTTCACATTGCTTCGCAGAATCGCGTTTGTGCAGAAAACACTAACACTTGTTCAGAAGGAAAGAAAGCACAGAGCCCCAGATTTTATGTTGCCCTGGAGAGCTTGCAGAGCACTGGGGAAAAGCAGGCAGAGAATTCCCTGCTAGCACCTTCTCTGTGCCTGGGAAGCAAAAGTGTTCACATTGCTTCGCAGAATCGCGTTTGTGCAGAAAACACTAACACTTGTTCAGAAGGAAAGAAAGCACAGAGCCCCAGATTTTATGTTGCCCTGGAGAGCTTGCAGAGCACTGGGGAAAAGCAGGCAGAGAATTCCCTGCTAGCACCTTCTCTGTGCCTGGGAAGCAAAAGTGTTCACATTGCTTCGCAGAATCGCGTTTGTGCAGAAAACACTAACACTTGTTCAGAAGGAAAGAAAGCACAGAGCCCCAGATTTTATGTTGCCCTGGAGAGCTTGCGGAGCACTGGGGAAAGGCAGGCAGAGAATTCCCTGCTAGCACCTTCTCTGTGCCTGGGAAGCACAAGTGTTCACATTGCTTCGCAGAATCGCGTTTGTGCAGAAAACACTAACACTTGTTCAGAAGGAAAGAAAGCACAGAGCCCCAGATTTTATGTTGCCCTGCAGAGCTTGCAGAGCACTGGGGAAAAGCAGGCAGAGAATTCCCTGCTAGCACCTTCTCTGTGCCTGGGAAGCAAAAGTGTTCACATTGCTTCGCAGAATCGCGTTTGTGCAGAAAACACTAACACTTGTTCAGAAGGAAAGAAAGCACAGAGCCCCAGATTTTATGTTGCCCTGGAGATCTTGCAGAGCACTGGGGAAAAGCAGGCAGAGAATTCCCTGCTAGCACCTTCTCTGTGCCTGGGAAGCACAAGTGTTCACATTGCTTCGCAGAATCGCCTTTGTGCAGAAAACACTAACACTTGTTCAGAAGGAAAGAAAGCACAGAGCCCCACATTTTATGTTGCCCTGGAGAGCTTGCAGAGCACTGGGGAAAAGCAGGCAGAGAATTCCCTGCTAGCACCTTCTCTGTGCCTGGGAAGCAAAAGTGTTCACATTGCTTCGCAGAATTGCGTTTGTGCAGAAAACACTAACACTTGTTCAGAAGGAAAGAAAGCACAGAGCCCCAGATTTTATGTTGCCCTGGAGAGCTTGCAGAGCACTGGGGAAAAGCAGGCAGAGAATTCCCTGCTAGCACCTTCTCTGTGCCTGGGAAGCAAAAGTGTTCACATTGCTTCGCAGAATTGCGTTTGTGCAGAAAACACTAACACTTGTTCAGAAGGAAAGAAAGCACAGAGCCCCACATTTTATGTTGCCCTGCAGAGCTTGCAGAGCACTGGGGAAAAGCAGGCAGAGAATTCCCAGCTAGCACCTTCTCTGTGCCTGGGAAGCAAAAGTGTTCACATTGCTTCGCAGAATCGCGTTTGTGCAGAAAACACTAACACTTGTTCAGAAGGAAAGAAAGCACAGAGCCCCAGATTTTATGTTGCCCTGGAGAGCTTGCAGAGCACGGGGGAAAGGCAGGCAGAGAATTCCCTGCTAGCACCTTCTCTGTGCCTGGGAAGCACAAGTGTTCACATTGCTTCGCAGAATCGCCTTTGTGCAGAAAACACTAACACTTGTTCAGAAGGAAAGAAAGCACAGAGCCCCAGATTTTATGTTGCCCTGGAGAGCTTGCAGAGCACTGGGGAAAGGCAGGCAGAGAATTCCCTGCTAGCACCTTCCCTGTGCCTGGGAAGCAAAAGTGTTCACATTGCTTCGCAGAATCGCGTTTGTGCAGAAAACACTAACACTTGTTCAGAAGGAAAGAAAGCACAGAGCCCCACATTTTATGTTGCCCTGGAGAGCTTGCAGAGCACTGGGGAAAGGCAGGCAGAGAATTCCCTGCTAGCACCTTCTCTGTGCCTGGGAAGCAAAAGTGTTCACATTGCTTCGCAGAATCGCGTTTGTGCAGAAAACACTAACACTTGTTCAGAAGGAAAGAAAGCACAGAGCCCCAGATTTTATGTTGCCCTGGAGAGCTTGCAGAGCACTGGGGAAAGGCAGGCAGAGAATTCCCTGCTAGCACCTTCTCTGTGCCTGGGAAGCACAAGTGTTCACATTGCTTCGCAGAATCGCGTTTGTGCAGAAAACACTAACACTTGTTCAGAAGGAAAGAAAGCACAGAGCCCCAGATTTTATGTTGCCCTGGAGAGCTTGCAGAGCACTGGGGAAAGGCAGGCAGAGAATTCCCTGCTAGCACCTTCCCTGTGCCTGGGAAGCAGAAGTGTTCACATTGCTTCGCAGAATCGCGTTTGTGCAGAAAACACTAACACTTGTTCAGAAGGAAAGAAAGCACAGAGCCCCACATTTTATGTTGCCCTGGAGAGCTTGCAGAGCACTGGGGAAAGGCAGGCAGAGAATTCCCTGCTAGCACCTTCTCTGTGCCTGGGAAGCAAAAGTGTTCACATTGCTTCGCAGAATCGCGTTTGTGCAGAAAACACTAACACTTGTTCAGAAGGAAAGAAAGCACAGAGCCCCAGATTTTATGTTGCCCTGGAGAGCTTGCAGAGCACTGGGGAAAGGCAGGCAGAGAATTCCCTGCTAGCACCTTCTCTGTGCCTGGGAAGCACAAGTGTTCACATTGCTTCGCAGAATCGCGTTTGTGCAGAAAACACTAACACTTGTTCAGAAGGAAAGAAAGCACAGAGCCCCAGATTTTATGTTGCCCTGGAGAGCTTGCAGAGCACTGGGGAAAAGCAGGCAGAGAATTCCCAGCTAGCACCTTCTCTGTGCCTGGGAAGCACAAGTGTTCACATTGCTTCGCAGAATCGCCTTTGTGCAGAAAACACTAACACTTGTTCAGAAGGAAAGAAAGCACAGAGCCCCAGATTTTATGTTGCCCTGGAGAGCTTGCAGAGCACTGGGGAAAGGCAGGCAGAGAATTCCCTGCTAGCACCTTCCCTGTGCCTGGGAAGCAGAAGTGTTCACATTGCTTCGCAGAATCGCGTTTGTGCAGAAAACACTAACACTTGTTCAGAAGGAAAGAAAGCACAGAGCCCCACATTTTATGTTGCCCTGGAGAGCTTGCAGAGCACTGGGGAAAGGCAGGCAGAGAATTCCCTGCTAGCACCTTCTCTGTGCCTGGGAAGCAAAAGTGTTCACATTGCTTCGCAGAATCGCGTTTGTGCAGAAAACACTAACACTTGTTCAGAAGGAAAGAAAGCACAGAGCCCCAGATTTTATGTTGCCCTGGAGAGCTTGCAGAGCACTGGGGAAAGGCAGGCAGAGAATTCCCTGCTAGCACCTTCTCTGTGCCTGGGAAGCACAAGTGTTCACATTGCTTCGCAGAATCGCGTTTGTGCAGAAAACACTAACACTTGTTCAGAAGGAAAGAAAGCACAGAGCCCCAGATTTTATGTTGCCCTGGAGAGCTTGCAGAGCACTGGGGAAAAGCAGGCAGAGAATTCCCAGCTAGCACCTTCTCTGTGCCTGGGAAGCACAAGTGTTCACATTGCTTCGCAGAATCGCCTTTGTGCAGAAAACACTAACACTTGTTCAGAAGGAAAGAAAGCACAGAGCCCCAGATTTTATGTTGCCCTGGAGAGCTTGCAGAGCACTGGGGAAAGGCAGGCAGAGAATTCCCTGCTAGCACCTTCCCTGTGCCTGGGAAGCAGAAGTGTTCACATTGCTTCGCAGAATCGCGTTTGTGCAGAAAATACTAACACTTGTTCAGAAGGAAAGAAAGCACAGAGCCCCAGATTTTATGTTGCCCTGGAGAGCTTGCAGAGCACTGAGGAAAAGCAGGCAGAGAATTCCCTGCTAGCACCTTCTCTGTGCCTGGGAAGCAAAAGTGTTCACATTGCTTCGCAGAATCGCGTTTGTGCAGAAAACACTAACACTTGTTCAGAAGGAAAGAAAGCACAGAGCCCCAGATTTTATGTTGCCCTGGAGAGCTTGCAGAGCACTGGGGAAAAGCAGGCAGAGAATTCCCTGCTAGCACCTTCTCTGTGCCTGGGAAGCAAAAGTGTTCACATTGCTTCGCAGAATCGCGTTTGTGCAGAAAACACTAACACTTGTTCAGAAGGAAAGAAAGCACAGAGCCCCAGATTTTATGTTGCCCTGGAGAGCTTGCAGAGCACTGGGGAAAAGCAGGCAGAGAATTCCCTGCTAGCACCTTCTCTGTGCCTGGGAAGCAAAAGTGTTCACATTGCTTCGCAGAATCGCGTTTGTGCAGAAAACACTAACACTTGTTCAGAAGGAAAGAAAGCACAGAGCCCCAGATTTTATGTTGCCCTGGAGAGCTTGCGGAGCACTGGGGAAAGGCAGGCAGAGAATTCCCTGCTAGCACCTTCTCTGTGCCTGGGAAGCACAAGTGTTCACATTGCTTCGCAGAATCGCGTTTGTGCAGAAAACACTAACACTTGTTCAGAAGGAAAGAAAGCACAGAGCCCCAGATTTTATGTTGCCCTGCAGAGCTTGCAGAGCACTGGGGAAAAGCAGGCAGAGAATTCCCTGCTAGCACCTTCTCTGTGCCTGGGAAGCAAAAGTGTTCACATTGCTTCGCAGAATCGCGTTTGTGCAGAAAACACTAACACTTGTTCAGAAGGAAAGAAAGCACAGAGCCCCAGATTTTATGTTGCCCTGGAGATCTTGCAGAGCACTGGGGAAAAGCAGGCAGAGAATTCCCTGCTAGCACCTTCTCTGTGCCTGGGAAGCACAAGTGTTCACATTGCTTCGCAGAATCGCCTTTGTGCAGAAAACACTAACACTTGTTCAGAAGGAAAGAAAGCACAGAGCCCCACATTTTATGTTGCCCTGGAGAGCTTGCAGAGCACTGGGGAAAAGCAGGCAGAGAATTCCCTGCTAGCACCTTCTCTGTGCCTGGGAAGCAAAAGTGTTCACATTGCTTCGCAGAATTGCGTTTGTGCAGAAAACACTAACACTTGTTCAGAAGGAAAGAAAGCACAGAGCCCCAGATTTTATGTTGCCCTGGAGAGCTTGCAGAGCACTGGGGAAAAGCAGGCAGAGAATTCCCTGCTAGCACCTTCTCTGTGCCTGGGAAGCAAAAGTGTTCACATTGCTTCGCAGAATTGCGTTTGTGCAGAAAACACTAACACTTGTTCAGAAGGAAAGAAAGCACAGAGCCCCACATTTTATGTTGCCCTGCAGAGCTTGCAGAGCACTGGGGAAAAGCAGGCAGAGAATTCCCAGCTAGCACCTTCTCTGTGCCTGGGAAGCAAAAGTGTTCACATTGCTTCGCAGAATCGCGTTTGTGCAGAAAACACTAACACTTGTTCAGAAGGAAAGAAAGCACAGAGCCCCAGATTTTATGTTGCCCTGGAGAGCTTGCAGAGCACGGGGGAAAGGCAGGCAGAGAATTCCCTGCTAGCACCTTCTCTGTGCCTGGGAAGCACAAGTGTTCACATTGCTTCGCAGAATCGCCTTTGTGCAGAAAACACTAACACTTGTTCAGAAGGAAAGAAAGCACAGAGCCCCAGATTTTATGTTGCCCTGGAGAGCTTGCAGAGCACTGGGGAAAGGCAGGCAGAGAATTCCCTGCTAGCACCTTCCCTGTGCCTGGGAAGCAAAAGTGTTCACATTGCTTCGCAGAATCGCGTTTGTGCAGAAAACACTAACACTTGTTCAGAAGGAAAGAAAGCACAGAGCCCCACATTTTATGTTGCCCTGGAGAGCTTGCAGAGCACTGGGGAAAGGCAGGCAGAGAATTCCCTGCTAGCACCTTCTCTGTGCCTGGGAAGCAAAAGTGTTCACATTGCTTCGCAGAATCGCGTTTGTGCAGAAAACACTAACACTTGTTCAGAAGGAAAGAAAGCACAGAGCCCCAGATTTTATGTTGCCCTGGAGAGCTTGCAGAGCACTGGGGAAAGGCAGGCAGAGAATTCCCTGCTAGCACCTTCTCTGTGCCTGGGAAGCACAAGTGTTCACATTGCTTCGCAGAATCGCGTTTGTGCAGAAAACACTAACACTTGTTCAGAAGGAAAGAAAGCACAGAGCCCCAGATTTTATGTTGCCCTGGAGAGCTTGCAGAGCACTGGGGAAAAGCAGGCAGAGAATTCCCAGCTAGCACCTTCTCTGTGCCTGGGAAGCACAAGTGTTCACATTGCTTCGCAGAATCGCCTTTGTGCAGAAAACACTAACACTTGTTCAGAAGGAAAGAAAGCACAGAGCCCCAGATTTTATGTTGCCCTGGAGAGCTTGCAGAGCACTGGGGAAAGGCAGGCAGAGAATTCCCTGCTAGCACCTTCCCTGTGCCTGGGAAGCAGAAGTGTTCACATTGCTTCGCAGAATCGCGTTTGTGCAGAAAACACTAACACTTGTTCAGAAGGAAAGAAAGCACAGAGCCCCACATTTTATGTTGCCCTGGAGAGCTTGCAGAGCACTGGGGAAAGGCAGGCAGAGAATTCCCTGCTAGCACCTTCTCTGTGCCTGGGAAGCAAAAGTGTTCACATTGCTTCGCAGAATCGCGTTTGTGCAGAAAACACTAACACTTGTTCAGAAGGAAAGAAAGCACAGAGCCCCAGATTTTATGTTGCCCTGGAGAGCTTGCAGAGCACTGGGGAAAGGCAGGCAGAGAATTCCCTGCTAGCACCTTCTCTGTGCCTGGGAAGCACAAGTGTTCACATTGCTTCGCAGAATCGCGTTTGTGCAGAAAACACTAACACTTGTTCAGAAGGAAAGAAAGCACAGAGCCCCAGATTTTATGTTGCCCTGGAGAGCTTGCAGAGCACTGGGGAAAAGCAGGCAGAGAATTCCCAGCTAGCACCTTCTCTGTGCCTGGGAAGCACAAGTGTTCACATTGCTTCGCAGAATCGCCTTTGTGCAGAAAACACTAACACTTGTTCAGAAGGAAAGAAAGCACAGAGCCCCAGATTTTATGTTGCCCTGGAGAGCTTGCAGAGCACTGGGGAAAGGCAGGCAGAGAATTCCCTGCTAGCACCTTCCCTGTGCCTGGGAAGCAGAAGTGTTCACATTGCTTCGCAGAATCGCGTTTGTGCAGAAAACACTAACACTTGTTCAGAAGGAAAGAAAGCACAGAGCCCCACATTTTATGTTGCCCTGGAGAGCTTGCAGAGCACTGGGGAAAGGCAGGCAGAGAATTCCCTGCTAGCACCTTCTCTGTGCCTGGGAAGCAAAAGTGTTCACATTGCTTCGCAGAATCGCGTTTGTGCAGAAAACACTAACACTTGTTCAGAAGGAAAGAAAGCACAGAGCCCCAGATTTTATGTTGCCCTGGAGAGCTTGCAGAGCACTGGGGAAAGGCAGGCAGAGAATTCCCTGCTAGCACCTTCTCTGTGCCTGGGAAGCACAAGTGTTCACATTGCTTCGCAGAATCGCGTTTGTGCAGAAAACACTAACACTTGTTCAGAAGGAAAGAAAGCACAGAGCCCCAGATTTTATGTTGCCCTGGAGAGCTTGCAGAGCACTGGGGAAAAGCAGGCAGAGAATTCCCAGCTAGCACCTTCTCTGTGCCTGGGAAGCACAAGTGTTCACATTGCTTCGCAGAATCGCCTTTGTGCAGAAAACACTAACACTTGTTCAGAAGGAAAGAAAGCACAGAGCCCCAGATTTTATGTTGCCCTGGAGAGCTTGCAGAGCACTGGGGAAAGGCAGGCAGAGAATTCCCTGCTAGCACCTTCCCTGTGCCTGGGAAGCAGAAGTGTTCACATTGCTTCGCAGAATCGCGTTTGTGCAGAAAATACTAACACTTGTTCAGAAGGAAAGAAAGCACAGAGCCCCAGATTTTATGTTGCCCTGGAGAGCTTGCAGAGCACTGAGGAAAAGCAGGCAGAGAATTCCCTGCTAGCACCTTCTCTGTGCCTGGGAAGCAAAAGTGTTCACATTGCTTCGCAGAATCGCGTTTGTGCAGAAAACACTAACACTTGTTCAGAAGGAAAGAAAGCACAGAGCCCCAGATTTTATGTTGCCCTGGAGAGCTTGCAGAGCACTGGGGAAAAGCAGGCAGAGAATTCCCTGCTAGCACCTTCTCTGTGCCTGGGAAGCAAAAGTGTTCACATTGCTTCGCAGAATCGCGTTTGTGCAGAAAACACTAACACTTGTTCAGAAGGAAAGAAAGCACAGAGCCCCAGATTTTATGTTGCCCTGGAGAGCTTGCAGAGCACTGGGGAAAGGCAGGCAGAGAATTCCCTGCTAGCACCTTCTCTGTGCCTGGGAAGCAAAAGTGTTCACATTGCTTCGCAGAATCGTGTTTGTGCAGAAAACACTAACACTTGTTCAGAAGGAAAGAAAGCACAGAGCCCCAGATTTTATGTTGCCCTGGAGAGCTTGCAGAGCACTGGGGAAAGGCAGGCAGAGAATTCCCTGCTAGCACCTTCCCTGTGCCTGGGAAGCAAAAGTGTTCACATTGCTTCGCAGAATCGTGTTTGTGCAGAAAACACTAACACTTGTTCAGAAGGAAAGAAAGCACAGAGCCCCAGATTTTATGTTGCCCTGGAGAGCTTGCAGAGCACTGGGGAAAAGCAGGCAGAGAATTCCCTGCTAGCACCTTCTCTGTGCCTGGGAAGCAAAAGTGTTCACACTGCTTCGCAGAATCGCGTTTGTGCAGAAAACACTAACACTTGTTCAGAAGGAAAGTAAGCACAGAGCCCCAGATTTTATGTTGCCCTGGAGAGCTTGCAGAGCACTGGGGAAAAGCAGGCAGAGAATTCCCTGCTAGCACCTTCTCTGTGCCTGGGAAGCAAAAGTGTTCACATTGCTTCGCAGAATCGCGTTTGTGCAGAAAACACTAACACTTGTTCAGAAGGAAAGAAAGCACAGAGCCCCAGATTTTATGTTGCCCTGGAGAGCTTGCAGAGCACTGGGGAAAAGCAGGCAGAGAATTCCCTGCTAGCACCTTCTCTGTGCCTGGGAAGCACAAGTGTTCACATTGCTTCGCAGAATCGCGTTTGTGCAGAAAACACTAACACTTGTTCAGAAGGAAAGAAAGCACAGAGCCCCAGATTTTATGTTGCCCTGGAGAGCTTGCAGAGCACTGGGGAAAGGCAGGCAGAGAATTCCCTGCTAGCACCTTCTCTGTGCCTGGGAAGCACAAGTGTTCACATTGCTTCGCAGAATCGCGTTTGTGCAGAAAACACTAACACTTGTTCAGAAGGAAAGAAAGCACAGAGCCCCAGATTTTATGTTGCCCTGCAGAGCTTGCAGAGCACTGGGGAAAAGCAGGCAGAGAATTCCCTGCTAGCACCTTCTCTGTGCCTGGGAAGCAAAAGTGTTCACATTGCTTCGCAGAATCGCGTTTGTGCAGAAAACACTAACACTTGTTCAGAAGGAAAGAAAGCACAGAGCCCCAGATTTTATGTTGCCCTGGAGATCTTGCAGAGCACTGGGGAAAAGCAGGCAGAGAATTCCCTGCTAGCACCTTCTCTGTGCCTGGGAAGCACAAGTGTTCACATTGCTTCGCAGAATCGCCTTTGTGCAGAAAACACTAACACTTGTTCAGAAGGAAAGAAAGCACAGAGCCCCACATTTTATGTTGCCCTGGAGAGCTTGCAGAGCACTGGGGAAAAGCAGGCAGAGAATTCCCTGCTAGCACCTTCTCTGTGCCTGGGAAGCAAAAGTGTTCACATTGCTTCGCAGAATTGCGTTTGTGCAGAAAACACTAACACTTGTTCAGAAGGAAAGAAAGCACAGAGCCCCAGATTTTATGTTGCCCTGGAGAGCTTGCAGAGCACTGGGGAAAAGCAGGCAGAGAATTCCCTGCTAGCACCTTCTCTGTGCCTGGGAAGCAAAAGTGTTCACATTGCTTCGCAGAATTGCGTTTGTGCAGAAAACACTAACACTTGTTCAGAAGGAAAGAAAGCACAGAGCCCCACATTTTATGTTGCCCTGCAGAGCTTGCAGAGCACTGGGGAAAAGCAGGCAGAGAATTCCCAGCTAGCACCTTCTCTGTGCCTGGGAAGCAAAAGTGTTCACATTGCTTCGCAGAATCGCGTTTGTGCAGAAAACACTAACACTTGTTCAGAAGGAAAGAAAGCACAGAGCCCCAGATTTTATGTTGCCCTGGAGAGCTTGCAGAGCACGGGGGAAAGGCAGGCAGAGAATTCCCTGCTAGCACCTTCTCTGTGCCTGGGAAGCACAAGTGTTCACATTGCTTCGCAGAATCGCCTTTGTGCAGAAAACACTAACACTTGTTCAGAAGGAAAGAAAGCACAGAGCCCCAGATTTTATGTTGCCCTGGAGAGCTTGCAGAGCACTGGGGAAAGGCAGGCAGAGAATTCCCTGCTAGCACCTTCCCTGTGCCTGGGAAGCAAAAGTGTTCACATTGCTTCGCAGAATCGCGTTTGTGCAGAAAACACTAACACTTGTTCAGAAGGAAAGAAAGCACAGAGCCCCACATTTTATGTTGCCCTGGAGAGCTTGCAGAGCACTGGGGAAAGGCAGGCAGAGAATTCCCTGCTAGCACCTTCTCTGTGCCTGGGAAGCAAAAGTGTTCACATTGCTTCGCAGAATCGCGTTTGTGCAGAAAACACTAACACTTGTTCAGAAGGAAAGAAAGCACAGAGCCCCAGATTTTATGTTGCCCTGGAGAGCTTGCAGAGCACTGGGGAAAGGCAGGCAGAGAATTCCCTGCTAGCACCTTCTCTGTGCCTGGGAAGCACAAGTGTTCACATTGCTTCGCAGAATCGCGTTTGTGCAGAAAACACTAACACTTGTTCAGAAGGAAAGAAAGCACAGAGCCCCAGATTTTATGTTGCCCTGGAGAGCTTGCAGAGCACTGGGGAAAAGCAGGCAGAGAATTCCCAGCTAGCACCTTCTCTGTGCCTGGGAAGCACAAGTGTTCACATTGCTTCGCAGAATCGCCTTTGTGCAGAAAACACTAACACTTGTTCAGAAGGAAAGAAAGCACAGAGCCCCAGATTTTATGTTGCCCTGGAGAGCTTGCAGAGCACTGGGGAAAGGCAGGCAGAGAATTCCCTGCTAGCACCTTCCCTGTGCCTGGGAAGCAGAAGTGTTCACATTGCTTCGCAGAATCGCGTTTGTGCAGAAAATACTAACACTTGTTCAGAAGGAAAGAAAGCACAGAGCCCCAGATTTTATGTTGCCCTGGAGAGCTTGCAGAGCACTGAGGAAAAGCAGGCAGAGAATTCCCTGCTAGCACCTTCTCTGTGCCTGGGAAGCAAAAGTGTTCACATTGCTTCGCAGAATCGCGTTTGTGCAGAAAACACTAACACTTGTTCAGAAGGAAAGAAAGCACAGAGCCCCAGATTTTATGTTGCCCTGGAGAGCTTGCAGAGCACTGGGGAAAAGCAGGCAGAGAATTCCCTGCTAGCACCTTCTCTGTGCCTGGGAAGCAAAAGTGTTCACATTGCTTCGCAGAATCGCGTTTGTGCAGAAAACACTAACACTTGTTCAGAAGGAAAGAAAGCACAGAGCCCCAGATTTTATGTTGCCCTGGAGAGCTTGCAGAGCACTGGGGAAAAGCAGGCAGAGAATTCCCTGCTAGCACCTTCTCTGTGCCTGGGAAGCAAAAGTGTTCACACTGCTTCGCAGAATCGCGTTTGTGCAGAAAACACTAACACTTGTTCAGAAGGAAAGTAAGCACAGAGCCCCAGATTTTATGTTGCCCTGGAGAGCTTGCAGAGCACTGGGGAAAAGCAGGCAGAGAATTCCCTGCTAGCACCTTCTCTGTGCCTGGGAAGCAAAAGTGTTCACATTGCTTCGCAGAATCGCGTTTGTGCAGAAAACACTAACACTTGTTCAGAAGGAAAGAAAGCACAGAGCCCCAGATTTTATGTTGCCCTGGAGAGCTTGCAGAGCACTGGGGAAAAGCAGGCAGAGAATTCCCTGCTAGCACCTTCTCTGTGCCTGGGAAGCAAAAGTGTTCACATTGCTTCGCAGAATCGCGTTTGTGCAGAAAACACTAACACTTGTTCAGAAGGAAAGAAAGCACAGAGCCCCAGATTTTATGTTGCCCTGGAGAGCTTGCAGAGCACTGGGGAAAGGCAGGCAGAGAATTCCCTGCTAGCACCTTCTCTGTGCCTGGGAAGCACAAGTGTTCACATTGCTTCGCAGAATCGCGTTTGTGCAGAAAACACTAACACTTGTTCAGAAGGAAAGAAAGCACAGAGCCCCAGATTTTATGTTGCCCTGCAGAGCTTGCAGAGCACTGGGGAAAAGCAGGCAGAGAATTCCCTGCTAGCACCTTCTCTGTGCCTGGGAAGCAAAAGTGTTCACATTGCTTCGCAGAATCGCGTTTGTGCAGAAAACACTAACACTTGTTCAGAAGGAAAGAAAGCACAGAGCCCCAGATTTTATGTTGCCCTGGAGATCTTGCAGAGCACTGGGGAAAAGCAGGCAGAGAATTCCCTGCTAGCACCTTCTCTGTGCCTGGGAAGCACAAGTGTTCACATTGCTTCGCAGAATCGCCTTTGTGCAGAAAACACTAACACTTGTTCAGAAGGAAAGAAAGCACAGAGCCCCACATTTTATGTTGCCCTGGAGAGCTTGCAGAGCACTGGGGAAAAGCAGGCAGAGAATTCCCTGCTAGCACCTTCTCTGTGCCTGGGAAGCAAAAGTGTTCACATTGCTTCGCAGAATTGCGTTTGTGCAGAAAACACTAACACTTGTTCAGAAGGAAAGAAAGCACAGAGCCCCACATTTTATGTTGCCCTGCAGAGCTTGCAGAGCACTGGGGAAAAGCAGGCAGAGAATTCCCAGCTAGCACCTTCTCTGTGCCTGGGAAGCAAAAGTGTTCACATTGCTTCGCAGAATCGCGTTTGTGCAGAAAACACTAACACTTGTTCAGAAGGAAAGAAAGCACAGAGCCCCAGATTTTATGTTGCCCTGGAGAGCTTGCAGAGCACGGGGGAAAGGCAGGCAGAGAATTCCCTGCTAGCACCTTCTCTGTGCCTGGGAAGCACAAGTGTTCACATTGCTTCGCAGAATCGCCTTTGTGCAGAAAACACTAACACTTGTTCAGAAGGAAAGAAAGCACAGAGCCCCAGATTTTATGTTGCCCTGGAGAGCTTGCAGAGCACTGGGGAAAGGCAGGCAGAGAATTCCCTGCTAGCACCTTCCCTGTGCCTGGGAAGCAAAAGTGTTCACATTGCTTCGCAGAATCGCGTTTGTGCAGAAAACACTAACACTTGTTCAGAAGGAAAGAAAGCACAGAGCCCCACATTTTATGTTGCCCTGGAGAGCTTGCAGAGCACTGGGGAAAGGCAGGCAGAGAATTCCCTGCTAGCACCTTCTCTGTGCCTGGGAAGCAAAAGTGTTCACATTGCTTCGCAGAATCGCGTTTGTGCAGAAAACACTAACACTTGTTCAGAAGGAAAGAAAGCACAGAGCCCCAGATTTTATGTTGCCCTGGAGAGCTTGCAGAGCACTGGGGAAAGGCAGGCAGAGAATTCCCTGCTAGCACCTTCTCTGTGCCTGGGAAGCACAAGTGTTCACATTGCTTCGCAGAATCGCGTTTGTGCAGAAAACACTAACACTTGTTCAGAAGGAAAGAAAGCACAGAGCCCCAGATTTTATGTTGCCCTGGAGAGCTTGCAGAGCACGGGGGAAAGGCAGGCAGAGAATTCCCTGCTAGCACCTTCTCTGTGCCTGGGAAGCACAAGTGTTCACATTGCTTCGCAGAATCGCCTTTGTGCAGAAAACACTAACACTTGTTCAGAAGGAAAGAAAGCACAGAGCCCCAGATTTTATGTTGCCCTGGAGAGCTTGCAGAGCACTGGGGAAAGGCAGGCAGAGAATTCCCTGCTAGCACCTTCCCTGTGCCTGGGAAGCAAAAGTGTTCACATTGCTTCGCAGAATCGCGTTTGTGCAGAAAACACTAACACTTGTTCAGAAGGAAAGAAAGCACAGAGCCCCAGATTTTATGTTGCCCTGGAGAGCTTGCAGAGCACTGGGGAAAGGCAGGCAGAGAATTCCCTGCTAGCACCTTCTCTGTGCCTGGCAAGCAAAAGTGTTCACATTGCTTCGCAGAATCGCGTTTGTGCAGAAAACACTAACACTTGTTCAGAAGGAAAGAAAGCACAGAGCCCCAGATTTTATGTTGCCCTGGAGAGCTTGCAGAGCACTGGGGAAAGGCAGGCAGAGAATTCCCTGCTAGCACCTTCTCTGTGCCTGGGAAGCACAAGTGTTCACATTGCTTCGCAGAATCGCGTTTGTGCAGAAAACACTAACACTTGTTCAGAAGGAAAGAAAGCACAGAGCCCCAGATTTTATGTTGCCCTGGAGAGCTTGCAGAGCACTGGGGAAAAGCAGGCAGAGAATTCCCAGCTAGCACCTTCTCTGTGCCTGGGAAGCACAAGTGTTCACATTGCTTCGCAGAATCGCCTTTGTGCAGAAAACACTAACACTTGTTCAGAAGGAAAGAAAGCACAGAGCCCCAGATTTTATGTTGCCCTGGAGAGCTTGCAGAGCACTGGGGAAAGGCAGGCAGAGAATTCCCTGCTAGCACCTTCCCTGTGCCTGGGAAGCAGAAGTGTTCACATTGCTTCGCAGAATCGCGTTTGTGCAGAAAATACTAACACTTGTTCAGAAGGAAAGAAAGCACAGAGCCCCAGATTTTATGTTGCCCTGGAGAGCTTGCAGAGCACTGAGGAAAAGCAGGCAGAGAATTCCCTGCTAGCACCTTCTCTGTGCCTGGGAAGCAAAAGTGTTCACATTGCTTCGCAGAATCGCGTTTGTGCAGAAAACACTAACACTTGTTCAGAAGGAAAGAAAGCACAGAGCCCCAGATTTTATGTTGCCCTGGAGAGCTTGCAGAGCACTGGGGAAAAGCAGGCAGAGAATTCCCTGCTAGCACCTTCTCTGTGCCTGGGAAGCAAAAGTGTTCACATTGCTTCGCAGAATCGCGTTTGTGCAGAAAACACTAACACTTGTTCAGAAGGAAAGAAAGCACAGAGCCCCAGATTTTATGTTGCCCTGGAGAGCTTGCAGAGCACTGGGGAAAGGCAGGCAGAGAATTCCCTGCTAGCACCTTCTCTGTGCCTGGGAAGCAAAAGTGTTCACATTGCTTCGCAGAATCGTGTTTGTGCAGAAAACACTAACACTTGTTCAGAAGGAAAGAAAGCACAGAGCCCCAGATTTTATGTTGCCCTGGAGAGCTTGCAGAGCACTGGGGAAAGGCAGGCAGAGAATTCCCTGCTAGCACCTTCCCTGTGCCTGGGAAGCAAAAGTGTTCACATTGCTTCGCAGAATCGTGTTTGTGCAGAAAACACTAACACTTGTTCAGAAGGAAAGAAAGCACAGAGCCCCAGATTTTATGTTGCCCTGGAGAGCTTGCAGAGCACTGGGGAAAAGCAGGCAGAGAATTCCCTGCTAGCACCTTCTCTGTGCCTGGGAAGCAAAAGTGTTCACACTGCTTCGCAGAATCGCGTTTGTGCAGAAAACACTAACACTTGTTCAGAAGGAAAGTAAGCACAGAGCCCCAGATTTTATGTTGCCCTGGAGAGCTTGCAGAGCACTGGGGAAAAGCAGGCAGAGAATTCCCTGCTAGCACCTTCTCTGTGCCTGGGAAGCAAAAGTGTTCACATTGCTTCGCAGAATCGCGTTTGTGCAGAAAACACTAACACTTGTTCAGAAGGAAAGAAAGCACAGAGCCCCAGATTTTATGTTGCCCTGGAGAGCTTGCAGAGCACTGGGGAAAAGCAGGCAGAGAATTCCCTGCTAGCACCTTCTCTGTGCCTGGGAAGCAAAAGTGTTCACATTGCTTCGCAGAATCGCGTTTGTGCAGAAAACACTAACACTTGTTCAGAAGGAAAGAAAGCACAGAGCCCCAGATTTTATGTTGCCCTGGAGAGCTTGCAGAGCACTGGGGAAAGGCAGGCAGAGAATTCCCTGCTAGCACCTTCTCTGTGCCTGGGAAGCACAAGTGTTCACATTGCTTCGCAGAATCGCGTTTGTGCAGAAAACACTAACACTTGTTCAGAAGGAAAGAAAGCACAGAGCCCCAGATTTTATGTTGCCCTGCAGAGCTTGCAGAGCACTGGGGAAAAGCAGGCAGAGAATTCCCTGCTAGCACCTTCTCTGTGCCTGGGAAGCAAAAGTGTTCACATTGCTTCGCAGAATCGCGTTTGTGCAGAAAACACTAACACTTGTTCAGAAGGAAAGAAAGCACAGAGCCCCAGATTTTATGTTGCCCTGGAGATCTTGCAGAGCACTGGGGAAAAGCAGGCAGAGAATTCCCTGCTAGCACCTTCTCTGTGCCTGGGAAGCACAAGTGTTCACATTGCTTCGCAGAATCGCCTTTGTGCAGAAAACACTAACACTTGTTCAGAAGGAAAGAAAGCACAGAGCCCCAGATTTTATGTTGCCCTGGAGAGCTTGCAGAGCACTGGGGAAAGGCAGGCAGAGAATTCCCTGCTAGCACCTTCCCTGTGCCTGGGAAGCAAAAGTGTTCACATTGCTTCGCAGAATCGCGTTTGTGCAGAAAACACTAACACTTGTTCAGAAGGAAAGAAAGCACAGAGCCCCACATTTTATGTTGCCCTGGAGAGCTTGCAGAGCACTGGGGAAAGGCAGGCAGAGAATTCCCTGCTAGCACCTTCTCTGTGCCTGGGAAGGAGAAGTGTTCACATTGCTTCGCAGAATCGCGTTTGTGCAGAAAACACTAACACTTGTTCAGAAGGAAAGTAAGCACAGAGCCCCAGATTTTATGTTGCCCTGGAGAGCTTGCAGAGCACTGGGGAAAGGCAGGCAGAGAATTCCCTGCTAGCACCTTCTCTGTGCCTGGGAAGGAGAAGTGTTCACATTGCTTCGCAGAATCGCGTTTGTGCAGAAAACACTAACACTTGTTCAGAAGGAAAGAAAGCACAGAGCCCCAGATTTTATGTTGCCCTGGAGAGCTTGCAGAGCACTGGGGAAAAGCAGGCAGAGAATTCCCAGCTAGCACCTTCTCTGTGCCTGGGAAGCAAAAGTGTTCACATTGCTTCGCAGAATCGCGTTTGTGCAGAAAACACTAACACTTGTTCAGAAGGAAAGAAAGCACAGAGCCCCAGATTTTATGTTGCCCTGGAGAGCTTGCAGAGCACTGGGGAAAGGCAGGCAGAGAATTCCCTGCTAGCACCTTCTCTGTGCCTGGGAAGCACAAGTGTTCACATTGCTTCGCAGAATCGCGTTTGTGCAGAAAACACTAACACTTGTTCAGAAGGAAAGAAAGCACAGAGCCCCAGATTTTATGTTGCCCTGGAGAGCTTGCAGAGCACTGGGGAAAAGCAGGCAGAGAATTCCCAGCTAGCACCTTCTCTGTGCCTGGGAAGCAAAAGTGTTCACATTGCTTCGCAGAATCGCCTTTGTGCAGAAAACACTAACACTTGTTCAGAAGGAAAGAAAGCACAGAGCCCCAGATTTTATGTTGCCCTGGAGAGCTTGCAGAGCACTGGGGAAAGGCAGGCAGAGAATTCCCTGCTAGCACCTTCCCTGTGCCTGGGAAGCAGAAGTGTTCACATTGCTTCGCAGAATCGCGTTTGTGCAGAAAATACTAACACTTGTTCAGAAGGAAAGAAAGCACAGAGCCCCAGATTTTATGTTGCCCTGGAGAGCTTGCAGAGCACTGAGGAAAAGCAGGCAGAGAATTCCCTGCTAGCACCTTCTCTGTGCCTGGGAAGCAAAAGTGTTCACATTGCTTCGCAGAATCGCGTTTGTGCAGAAAACACTAACACTTGTTCAGAAGGAAAGAAAGCACAGAGCCCCAGATTTTATGTTGCCCTGGAGAGCTTGCAGAGCACTGGGGAAAAGCAGGCAGAGAATTCCCTGCTAGCACCTTCTCTGTGCCTGGGAAGCAAAAGTGTTCACATTGCTTCGCAGAATCGCGTTTGTGCAGAAAACACTAACACTTGTTCAGAAGGAAAGAAAGCACAGAGCCCCAGATTTTATGTTGCCCTGGAGAGCTTGCAGAGCACTGGGGAAAAGCAGGCAGAGAATTCCCTGCTAGCACCTTCTCTGTGCCTGGGAAGCAAAAGTGTTCACACTGCTTCGCAGAATCGCGTTTGTGCAGAAAACACTAACACTTGTTCAGAAGGAAAGTAAGCACAGAGCCCCAGATTTTATGTTGCCCTGGAGAGCTTGCAGAGCACTGGGGAAAGGCAGGCAGAGAATTCCCTGCTAGCACCTTCTCTGTGCCTGGGAAGCACAAGTGTTCACATTGCTTCGCAGAATCGCGTTTGTGCAGAAAACACTAACACTTGTTCAGAAGGAAAGAAAGCACAGAGCCCCAGATTTTATGTTGCCCTGCAGAGCTTGCAGAGCACTGGGGAAAAGCAGGCAGAGAATTCCCTGCTAGCACCTTCTCTGTGCCTGGGAAGCACAAGTGTTCACATTGCTTCGCAGAATCGCCTTTGTGCAGAAAACACTAACACTTGTTCAGAAGGAAAGAAAGCACAGAGCCCCACATTTTATGTTGCCCTGGAGAGCTTGCAGAGCACTGGGGAAAAGCAGGCAGAGAATTCCCTGCTAGCACCTTCTCTGTGCCTGGGAAGCAAAAGTGTTCACATTGCTTCGCAGAATTGCGTTTGTGCAGAAAACACTAACACTTGTTCAGAAGGAAAGAAAGCACAGAGCCCCACATTTTATGTTGCCCTGCAGAGCTTGCAGAGCACTGGGGAAAAGCAGGCAGAGAATTCCCAGCTAGCACCTTCTCTGTGCCTGGGAAGCAAAAGTGTTCACATTGCTTCGCAGAATCGCGTTTGTGCAGAAAACACTAACACTTGTTCAGAAGGAAAGAAAGCACAGAGCCCCAGATTTTATGTTGCCCTGGAGAGCTTGCAGAGCACGGGGGAAAGGCAGGCAGAGAATTCCCTGCTAGCACCTTCCCTGTGCCTGGGAAGCAAAAGTGTTCACATTGCTTCGCAGAATCGCCTTTGTGCAGAAAACACTAACACTTGTTCAGAAGGAAAGAAAGCACAGAGCCCCACATTTTATGTTGCCCTGGAGAGCTTGCAGAGCACTGGGGAAAGGCAGGCAGAGAATTCCCTGCTAGCACCTTCTCTGTGCCTGGGAAGCAAAAGTGTTCACATTGCTTCGCAGAATCGCGTTTGTGCAGAAAACACTAACACTTGTTCAGAAGGAAAGAAAGCACAGAGCCCCAGATTTTATGTTGCCCTGGAGAGCTTGCAGAGCACTGGGGAAAGGCAGGCAGAGAATTCCCTGCTAGCACCTTCTCTGTGCCTGGGAAGCACAAGTGTTCACATTGCTTCGCAGAATCGCGTTTGTGCAGAAAACACTAACACTTGTTCAGAAGGAAAGAAAGCACAGAGCCCCAGATTTTATGTTGCCCTGGAGAGCTTGCAGAGCACGGGGGAAAGGCAGGCAGAGAATTCCCTGCTAGCACCTTCTCTGTGCCTGGGAAGCACAAGTGTTCACATTGCTTCGCAGAATCGCCTTTGTGCAGAAAACACTAACACTTGTTCAGAAGGAAAGAAAGCACAGAGCCCCAGATTTTATGTTGCCCTGGAGAGCTTGCAGAGCACTGGGGAAAGGCAGGCAGAGAATTCCCTGCTAGCACCTTCCCTGTGCCTGGGAAGCAAAAGTGTTCACATTGCTTCGCAGAATCGCGTTTGTGCAGAAAACACTAACACTTGTTCAGAAGGAAAGAAAGCACAGAGCCCCACATTTTATGTTGCCCTGGAGAGCTTGCAGAGCACTGGGGAAAGGCAGGCAGAGAATTCCCTGCTAGCACCTTCTCTGTGCCTGGGAAGCAAAAGTGTTCACATTGCTTCGCAGAATCGCGTTTGTGCAGAAAACACTAACACTTGTTCAGAAGGAAAGAAAGCACAGAGCCCCAGATTTTATGTTGCCCTGGAGAGCTTGCAGAGCACTGGGGAAAGGCAGGCAGAGAATTCCCTGCTAGCACCTTCTCTGTGCCTGGGAAGCACAAGTGTTCACATTGCTTCGCAGAATCGCGTTTGTGCAGAAAACACTAACACTTGTTCAGAAGGAAAGAAAGCACAGAGCCCCAGATTTTATGTTGCCCTGGAGAGCTTGCAGAGCACTGGGGAAAAGCAGGCAGAGAATTCCCAGCTAGCACCTTCTCTGTGCCTGGGAAGCACAAGTGTTCACATTGCTTCGCAGAATCGCCTTTGTGCAGAAAACACTAACACTTGTTCAGAAGGAAAGAAAGCACAGAGCCCCAGATTTTATGTTGCCCTGGAGAGCTTGCAGAGCACTGGGGAAAGGCAGGCAGAGAATTCCCTGCTAGCACCTTCCCTGTGCCTGGGAAGCAGAAGTGTTCACATTGCTTCGCAGAATCGCGTTTGTGCAGAAAATACTAACACTTGTTCAGAAGGAAAGAAAGCACAGAGCCCCAGATTTTATGTTGCCCTGGAGAGCTTGCAGAGCACTGAGGAAAAGCAGGCAGAGAATTCCCTGCTAGCACCTTCTCTGTGCCTGGGAAGCAAAAGTGTTCACATTGCTTCGCAGAATCGCGTTTGTGCAGAAAACACTAACACTTGTTCAGAAGGAAAGAAAGCACAGAGCCCCAGATTTTATGTTGCCCTGGAGAGCTTGCAGAGCACTGGGGAAAAGCAGGCAGAGAATTCCCTGCTAGCACCTTCTCTGTGCCTGGGAAGCAAAAGTGTTCACATTGCTTCGCAGAATCGCGTTTGTGCAGAAAACACTAACACTTGTTCAGAAGGAAAGAAAGCACAGAGCCCCAGATTTTATGTTGCCCTGGAGAGCTTGCAGAGCACTGGGGAAAGGCAGGCAGAGAATTCCCTGCTAGCACCTTCTCTGTGCCTGGGAAGCAAAAGTGTTCACATTGCTTCGCAGAATCGTGTTTGTGCAGAAAACACTAACACTTGTTCAGAAGGAAAGAAAGCACAGAGCCCCAGATTTTATGTTGCCCTGGAGAGCTTGCAGAGCACTGGGGAAAGGCAGGCAGAGAATTCCCTGCTAGCACCTTCCCTGTGCCTGGGAAGCAAAAGTGTTCACATTGCTTCGCAGAATCGTGTTTGTGCAGAAAACACTAACACTTGTTCAGAAGGAAAGAAAGCACAGAGCCCCAGATTTTATGTTGCCCTGGAGAGCTTGCAGAGCACTGGGGAAAAGCAGGCAGAGAATTCCCTGCTAGCACCTTCTCTGTGCCTGGGAAGCAAAAGTGTTCACACTGCTTCGCAGAATCGCGTTTGTGCAGAAAACACTAACACTTGTTCAGAAGGAAAGTAAGCACAGAGCCCCAGATTTTATGTTGCCCTGGAGAGCTTGCAGAGCACTGGGGAAAAGCAGGCAGAGAATTCCCTGCTAGCACCTTCTCTGTGCCTGGGAAGCAAAAGTGTTCACATTGCTTCGCAGAATCGCGTTTGTGCAGAAAACACTAACACTTGTTCAGAAGGAAAGAAAGCACAGAGCCCCAGATTTTATGTTGCCCTGGAGAGCTTGCAGAGCACTGGGGAAAAGCAGGCAGAGAATTCCCTGCTAGCACCTTCTCTGTGCCTGGGAAGCAAAAGTGTTCACATTGCTTCGCAGAATCGCGTTTGTGCAGAAAACACTAACACTTGTTCAGAAGGAAAGAAAGCACAGAGCCCCAGATTTTATGTTGCCCTGGAGAGCTTGCAGAGCACTGGGGAAAGGCAGGCAGAGAATTCCCTGCTAGCACCTTCTCTGTGCCTGGGAAGCACAAGTGTTCACATTGCTTCGCAGAATCGCGTTTGTGCAGAAAACACTAACACTTGTTCAGAAGGAAAGAAAGCACAGAGCCCCAGATTTTATGTTGCCCTGCAGAGCTTGCAGAGCACTGGGGAAAAGCAGGCAGAGAATTCCCTGCTAGCACCTTCTCTGTGCCTGGGAAGCAAAAGTGTTCACATTGCTTCGCAGAATCGCGTTTGTGCAGAAAACACTAACACTTGTTCAGAAGGAAAGAAAGCACAGAGCCCCAGATTTTATGTTGCCCTGGAGATCTTGCAGAGCACTGGGGAAAAGCAGGCAGAGAATTCCCTGCTAGCACCTTCTCTGTGCCTGGGAAGCACAAGTGTTCACATTGCTTCGCAGAATCGCCTTTGTGCAGAAAACACTAACACTTGTTCAGAAGGAAAGAAAGCACAGAGCCCCAGATTTTATGTTGCCCTGGAGAGCTTGCAGAGCACTGGGGAAAGGCAGGCAGAGAATTCCCTGCTAGCACCTTCCCTGTGCCTGGGAAGCAAAAGTGTTCACATTGCTTCGCAGAATCGCGTTTGTGCAGAAAACACTAACACTTGTTCAGAAGGAAAGAAAGCACAGAGCCCCACATTTTATGTTGCCCTGGAGAGCTTGCAGAGCACTGGGGAAAGGCAGGCAGAGAATTCCCTGCTAGCACCTTCTCTGTGCCTGGGAAGGAGAAGTGTTCACATTGCTTCGCAGAATCGCGTTTGTGCAGAAAACACTAACACTTGTTCAGAAGGAAAGTAAGCACAGAGCCCCAGATTTTATGTTGCCCTGGAGAGCTTGCAGAGCACTGGGGAAAGGCAGGCAGAGAATTCCCTGCTAGCACCTTCTCTGTGCCTGGGAAGGAGAAGTGTTCACATTGCTTCGCAGAATCGCGTTTGTGCAGAAAACACTAACACTTGTTCAGAAGGAAAGAAAGCACAGAGCCCCAGATTTTATGTTGCCCTGGAGAGCTTGCAGAGCACTGGGGAAAAGCAGGCAGAGAATTCCCAGCTAGCACCTTCTCTGTGCCTGGGAAGCAAAAGTGTTCACATTGCTTCGCAGAATCGCGTTTGTGCAGAAAACACTAACACTTGTTCAGAAGGAAAGAAAGCACAGAGCCCCAGATTTTATGTTGCCCTGGAGAGCTTGCAGAGCACTGGGGAAAGGCAGGCAGAGAATTCCCTGCTAGCACCTTCTCTGTGCCTGGGAAGCACAAGTGTTCACATTGCTTCGCAGAATCGCCTTTGTGCAGAAAACACTAACACTTGTTCAGAAGGAAAGAAAGCACAGAGCCCCAGATTTTATGTTGCCCTGGAGAGCTTGCAGAGCACTGGGGAAAAGCAGGCAGAGAATTCCCTGCTAGCACCTTCTCTGTGCCTGGGAAGCAAAAGTGTTCACATTGCTTCGCAGAATCGCGTTTGTGCAGAAAACACTAACACTTGTTCAGAAGGAAAGAAAGCACAGAGCCCCAGATTTTATGTTGCCCTGGAGAGCTTGCAGAGCACTGGGGAAAGGCAGGCAGAGAATTCCCTGCTAGCACCTTCTCTGTGCCTGGGAAGCACAAGTGTTCACATTGCTTCGCAGAATCGCGTTTGTGCAGAAAACACTAACACTTGTTCAGAAGGAAAGAAAGCACAGAGCCCCAGATTTTATGTTGCCCTGGAGAGCTTGCAGAGCACTGGGGAAAGGCAGGCAGAGAATTCCCTGCTAGCACCTTCCCTGTGCCTGGGAAGCAAAAGTGTTCACATTGCTTCGCAGAATCGCGTTTGTGCAGAAAACACTAACACTTGTTCAGAAGGAAAGAAAGCACAGAGCCCCAGATTTTATGTTGCCCTGGAGAGCTTGCAGAGCACTGGGGAAAGGCAGGCAGAGAATTCCCTGCTAGCACCTTCTCTGTGCCTGGGAAGCAAAAGTGTTCACACTGCTTCGCAGAATCGCGTTTGTGCAGAAAACACTAACACTTGTTCAGAAGGAAAGTAAGCACAGAGCCCCAGATTTTATGTTGCCCTGCAGAGCTTGCAGAGCACTGGGGAAAAGCAGGCAGAGAATTCCCTGCTAGCACCTTCTCTGTGCCTGGGAAGCAAAAGTGTTCACATTGCTTCGCAGAATCGCGTTTGTGCAGAAAACACTAACACTTGTTCAGAAGGAAAGAAAGCACAGAGCCCCAGATTTTATGTTGCCCTGGAGAGCTTGCAGAGCACTGGGGAAAAGCAGGCAGAGAATTCCCTGCTAGCACCTTCTCTGTGCCTGGGAAGCAAAAGTGTTCACATTGCTTCGCAGAATCGCGTTTGTGCAGAAAACACTAACACTTGTTCAGAAGGAAAGAAAGCACAGAGCCCCAGATTTTATGTTGCCCTGGAGAGCTTGCAGAGCACTGGGGAAAGGCAGGCAGAGAATTCCCTGCTAGCACCTTCTCTGTGCCTGGGAAGCACAAGTGTTCACATTGCTTCGCAGAATCGCGTTTGTGCAGAAAACACTAACACTTGTTCAGAAGGAAAGAAAGCACAGAGCCCCAGATTTTATGTTGCCCTGCAGAGCTTGCAGAGCACTGGGGAAAAGCAGGCAGAGAATTCCCTGCTAGCACCTTCTCTGTGCCTGGGAAGCAAAAGTGTTCACATTGCTTCGCAGAATCGCGTTTGTGCAGAAAACACTAACACTTGTTCAGAAGGAAAGAAAGCACAGAGCCCCAGATTTTATGTTGCCCTGGAGAGCTTGCAGAGCACTGGGGAAAGGCAGGCAGAGAATTCCCTGCTAGCACCTTCTCTGTGCCTGGGAAGCACAAGTGTTCACATTGCTTCGCAGAATCGCCTTTGTGCAGAAAACACTAACACTTGTTCAGAAGGAAAGAAAGCACAGAGCCCCAGATTTTATGTTGCCCTGGAGAGCTTGCAGAGCACTGGGGAAAGGCAGGCAGAGAATTCCCTGCTAGCACCTTCTCTGTGCCTGGGAAGCACAAGTGTTCACATTGCTTCGCAGAATCGCCTTTGTGCAGAAAACACTAACACTTGTTCAGAAGGAAAGAAAGCACAGAGCCCCAGATTTTATGTTGCCCTGGAGAGCTTGCAGAGCACTGGGGAAAAGCAGGCAGAGAATTCCCTGCTAGCACCTTCTCTGTGCCTGGGAAGCAAAAGTGTTCACATTGCTTCGCAGAATCGCGTTTGTGCAGAAAACACTAACACTTGTTCAGAAGGAAAGAAAGCACAGAGCCCCAGATTTTATGTTGCCCTGGAGAGCTTGCAGAGCACTGGGGAAAGGCAGGCAGAGAATTCCCTGCTAGCACCTTCTCTGTGCCTGGGAAGCACAAGTGTTCACATTGCTTCGCAGAATCGCGTTTGTGCAGAAAACACTAACACTTGTTCAGAAGGAAAGAAAGCACAGAGCCCCAGATTTTATGTTGCCCTGGAGAGCTTGCAGAGCACTGGGGAAAGGCAGGCAGAGAATTCCCTGCTAGCACCTTCCCTGTGCCTGGGAAGCAAAAGTGTTCACATTGCTTCGCAGAATCGCGTTTGTGCAGAAAACACTAACACTTGTTCAGAAGGAAAGAAAGCACAGAGCCCCAGATTTTATGTTGCCCTGGAGAGCTTGCAGAGCACTGGGGAAAGGCAGGCAGAGAATTCCCTGCTAGCACCTTCTCTGTGCCTGGGAAGCAAAAGTGTTCACACTGCTTCGCAGAATCGCGTTTGTGCAGAAAACACTAACACTTGTTCAGAAGGAAAGTAAGCACAGAGCCCCAGATTTTATGTTGCCCTGCAGAGCTTGCAGAGCACTGGGGAAAAGCAGGCAGAGAATTCCCTGCTAGCACCTTCTCTGTGCCTGGGAAGCAAAAGTGTTCACATTGCTTCGCAGAATCGCGTTTGTGCAGAAAACACTAACACTTGTTCAGAAGGAAAGAAAGCACAGAGCCCCAGATTTTATGTTGCCCTGGAGAGCTTGCAGAGCACTGGGGAAAAGCAGGCAGAGAATTCCCTGCTAGCACCTTCTCTGTGCCTGGGAAGCAAAAGTGTTCACATTGCTTCGCAGAATCGCGTTTGTGCAGAAAACACTAACACTTGTTCAGAAGGAAAGAAAGCACAGAGCCCCAGATTTTATGTTGCCCTGGAGAGCTTGCAGAGCACTGGGGAAAGGCAGGCAGAGAATTCCCTGCTAGCACCTTCTCTGTGCCTGGGAAGCACAAGTGTTCACATTGCTTCGCAGAATCGCGTTTGTGCAGAAAACACTAACACTTGTTCAGAAGGAAAGAAAGCACAGAGCCCCAGATTTTATGTTGCCCTGCAGAGCTTGCAGAGCACTGGGGAAAAGCAGGCAGAGAATTCCCTGCTAGCACCTTCTCTGTGCCTGGGAAGCAAAAGTGTTCACATTGCTTCGCAGAATCGCGTTTGTGCAGAAAACACTAACACTTGTTCAGAAGGAAAGAAAGCACAGAGCCCCAGATTTTATGTTGCCCTGGAGAGCTTGCAGAGCACTGGGGAAAGGCAGGCAGAGAATTCCCTGCTAGCACCTTCTCTGTGCCTGGGAAGCACAAGTGTTCACATTGCTTCGCAGAATCGCCTTTGTGCAGAAAACACTAACACTTGTTCAGAAGGAAAGAAAGCACAGAGCCCCACATTTTATGTTGCCCTGGAGAGCTTGCAGAGCACTGGGGAAAGGCAGGCAGAGAATTCCCTGCTAGCACCTTCCCTGTGCCTGGGAAGCAAAAGTGTTCACATTGCTTCGCAGAATCGCGTTTGTGCAGAAAACACTAACACTTGTTCAGAAGGAAAGAAAGCACAGAGCCCCACATTTTATGTTGCCCTGGAGAGCTTGCAGAGCACTGGGGAAAGGCAGGCAGAGAATTCCCTGCTAGCACCTTCTCTGTGCCTGGGAAGCAAAAGTGTTCACATTGCTTCGCAGAATCGCGTTTGTGCAGAAAACACTAACACTTGTTCAGAAGGAAAGAAAGCACAGAGCCCCAGATTTTATGTTGCCCTGGAGAGCTTGCAGAGCACTGGGGAAAGGCAGGCAGAGAATTCCCTGCTAGCACCTTCTCTGTGCCTGGGAAGGAGAAGTGTTCACATTGCTTCGCAGAATCGCGTTTGTGCAGAAAACACTAACACTTGTTCAGAAGGAAAGAAAGCACAGAGCCCCAGATTTTATGTTGCCCTGGAGAGCTTGCAGAGCACTGGGGAAAAGCAGGCAGAGAATTCCCTGCTAGCACCTTCTCTGTGCCTGGGAAGCAAAAGTGTTCACATTGCTTCACAGAATCGCGTTTGTGCAGAAAACACTAACACTTGTTCAGAAGGAAAGAAAGCACAGAGCCCCAGATTTTATGTTGCCCTGCAGAGCTTGCAGAGCACTGGGGAAAGGCAGGCAGAGAATTCCCTGCTAGCACCTTCTCTGTGCCTGGGAAGCACAAGTGTTCACATTGCTTCGCAGAATCGCGTTTGTGCAGAAAACACTAACACTTGTTCAGAAGGAAAGAAAGCACAGAGCCCCAGATTTTATGTTGCCCTGCAGAGCTTGCAGAGCACTGGGGAAAAGCAGGCAGAGAATTCCCTGCTAGCACCTTCTCTGTGCCTGGGAAGCAAAAGTGTTCACATTGCTTCGCAGAATCGCGTTTGTGCAGAAAACACTAACACTTGTTCAGAAGGAAAGAAAGCACAGAGCCCCAGATTTTATGTTGCCCTGGAGAGCTTGCAGAGCACTGGGGAAAGGCAGGCAGAGAATTCCCTGCTAGCACCTTCTCTGTGCCTGGGAAGGAGAAGTGTTCACATTGCTTCGCAGAATCGCGTTTGTGCAGAAAACACTAACACTTGTTCAGAAGGAAAGAAAGCACAGAGCCCCAGATTTTATGTTGCCCTGGAGAGCTTGCAGAGCACTGGGGAAAGGCATGCAGAGAATTCCCTGCTAGCACCTTCCCTGTGCCTGGGAAGCAAAAGTGTTCACATTGCTTCGCAGAATCGCGTTTGTGCAGAAAACACTAACACTTGTTCAGAAGGAAAGAAAGCACAGAGCCCCAGATTTTATGTTGCCCTGGAGAGCTTGCAGAGCACTGGGGAAAGGCAGGCAGAGAATTCCCTGCTAGCACCTTCTCTGTGCCTGGGAAGCAAAAGTGTTCACATTGCTTCGCAGAATCGCGTTTGTGCAGAAAACACTAACACTTGTTCAGAAGGAAAGAAAGCACAGAGCCCCAGATTTTATGTTGCCCTGGAGAGCTTGCAGAGCACTGGGGAAAAGCAGGCAGAGAATTCCCTGCTAGCACCTTCTCTGTGCCTGGGAACCAAAAGTGTTCACATTGCTTCGCAGAATCGCGTTTGTGCAGAAAACACTAACACTTGTTCAGAAGGAAAGAAAGCACAGAGCCCCAGATTTTATGTTGCCCTGGAGAGCTTGCAGAGCACTGGGGAAAAGCAGGCAGAGAATTCCCTGCTAGCACCTTCTCTGTGCCTGGGAAGCACAAGTGTTCACATTGCTTCGCAGAATCGCGTTTGTGCAGAAAACACTAACACTTGTTCAGAAGGAAAGAAAGCACAGAGCCCCAGATTTTATGTTGCCCTGGAGAGCTTGCAGAGCACTGGGGAAAGGCAGGCAGAGAATTCCCTGCTAGCACCTTCCCTGTGCCTGGGAAGCAGAAGTGTTCACATTGCTTCGCAGAATCGCGTTTGTGCAGAAAATACTAACACTTGTTCAGAAGGAAAGAAAGCACAGAGCCCCACATTTTATGTTGCCCTGCAGAGCTTGCAGAGCACTGGGGAAAAGCAGGCAGAGAATTCCCTGCTAGCACCTTCTCTGTGCCTGGGAAGCAAAAGTGTTCACATTGCTTCGCAGAATCGCGTTTGTGCAGAAAACACTAACACTTGTTCAGAAGGAAAGAAAGCACAGAGCCCCAGATTTTATGTTGCCCTGGAGAGCTTGCAGAGCACTGAGGAAAAGCAGGCAGAGAATTCCCTGCTAGCACCTTCTCTGTGCCTGGGAAGCAAAAGTGTTCACATTGCTTCGCAGAATCGCGTTTGTGCAGAAAACACTAACACTTGTTCAGAAGGAAAGAAAGCACAGAGCCCCAGATTTTATGTTGCCCTGGAGAGCTTGCAGAGCACTGGGGAAAGGCAGGCAGAGAATTCCCTGCTAGCACCTTCTCTGTGCCTGGGAAGCAAAAGTGTTCACATTGCTTCGCAGAATCGTGTTTGTGCAGAAAACACTAACACTTGTTCAGAAGGAAAGAAAGCACAGAGCCCCAGATTTTATGTTGCCCTGGAGAGCTTGCAGAGCACTGGGGAAAGGCAGGCAGAGAATTCCCTGCTAGCACCTTCCCTGTGCCTGGGAAGCAAAAGTGTTCACATTGCTTCGCAGAATCGTGTTTGTGCAGAAAACACTAACACTTGTTCAGAAGGAAAGAAAGCACAGAGCCCCACATTTTATGTTGCCCTGGAGAGCTTGCAGAGCACTGGGGAAAGGCAGGCAGAGAATTCCCTGCTAGCACCTTCTCTGTGCCTGGGAAGGAGAAGTGTTCACATTGCTTCGCAGAATCGTGTTTGTGCAGAAAACACTAACACTTGTTCAGAAGGAAAGAAAGCACAGAGCCCCAGATTTTATGTTGCCCTGGAGAGCTTGCAGAGCACTGGGGAAAAGCAGGCAGAGAATTCCCTGCTAGCACCTTCTCTGTGCCTGGGAAGCAAAAGTGTTCACATTGCTTCGCAGAATTGCGTTTGTGCAGAAAACACTAACACTTGTTCAGAAGGAAAGAAAGCACAGAGCCCCAGATTTTATGTTGCCCTGGAGAGCTTGCAGAGCACTGGGGAAAAGCAGGCAGAGAATTCCCTGCTAGCACCTTCTCTGTGCCTGGGAAGCAAAAGTGTTCACATTGCTTCGCAGAATCGCGTTTGTGCAGAAAACACTAACACTTGTTCAGAAGGAAAGAAAGCACAGAGCCCCAGATTTTATGTTGCCCTGCAGAGCTTGCAGAGCACTGGGGAAAAGCAGGCAGAGAATTCCCTGCTAGCACCTTCTCTGTGCCTGGGAAGCAAAAGTGTTCACATTGCTTCGCAGAATCGCGTTTGTGCAGAAAACACTAACACTTGTTCAGAAGGAAAGAAAGCACAGAGCCCCACATTTTATGTTGCCCTGGAGAGCTTGCAGAGCACTGGGGAAAGGCAGGCAGAGAATTCCCTGCTAGCACCTTCTCTGTGCCTGGGAAGCAAAAGTGTTCACATTGCTTCGCAGAATCGCGTTTGTGCAGAAAACACTAACACTTGTTCAGAAGGAAAGAAAGCACAGAGCCCCAGATTTTATGTTGCCCTGGAGAGCTTGCAGAGCACTGGGGAAAGGCAGGCAGAGAATTCCCTGCTAGCACCTTCTCTGTGCCTGGGAAGCAAAAGTGTTCACATTGCTTCGCAGAATCGCGTTTGTGCAGAAAACACTAACACTTGTTCAGAAGGAAAGAAAGCACAGAGCCCCAGATTTTATGTTGCCCTGGAGAGCTTGCAGAGCACTGGGGAAAAGCAGGCAGAGAATTCCCTGCTAGCACCTTCTCTGTGCCTGGGAACCAAAAGTGTTCACATTGCTTCGCAGAATCGCGTTTGTGCAGAAAACACTAACACTTGTTCAGAAGGAAAGAAAGCACAGAGCCCCAGATTTTATGTTGCCCTGGAGAGCTTGCAGAGCACTGGGGAAAAGCAGGCAGAGAATTCCCTGCTAGCACCTTCTCTGTGCCTGGGAAGCACAAGTGTTCACATTGCTTCGCAGAATCGCGTTTGTGCAGAAAACACTAACACTTGTTCAGAAGGAAAGAAAGCACAGAGCCCCAGATTTTATGTTGCCCTGGAGAGCTTGCAGAGCACTGGGGAAAGGCAGGCAGAGAATTCCCTGCTAGCACCTTCCCTGTGCCTGGGAAGCAGAAGTGTTCACATTGCTTCGCAGAATCGCGTTTGTGCAGAAAATACTAACACTTGTTCAGAAGGAAAGAAAGCACAGAGCCCCAGATTTTATGTTGCCCTGCAGAGCTTGCAGAGCACTGGGGAAAAGCAGGCAGAGAATTCCCTGCTAGCACCTTCTCTGTGCCTGGGAAGCAAAAGTGTTCACATTGCTTCGCAGAATCGCGTTTGTGCAGAAAACACTAACACTTGTTCAGAAGGAAAGAAAGCACAGAGCCCCAGATTTTATGTTGCCCTGGAGAGCTTGCAGAGCACTGAGGAAAAGCAGGCAGAGAATTCCCTGCTAGCACCTTCTCTGTGCCTGGGAAGCAAAAGTGTTCACATTGCTTCGCAGAATCGCGTTTGTGCAGAAAACACTAACACTTGTTCAGAAGGAAAGAAAGCACAGAGCCCCAGATTTTATGTTGCCCTGGAGAGCTTGCAGAGCACTGGGGAAAGGCAGGCAGAGAATTCCCTGCTAGCACCTTCTCTGTGCCTGGGAAGCAAAAGTGTTCACATTGCTTCGCAGAATCGTGTTTGTGCAGAAAACACTAACACTTGTTCAGAAGGAAAGAAAGCACAGAGCCCCAGATTTTATGTTGCCCTGGAGAGCTTGCAGAGCACTGGGGAAAGGCAGGCAGAGAATTCCCTGCTAGCACCTTCCCTGTGCCTGGGAAGCAAAAGTGTTCACATTGCTTCGCAGAATCGTGTTTGTGCAGAAAACACTAACACTTGTTCAGAAGGAAAGAAAGCACAGAGCCCCACATTTTATGTTGCCCTGGAGAGCTTGCAGAGCACTGGGGAAAAGCAGGCAGAGAATTCCCTGCTAGCACCTTCTCTGTGCCTGGGAAGCAAAAGTGTTCACATTGCTTCGCAGAATCGCGTTTGTGCAGAAAACACTAACACTTGTTCAGAAGGAAAGTAAGCACAGAGCCCCAGATTTTATGTTGCCCTGGAGAGCTTGCAGAGCACTGGGGAAAAGCAGGCAGAGAATTCCCTGCTAGCACCTTCTCTGTGCCTGGGAAGCAAAAGTGTTCACATTGCTTCGCAGAATCGCGTTTGTGCAGAAAACACTAACACTTGTTCAGAAGGAAAGAAAGCACAGAGCCCCACATTTTATGTTGCCCTGGAGAGCTTGCAGAGCACTGGGGAAAAGCAGGCAGAGAATTCCCTGCTAGCACCTTCTCTGTGCCTGGGAAGCAAAAGTGTTCACATTGCTTCGCAGAATCGCGTTTGTGCAGAAAACACTAACACTTGTTCAGAAGGAAAGAAAGCACAGAGCCCCAGATTTTATGTTGCCCTGCAGAGCTTGCAGAGCACTGGGGAAAGGCAGGCAGAGAATTCCCTGCTAGCACCTTCTCTGTGCCTGGGAAGCACAAGTGTTCACATTGCTTCGCAGAATCGCGTTTGTGCAGAAAACACTAACACTTGTTCAGAAGGAAAGAAAGCACAGAGCCCCAGATTTTATGTTGCCCTGCAGAGCTTGCAGAGCACTGGGGAAAAGCAGGCAGAGAATTCCCTGCTAGCACCTTCTCTGTGCCTGGGAAGCAAAAGTGTTCACATTGCTTCGCAGAATCGCGTTTGTGCAGAAAACACTAACACTTGTTCAGAAGGAAAGAAAGCACAGAGCCCCAGATTTTATGTTGCCCTGGAGAGCTTGCAGAGCACTGGGGAAAGGCAGGCAGAGAATTCCCTGCTAGCACCTTCTCTGTGCCTGGGAAGCACAAGTGTTCACATTGCTTCGCAGAATCGCCTTTGTGCAGAAAACACTAACACTTGTTCAGAAGGAAAGAAAGCACAGAGCCCCACATTTTATGTTGCCCTGGAGAGCTTGCAGAGCACTGGGGAAAGGCAGGCAGAGAATTCCCTGCTAGCACCTTCCCTGTGCCTGGGAAGCAAAAGTGTTCACATTGCTTCGCAGAATCGCGTTTGTGCAGAAAACACTAACACTTGTTCAGAAGGAAAGAAAGCACAGAGCCCCAGATTTTATGTTGCCCTGGAGAGCTTGCAGAGCACTGGGGAAAGGCAGGCAGAGAATTCCCTGCTAGCACCTTCTCTGTGCCTGGGAAGCAAAAGTGTTCACATTGCTTCGCAGAATCGCGTTTGTGCAGAAAACACTAACACTTGTTCAGAAGGAAAGAAAGCACAGAGCCCCAGATTTTATGTTGCCCTGCAGAGCTTGCAGAGCACTGGGGAAAGGCAGGCAGAGAATTCCCTGCTAGCACCTTCTCTGTGCCTGGGAAGGAGAAGTGTTCACATTGCTTCGCAGAATCGCGTTTGTGCAGAAAACACTAACACTTGTTCAGAAGGAAAGAAAGCACAGAGCCCCACATTTTATGTTGCCCTGGAGAGCTTGCAGAGCACTGGGGAAAGGCAGGCAGAGAATTCCCTGCTAGCACCTTCTCTGTGCCTGGGAAGCAAAAGTGTTCACATTGCTTCGCAGAATCGCGTTTGTGCAGAAAACACTAACACTTGTTCAGAAGGAAAGAAAGCACAGAGCCCCAGATTTTATGTTGCCCTGGAGAGCTTGCAGAGCACTGGGGAAAGGCAGGCAGAGAATTCCCTGCTAGCACCTTCTCTGTGCCTGGGAAGCACAAGTGTTCACATTGCTTCGCAGAATCGCCTTTGTGCAGAAAACACTAACACTTGTTCAGAAGGAAAGAAAGCACAGAGCCCCAGATTTTATGTTGCCCTGCAGAGCTTGCAGAGCACTGGGGAAAAGCAGGCAGAGAATTCCCAGCTAGCACCTTCTCTGTGCCTGGGAAGCAAAAGTGTTCACATTGCTTCGCAGAATCGCGTTTGTGCAGAAAACACTAACACTTGTTCAGAAGGAAAGAAAGCACAGAGCCCCAGATTTTATGTTGCCCTGCAGAGCTTGCAGAGCACTGGGGAAAGGCAGGCAGAGAATTCCCTGCTAGCACCTTCTCTGTGCCTGGGAAGGAGAAGTGTTCACATTGCTTCGCAGAATCGCGTTTGTGCAGAAAACACTAACACTTGTTCAGAAGGAAAGAAAGCACAGAGCCCCAGATTTTATGTTGCCCTGCAGAGCTTGCAGAGCACTGGGGAAAGGCAGGCAGAGAATTCCCTGCTAGCACCTTCTCTGTGCCTGGGAAGCACAAGTGTTCACATTGCTTCGCAGAATCGCGTTTGTGCAGAAAACACTAACACTTGTTCAGAAGGAAAGAAAGCACAGAGCCCCACATTTTATGTTGCCCTGCAGAGCTTGCAGAGCACTGGGGAAAGGCAGGCAGAGAATTCCCTGCTAGCACCTTCTCTGTGCCTGGGAAGCAAAAGTGTTCACATTGCTTCGCAGAATCGCGTTTGTGCAGAAAACACTAACACTTGTTCAGAAGGAAAGAAAGCACAGAGCCCCAGATTTTATGTTGCCCTGGAGAGCTTGCAGAGCACTGGGGAAAGGCAGGCAGAGAATTCCCTGCTAGCACCTTCTCTGTGCCTGGGAAGGAGAAGTGTTCACATTGCTTCGCAGAATCGCGTTTGTGCAGAAAACACTAACACTTGTTCAGAAGGAAAGAAAGCACAGAGCCCCAGATTTTATGTTGCCCTGGAGAGCTTGCAGAGCACTGGGGAAAAGCAGGCAGAGAATTCCCTGCTAGCACCTTCTCTGTGCCTGGGAAGCAAAAGTGTTCACATTGCTTCGCAGAATCGCGTTTGTGCAGAAAACACTAACACTTGTTCAGAAGGAAAGAAAGCACAGAGCCCCAGATTTTATGTTGCCCTGGAGAGCTTGCAGAGCACTGGGGAAAGGCAGGCAGAGAATTCCCTGCTAGCACCTTCTCTGTGCCTGGGAAGCACAAGTGTTCACATTGCTTCGCAGAATCGCCTTTGTGCAGAAAACACTAACACTTGTTCAGAAGGAAAGAAAGCACAGAGCCCCAGATTTTATGTTGCCCTGCAGAGCTTGCAGAGCACTGGGTAAAAGCAGGCAGAGAATTCCCAGCTAGCACCTTCTCTGTGCCTGGGAAGCAAAAGTGTTCACATTGCTTCGCAGAATCGCGTTTGTGCAGAAAACACTAACACTTGTTCAGAAGGAAAGAAAGCACAGAGCCCCAGATTTTATGTTGCCCTGCAGAGCTTGCAGAGCACTGGGGAAAGGCAGGCAGAGAATTCCCTGCTAGCACCTTCTCTGTGCCTGGGAAGCACAAGTGTTCACATTGCTTCGCAGAATCGCCTTTGTGCAGAAAACACTAACACTTGTTCAGAAGGAAAGAAAGCACAGAGCCCCAGATTTTATGTTGCCCTGGAGAGCTTGCAGAGCACTGGGGAAAGGCATGCAGAGAATTCCCTGCTAGCACCTTCCCTGTGCCTGGGAAGCAAAAGTGTTCACATTGCTTCGCAGAATCGCGTTTGTGCAGAAAACACTAACACTTGTTCAGAAGGAAAGAAAGCACAGAGCCCCACATTTTATGTTGCCCTGGAGAGCTTGCAGAGCACTGGGGAAAGGCAGGCAGAGAATTCCCTGCTAGCACCTTCCCTGTGCCTGGGAAGCAAAAGTGTTCACATTGCTTCGCAGAATCGCGTTTGTGCAGAAAACACTAACACTTGTTCAGAAGGAAAGAAAGCACAGAGCCCCAGATTTTATGTTGCCCTGGAGAGCTTGCAGAGCACTGGGGAAAGGCAGGCAGAGAATTCCCTGCTAGCACCTTCTCTGTGCCTGGGAAGCAAAAGTGTTCACATTGCTTCGCAGAATCGCGTTTGTGCAGAAAACACTAACACTTGTTCAGAAGGAAAGAAAGCACAGAGCCCCAGATTTTATGTTGCCCTGGAGAGCTTGCAGAGCACTGGGGAAAAGCAGGCAGAGAATTCCCTGCTAGCACCTTCTCTGTGCCTGGGAACCAAAAGTGTTCACATTGCTTCGCAGAATCGCGTTTGTGCAGAAAACACTAACACTTGTTCAGAAGGAAAGAAAGCACAGAGCCCCAGATTTTATGTTGCCCTGGAGAGCTTGCAGAGCACTGGGGAAAAGCAGGCAGAGAATTCCCTGCTAGCACCTTCTCTGTGCCTGGGAAGCACAAGTGTTCACATTGCTTCGCAGAATCGCGTTTGTGCAGAAAACACTAACACTTGTTCAGAAGGAAAGAAAGCACAGAGCCCCAGATTTTATGTTGCCCTGCAGAGCTTGCAGAGCACTGGGGAAAGGCAGGCAGAGAATTCCCTGCTAGCACCTTCCCTGTGCCTGGGAAGCAGAAGTGTTCACATTGCTTCGCAGAATCGCGTTTGTGCAGAAAATACTAACACTTGTTCAGAAGGAAAGAAAGCACAGAGCCCCAGATTTTATGTTGCCCTGCAGAGCTTGCAGAGCACTGGGGAAAAGCAGGCAGAGAATTCCCAGCTAGCACCTTCTCTGTGCCTGGGAACCAAAAGTGTTCACATTGCTTCGCAGAATCGCGTTTGTGCAGAAAACACTAACACTTGTTCAGAAGGAAAGAAAGCACAGAGCCCCAGATTTTATGTTGCCCTGCAGAGCTTGCAGAGCACTGGGGAAAAGCAGGCAGAGAATTCCCAGCTAGCACCTTCTCTGTGCCTGGGAAGCAAAAGTGTTCACATTGCTTCGCAAAATCGTGTTTGTGCAGAAAACACTAACACTTGTTCAGAAGGAAAGAAAGCACAGAGCCCCACATTTTATGTTGCCCTGGAGAGCTTGCAGAGCACTGGGGAAAAGCAGGCAGAGAATTCCCTGCTAGCACCTTCTCTGTGCCTGGGAAGCAAAAGTGTTCACATTGCTTCGCAGAATCGCGTTTGTGCAGAAAACACTAACACTTGTTCAGAAGGAAAGAAAGCACAGAGCCCCAGATTTTATGTTGCCCTGGAGAGCTTGCAGAGCACTGGGGAAAAGCAGGCAGAGAATTCCCTGCTAGCACCTTCTCTGTGCCTGGGAAGCACAAGTGTTCACATTGCTTCGCAGAATCGCCTTTGTGCAGAAAACACTAACACTTGTTCAGAAGGAAAGAAAGCACAGAGCCCCAGATTTTATGTTGCCCTGGAGAGCTTGCAGAGCACTGGGGAAAGGCAGGCAGAGAATTCCCTGCTAGCACCTTCCCTGTGCCTGGGAAGCAGAAGTGTTCACATTGCTTCGCAGAATCACGTTTGTGCAGAAAATACTAACACTTGTTCAGAAGGAAAGAAAGCACAGAGCCCCAGATTTTATGTTGCCCTGCAGAGCTTGCAGAGCACTGGGGAAAAGCAGGCAGAGAATTCCCTGCTAGCACCTTCTCTGTGCCTGGGAAGCAAAAGTGTTCACATTGCTTCGCAGAATCGCGTTTGTGCAGAAAACACTAACACTTGTTCAGAAGGAAAGAAAGCACAGAGCCCCAGATTTTATGTTGCCCTGCAGAGCTTGCAGAGCACTGGGGAAAAGCAGGCAGAGAATTCCCTGCTAGCACCTTCTCTGTGCCTGGGAAGCAAAAGTGTTCACATTGCTTCGCAGAATCGCGTTTGTGCAGAAAACACTAACACTTGTTCAGAAGGAAAGAAAGCACAGAGCCCCAGATTTTATGTTGCCCTGGAGAGCTTGCAGAGCACTGGGGAAAGGCAGGCAGAGAATTCCCTGCTAGCACCTTCTCTGTGCCTGGGAAGCAAAAGTGTTCACATTGCTTCGCAGAATCGTGTTTGTGCAGAAAACACTAACACTTGTTCAGAAGGAAAGAAAGCACAGAGCCCCAGATTTTATGTTGCCCTGGAGAGCTTGCAGAGCACTGGGGAAAGGCAGGCAGAGAATTCCCTGCTAGCACCTTCCCTGTGCCTGGGAAGCAAAAGTGTTCACATTGCTTCGCAGAATCGTGTTTGTGCAGAAAACACTAACACTTGTTCAGAAGGAAAGAAAGCACAGAGCCCCAGATTTTATGTTGCCCTGGAGAGCTTGCAGAGCACTGGGGAAAAGCAGGCAGAGAATTCCCTGCTAGCACCTTCTCTGTGCCTGGGAAGCAAAAGTGTTCACATTGCTTCGCAGAATCGCGTTTGTGCAGAAAACACTAACACTTGTTCAGAAGGAAAGTAAGCACAGAGCCCCAGATTTTATGTTGCCCTGGAGAGCTTGCAGAGCACTGGGGAAAAGCAGGCAGAGAATTCCCTGCTAGCACCTTCTCTGTGCCTGGGAAGCAAAAGTGTTCACATTGCTTCGCAGAATCGCGTTTGTGCAGAAAACACTAACACTTGTTCAGAAGGAAAGAAAGCACAGAGCCCCACATTTTATGTTGCCCTGGAGAGCTTGCAGAGCACTGGGGAAAAGCAGGCAGAGAATTCCCTGCTAGCACCTTCTCTGTGCCTGGGAAGCAAAAGTGTTCACATTGCTTCGCAGAATCGCGTTTGTGCAGAAAACACTAACACTTGTTCAGAAGGAAAGAAAGCACAGAGCCCCAGATTTTATGTTGCCCTGCAGAGCTTGCAGAGCACTGGGGAAAGGCAGGCAGAGAATTCCCTGCTAGCACCTTCTCTGTGCCTGGGAAGCACAAGTGTTCACATTGCTTCGCAGAATCGCGTTTGTGCAGAAAACACTAACACTTGTTCAGAAGGAAAGAAAGCACAGAGCCCCAGATTTTATGTTGCCCTGCAGAGCTTGCAGAGCACTGGGGAAAAGCAGGCAGAGAATTCCCTGCTAGCACCTTCTCTGTGCCTGGGAAGCAAAAGTGTTCACATTGCTTCGCAGAATCGCGTTTGTGCAGAAAACACTAACACTTGTTCAGAAGGAAAGAAAGCACAGAGCCCCAGATTTTATGTTGCCCTGGAGAGCTTGCAGAGCACTGGGGAAAGGCAGGCAGAGAATTCCCTGCTAGCACCTTCTCTGTGCCTGGGAAGCACAAGTGTTCACATTGCTTCGCAGAATCGCCTTTGTGCAGAAAACACTAACACTTGTTCAGAAGGAAAGAAAGCACAGAGCCCCACATTTTATGTTGCCCTGGAGAGCTTGCAGAGCACTGGGGAAAGGCAGGCAGAGAATTCCCTGCTAGCACCTTCCCTGTGCCTGGGAAGCAAAAGTGTTCACATTGCTTCGCAGAATCGCGTTTGTGCAGAAAACACTAACACTTGTTCAGAAGGAAAGAAAGCACAGAGCCCCAGATTTTATGTTGCCCTGGAGAGCTTGCAGAGCACTGGGGAAAGGCAGGCAGAGAATTCCCTGCTAGCACCTTCTCTGTGCCTGGGAAGCAAAAGTGTTCACATTGCTTCGCAGAATCGCGTTTGTGCAGAAAACACTAACACTTGTTCAGAAGGAAAGAAAGCACAGAGCCCCAGATTTTATGTTGCCCTGCAGAGCTTGCAGAGCACTGGGGAAAGGCAGGCAGAGAATTCCCTGCTAGCACCTTCTCTGTGCCTGGGAAGGAGAAGTGTTCACATTGCTTCGCAGAATCGCGTTTGTGCAGAAAACACTAACACTTGTTCAGAAGGAAAGAAAGCACAGAGCCCCACATTTTATGTTGCCCTGGAGAGCTTGCAGAGCACTGGGGAAAGGCAGGCAGAGAATTCCCTGCTAGCACCTTCTCTGTGCCTGGGAAGCAAAAGTGTTCACATTGCTTCGCAGAATCGCGTTTGTGCAGAAAACACTAACACTTGTTCAGAAGGAAAGAAAGCACAGAGCCCCAGATTTTATGTTGCCCTGGAGAGCTTGCAGAGCACTGGGGAAAGGCAGGCAGAGAATTCCCTGCTAGCACCTTCTCTGTGCCTGGGAAGCACAAGTGTTCACATTGCTTCGCAGAATCGCCTTTGTGCAGAAAACACTAACACTTGTTCAGAAGGAAAGAAAGCACAGAGCCCCAGATTTTATGTTGCCCTGCAGAGCTTGCAGAGCACTGGGGAAAAGCAGGCAGAGAATTCCCAGCTAGCACCTTCTCTGTGCCTGGGAAGCAAAAGTGTTCACATTGCTTCGCAGAATCGCGTTTGTGCAGAAAACACTAACACTTGTTCAGAAGGAAAGAAAGCACAGAGCCCCAGATTTTATGTTGCCCTGCAGAGCTTGCAGAGCACTGGGGAAAGGCAGGCAGAGAATTCCCTGCTAGCACCTTCTCTGTGCCTGGGAAGGAGAAGTGTTCACATTGCTTCGCAGAATCGCGTTTGTGCAGAAAACACTAACACTTGTTCAGAAGGAAAGAAAGCACAGAGCCCCAGATTTTATGTTGCCCTGCAGAGCTTGCAGAGCACTGGGGAAAGGCAGGCAGAGAATTCCCTGCTAGCACCTTCTCTGTGCCTGGGAAGCACAAGTGTTCACATTGCTTCGCAGAATCGCGTTTGTGCAGAAAACACTAACACTTGTTCAGAAGGAAAGAAAGCACAGAGCCCCACATTTTATGTTGCCCTGCAGAGCTTGCAGAGCACTGGGGAAAGGCAGGCAGAGAATTCCCTGCTAGCACCTTCTCTGTGCCTGGGAAGCAAAAGTGTTCACATTGCTTCGCAGAATCGCGTTTGTGCAGAAAACACTAACACTTGTTCAGAAGGAAAGAAAGCACAGAGCCCCAGATTTTATGTTGCCCTGGAGAGCTTGCAGAGCACTGGGGAAAGGCAGGCAGAGAATTCCCTGCTAGCACCTTCTCTGTGCCTGGGAAGGAGAAGTGTTCACATTGCTTCGCAGAATCGCGTTTGTGCAGAAAACACTAACACTTGTTCAGAAGGAAAGAAAGCACAGAGCCCCAGATTTTATGTTGCCCTGGAGAGCTTGCAGAGCACTGGGGAAAAGCAGGCAGAGAATTCCCTGCTAGCACCTTCTCTGTGCCTGGGAAGCAAAAGTGTTCACATTGCTTCGCAGAATCGCGTTTGTGCAGAAAACACTAACACTTGTTCAGAAGGAAAGAAAGCACAGAGCCCCAGATTTTATGTTGCCCTGGAGAGCTTGCAGAGCACTGGGGAAAGGCAGGCAGAGAATTCCCTGCTAGCACCTTCTCTGTGCCTGGGAAGCACAAGTGTTCACATTGCTTCGCAGAATCGCCTTTGTGCAGAAAACACTAACACTTGTTCAGAAGGAAAGAAAGCACAGAGCCCCAGATTTTATGTTGCCCTGCAGAGCTTGCAGAGCACTGGGTAAAAGCAGGCAGAGAATTCCCAGCTAGCACCTTCTCTGTGCCTGGGAAGCAAAAGTGTTCACATTGCTTCGCAGAATCGCGTTTGTGCAGAAAACACTAACACTTGTTCAGAAGGAAAGAAAGCACAGAGCCCCAGATTTTATGTTGCCCTGCAGAGCTTGCAGAGCACTGGGGAAAGGCAGGCAGAGAATTCCCTGCTAGCACCTTCTCTGTGCCTGGGAAGCACAAGTGTTCACATTGCTTCGCAGAATCGCCTTTGTGCAGAAAACACTAACACTTGTTCAGAAGGAAAGAAAGCACAGAGCCCCAGATTTTATGTTGCCCTGGAGAGCTTGCAGAGCACTGGGGAAAGGCATGCAGAGAATTCCCTGCTAGCACCTTCCCTGTGCCTGGGAAGCAAAAGTGTTCACATTGCTTCGCAGAATCGCGTTTGTGCAGAAAACACTAACACTTGTTCAGAAGGAAAGAAAGCACAGAGCCCCACATTTTATGTTGCCCTGGAGAGCTTGCAGAGCACTGGGGAAAGGCAGGCAGAGAATTCCCTGCTAGCACCTTCCCTGTGCCTGGGAAGCAAAAGTGTTCACATTGCTTCGCAGAATCGCGTTTGTGCAGAAAACACTAACACTTGTTCAGAAGGAAAGAAAGCACAGAGCCCCAGATTTTATGTTGCCCTGGAGAGCTTGCAGAGCACTGGGGAAAGGCAGGCAGAGAATTCCCTGCTAGCACCTTCTCTGTGCCTGGGAAGCAAAAGTGTTCACATTGCTTCGCAGAATCGCGTTTGTGCAGAAAACACTAACACTTGTTCAGAAGGAAAGAAAGCACAGAGCCCCAGATTTTATGTTGCCCTGGAGAGCTTGCAGAGCACTGGGGAAAAGCAGGCAGAGAATTCCCTGCTAGCACCTTCTCTGTGCCTGGGAACCAAAAGTGTTCACATTGCTTCGCAGAATCGCGTTTGTGCAGAAAACACTAACACTTGTTCAGAAGGAAAGAAAGCACAGAGCCCCAGATTTTATGTTGCCCTGGAGAGCTTGCAGAGCACTGGGGAAAAGCAGGCAGAGAATTCCCTGCTAGCACCTTCTCTGTGCCTGGGAAGCACAAGTGTTCACATTGCTTCGCAGAATCGCGTTTGTGCAGAAAACACTAACACTTGTTCAGAAGGAAAGAAAGCACAGAGCCCCAGATTTTATGTTGCCCTGCAGAGCTTGCAGAGCACTGGGGAAAGGCAGGCAGAGAATTCCCTGCTAGCACCTTCCCTGTGCCTGGGAAGCAGAAGTGTTCACATTGCTTCGCAGAATCGCGTTTGTGCAGAAAATACTAACACTTGTTCAGAAGGAAAGAAAGCACAGAGCCCCAGATTTTATGTTGCCCTGCAGAGCTTGCAGAGCACTGGGGAAAAGCAGGCAGAGAATTCCCAGCTAGCACCTTCTCTGTGCCTGGGAACCAAAAGTGTTCACATTGCTTCGCAGAATCGCGTTTGTGCAGAAAACACTAACACTTGTTCAGAAGGAAAGAAAGCACAGAGCCCCAGATTTTATGTTGCCCTGCAGAGCTTGCAGAGCACTGGGGAAAAGCAGGCAGAGAATTCCCAGCTAGCACCTTCTCTGTGCCTGGGAAGCAAAAGTGTTCACATTGCTTCGCAGAATCGCGTTTGTGCAGAAAACACTAACACTTGTTCAGAAGGAAAGAAAGCACAGAGCCCCAGATTTTATGTTGCCCTGGAGAGCTTGCAGAAGACTGGGGAAAGGCAGGCAGAGAATTCCCTGCTAGCACCTTCTCTGTGCCTGGGAAGCACAAGTGTTCACATTGCTTCGCAGAATCGCCTTTGTGCAGAAAACACTAACACTTGTTCAGAAGGAAAGAAAGCACAGAGCCCCAGATTTTATGTTGCCCTGGAGAGCTTGCAGAGCACTGGGGAAAGGCAGGCAGAGAATTCCCTGCTAGCACCTTCTCTGTGCCTGGGAAGCACAAGTGTTCACATTGCTTCGCAGAATCGCCTTTGTGCAGAAAACACTAACACTTGTTCAGAAGGAAAGAAAGCACAGAGCCCCAGATTTTATGTTGCCCTGCAGAGCTTGCAGAGCACTGGGGAAAGGCAGGCAGAGAATTCCCTGCTAGCACCTTCCCTGTGCCTGGGAAGCAAAAGTGTTCACATTGCTTCGCAGAATCGCGTTTGTGCAGAAAACACTAACACTTGTTCAGAAGGAAAGAAAGCACAGAGCCCCAGATTTTATGTTGCCCTGGAGAGCTTGCAGAGCACTGGGGAAAGGCAGGCAGAGAATTCCCTGCTAGCACCTTCTCTGTGCCTGGGAAGCAAAAGTGTTCACATTGCTTCGCAGAATCGCGTTTGTGCAGAAAACACTAACACTTGTTCAGAAGGAAAGAAAGCACAGAGCCCCAGATTTTATGTTGCCCTGGAGAGCTTGCAGAGCACTGGGGAAAGGCAGGCAGAGAATTCCCTGCTAGCACCTTCTCTGTGCCTGGGAAGCACAAGTGTTCACATTGCTTCGCAGAATCGCGTTTGTGCAGAAAACACTAACACTTGTTCAGAAGGAAAGAAAGCACAGAGCCCCAGATTTTATGTTGCCCTGGAGAGCTTGCAGAGCACTGGGGAAAGGCAGGCAGAGAATTCCCTGCTAGCACCTTCTCTGTGCCTGGGAAGCAAAAGTGTTCACATTGCTTCGCAGAATCGCGTTTGTGCAGAAAACACTAACACTTGTTCAGAAGGAAAGAAAGCACAGAGCCCCAGATTTTATGTTGCCCTGGAGAGCTTGCAGAGCACTGGGGAAAAGCAGGCAGAGAATTCCCTGCTAGCACCTTCTCTGTGCCTGGGAACCAAAAGTGTTCACATTGCTTCGCAGAATCGCGTTTGTGCAGAAAACACTAACACTTGTTCAGAAGGAAAGAAAGCACAGAGCCCCAGATTTTATGTTGCCCTGGAGAGCTTGCAGAGCACTGGGGAAAAGCAGGCAGAGAATTCCCTGCTAGCACCTTCTCTGTGCCTGGGAAGCACAAGTGTTCACATTGCTTCGCAGAATCGCCTTTGTGCAGAAAACACTAACACTTGTTCAGAAGGAAAGAAAGCACAGAGCCCCAGATTTTATGTTGCCCTGGAGAGCTTGCAGAGCACTGGGGAAAGGCAGGCAGAGAATTCCCTGCTAGCACCTTCCCTGTGCATGGGAAGCAGAAGTGTTCACATTGCTTCGCAGAATCGCGTTTGTGCAGAAATTACTAACACTTGTTCAGAAGGAAAGAAAGCACAGAGCCCCAGATTTTATGTTGCCCTGCAGAGCTTGCAGAGCACTGGGGAAAAGCAGGCAGAGAATTCCCTGCTAGCACCTTCTCTGTGCCTGGGAAGCAAAAGTGTTCACATTGCTTCGCAGAATCGCGTTTGTGCAGAAAACACTAACACTTGTTCAGAAGGAAAGAAAGCACAGAGCCCCAGATTTTATGTTGCCCTGGAGAGCTTGCAGAGCACTGAGGAAAAGCAGGCAGAGAATTCCCTGCTAGCACCTTCTCTGTGCCTGGGAAGCAAAAGTGTTCACATTGCTTCGCAGAATCGCGTTTGTGCAGAAAACACTAACACTTGTTCAGAAGGAAAGAAAGCACAGAGCCCCAGATTTTATGTTGCCCTGCAGAGCTTGCAGAGCACTGGGGAAAGGCAGGCAGAGAATTCCCTGCTAGCACCTTCTCTGTGCCTGGGAAGCAAAAGTGTTCACATTGCTTCGCAGAATCGTGTTTGTGCAGAAAACACTAACACTTGTTCAGAAGGAAAGAAAGCACAGAGCCCCAGATTTTATGTTGCCCTGGAGAGCTTGCAGAGCACTGGGGAAAGGCATGCAGAGAATTCCCTGCTAGCACCTTCCCTGTGCCTGGGAAGCAAAAGTGTTCACATTGCTTCGCAGACTCGTGTTTGTGCAGAAAACACTAACACTTGTTCAGAAGGAAAGAAAGCACAGAGCCCCACATTTTATGTTGCCCTGGAGAGCTTGCAGAGCACTGGGGAAAGGCAGGCAGAGAATTCCCTGCTAGCACCTTCTCTGTGCCTGGGAAGCAGAAGTGTTCACATTGCTTCGCAGAATCGTGTTTGTGCAGAAAACACTAACACTTGTTCAGAAGGAAAGAAAGCACAGAGCCCCAGATTTTATGTTGCCCTGGAGAGCTTGCAGAGCACTGGGGAAAAGCAGGCAGAGAATTCCCTGCTAGCACCTTCTCTGTGCCTGGGAAGCAAAAGTGTTCACATTGCTTCGCAGAATTGCGTTTGTGCAGAAAACACTAACACTTGTTCAGAAGGAAAGAAAGCACAGAGCCCCAGATTTTATGTTGCCCTGGAGAGCTTGCAGAGCACTGGGGAAAAGCAGGCAGAGAATTCCCTGCTAGCACCTTCTCTGTGCCTGGGAACCAAAAGTGTTCACATTGCTTCGCAGAATCGCGTTTGTGCAGAAAACACTAACACTTGTTCAGAAGGAAAGAAAGCACAGAGCCCCAGATTTTATGTTGCCCTGCAGAGCTTGCAGAGCACTGGGGAAAAGCAGGCAGAGAATTCCCTGCTAGCACCTTCTCTGTGCCTGGGAAGCAAAAGTGTTCACATTGCTTCGCAGAATCGCGTTTGTGCAGAAAACACTAACACTTGTTCAGAAGGAAAGAAAGCACAGAGCCCCAGATTTTATGTTGCCCTGGAGAGCTTGCAGAGCACTGGGGAAAGGCAGGCAGAGAATTCCCTGCTAGCACCTTCTCTGTGCCTGGGAAGGAGAAGTGTTCACATTGCTTCGCAGAATCGCGTTTGTGCAGAAAACACTAACACTTGTTCAGAAGGAAAGAAAGCACAGAGCCCCAGATTTTATGTTGCCCTGGAGAGCTTGCAGAGCACTGGGGAAAAGCAGGCAGAGAATTCCCTGCTAGCACCTTCTCTGTGCCTGGGAAGCACAAGTGTTCACATTGCTTCGCAGAATCGCCTTTGTGCAGAAAACACTAACACTTGTTCAGAAGGAAAGAAAGCACAGAGCCCCAGATTTTATGTTGCCCTGGAGAGCTTGCAGAGCACTGGGGAAAGGCAGGCAGAGAATTCCCTGCTAGCACCTTCCCTGTGCCTGGGAAGCAGAAGTGTTCACATTGCTTCGCAGAATCGCGTTTGTGCAGAAAATACTAACACTTGTTCAGAAGGAAAGAAAGCACAGAGCCCCAGATTTTATGTTGCCCTGCAGAGCTTGCAGAGCACTGGGGAAAAGCAGGCAGAGAATTCCCTGCTAGCACCTTCTCTGTGCCTGGGAAGCAAAAGTGTTCACATTGCTTCGCAGAATCGCGTTTGTGCAGAAAACACTAACACTTGTTCAGAAGGAAAGAAAGCACAGAGCCCCAGATTTTATGTTGCCCTGGAGAGCTTGCAGAGCACTGGGGAAAAGCAGGCAGAGAATTCCCTGCTAGCACCTTCTCTGTGCCTGGGAAGCAAAAGTGTTCACATTGCTTCGCAGAATCGCGTTTGTGCAGAAAACACTAACACCTGTTCAGAAGGAAAGAAAGCACAGAGCCCCAGATTTTATGTTGCCCTGGAGAGCTTGCAGAGCACTGGGGAAAGGCAGGCAGAGAATTCCCTGCTAGCACCTTCTCTGTGCCTGGGAAGCAAAAGTGTTCACATTGCTTCGCAGAATCGTGTTTGTGCAGAAAACACTAACACTTGTTCAGAAGGAAAGAAAGCACAGAGCCCCAGATTTTATGTTGCCCTGGAGAGCTTGCAGAGCACTGGGGAAAGGCAGGCAGAGAATTCCCTGCTAGCACCTTCCCTGTGCCTGGGAAGCAAAAGTGTTCACATTGCTTCGCAGAATCGTGTTTGTGCAGAAAACACTAACACTTGTTCAGAAGGAAAGAAAGCACAGAGCCCCAGATTTTATGTTGCCCTGGAGAGCTTGCAGAGCACTGGGGAAAAGCAGGCAGAGAATTCCCTGCTAGCACCTTCTCTGTGCCTGGGAAGCAAAAGTGTTCACATTGCTTCGCAGAATCGCGTTTGTGCAGAAAACACTAACACTTGTTCAGAAGGAAAGTAAGCACAGAGCCCCAGATTTTATGTTGCCCTGGAGAGCTTGCAGAGCACTGGGGAAAAGCAGGCAGAGAATTCCCTGCTAGCACCTTCTCTGTGCCTGGGAAGCAAAAGTGTTCACATTGCTTCGCAGAATCGCGTTTGTGCAGAAAACACTAACACTTGTTCAGAAGGAAAGAAAGCACAGAGCCCCACATTTTATGTTGCCCTGGAGAGCTTGCAGAGCACTGGGGAAAAGCAGGCAGAGAATTCCCTGCTAGCACCTTCTCTGTGCCTGGGAACCAAAAGTGTTCACATTGCTTCGCAGAATCGCGTTTGTGCAGAAAACACTAACACTTGTTCAGAAGGAAAGAAAGCACAGAGCCCCAGATTTTATGTTGCCCTGCAGAGCTTGCAGAGCACTGGGGAAAGGCAGGCAGAGAATTCCCTGCTAGCACCTTCTCTGTGCCTGGGAAGCACAAGTGTTCACATTGCTTCGCAGAATCGCGTTTGTGCAGAAAACACTAACACTTGTTCAGAAGGAAAGAAAGCACAGAGCCCCAGATTTTATGTTGCCCTGCAGAGCTTGCAGAGCACTGGGGAAAAGCAGGCAGAGAATTCCCTGCTAGCACCTTCTCTGTGCCTGGGAAGCAAAAGTGTTCACATTGCTTCGCAGAATCGCGTTTGTGCAGAAAACACTAACACTTGTTCAGAAGGAAAGAAAGCACAGAGCCCCAGATTTTATGTTGCCCTGGAGAGCTTGCAGAGCACTGGGGAAAGGCAGGCAGAGAATTCCCTGCTAGCACCTTCTCTGTGCCTGGGAAGCACAAGTGTTCACATTGCTTCGCAGAATCGCCTTTGTGCAGAAAACACTAACACTTGTTCAGAAGGAAAGAAAGCACAGAGCCCCAGATTTTATGTTGCCCTGGAGAGCTTGCAGAGCACTGGGGAAAGGCAGGCAGAGAATTCCCTGCTAGCACCTTCCCTGTGCCTGGGAAGCAAAAGTGTTCACATTGCTTCGCAGAATCGCGTTTGTGCAGAAAACACTAACACTTGTTCAGAAGGAAAGAAAGCACAGAGCCCCACATTTTATGTTGCCCTGGAGAGCTTGCAGAGCACTGGGGAAAGGCAGGCAGAGAATTCCCTGCTAGCACCTTCTCTGTGCCTGGGAAGCAAAAGTGTTCACATTGCTTCGCAGAATCGCGTTTGTGCAGAAAACACTAACACTTGTTCAGAAGGAAAGAAAGCACAGAGCCCCAGATTTTATGTTGCCCTGGAGAGCTTGCAGAGCACTGGGGAAAGGCAGGCAGAGAATTCCCTGCTAGCACCTTCTCTGTGCCTGGGAAGGAGAAGTGTTCACATTGCTTCGCAGAATCGCGTTTGTGCAGAAAACACTAACACTTGTTCAGAAGGAAAGAAAGCACAGAGCCCCAGATTTTATGTTGCCCTGGAGAGCTTGCAGAGCACTGGGGAAAAGCAGGCAGAGAATTCCCTGCTAGCACCTTCTCTGTGCCTGGGAAGCAAAAGTGTTCACATTGCTTCGCAGAATCGCGTTTGTGCAGAAAACACTAACACTTGTTCAGAAGGAAAGAAAGCACAGAGCCCCAGATTTTATGTTGCCCTGGAGAGCTTGCAGAGCACTGGGGAAAGGCAGGCAGAGAATTCCCTGCTAGCACCTTCTCTGTGCCTGGGAAGCACAAGTGTTCACATTGCTTCGCAGAATCGCCTTTGTGCAGAAAACACTAACACTTGTTCAGAAGGAAAGAAAGCACAGAGCCCCAGATTTTATGTTGCCCTGGAGAGCTTGCAGAGCACTGGGGAAAAGCAGGCAGAGAATTCCCAGCTAGCACCTTCTCTGTGCCTGGGAAGCAAAAGTGTTCACATTGCTTCGCAGAATCGCGTTTGTGCAGAAAACACTAACACTTGTTCAGAAGGAAAGAAAGCACAGAGCCCCAGATTTTATGTTGCCCTGGAGAGCTTGCAGAGCACTGGGGAAAGGCAGGCAGAGAATTCCCTGCTAGCACCTTCTCTGTGCCTGGGAAGCACAAGTGTTCACATTGCTTCGCAGAATCGCCTTTGTGCAGAAAACACTAACACTTGTTCAGAAGGAAAGAAAGCACAGAGCCCCAGATTTTATGTTGCCCTGGAGAGCTTGCAGAGCACTGGGGAAAGGCAGGCAGAGAATTCCCTGCTAGCACCTTCTCTGTGCCTGGGAAGCAAAAGTGTTCACATTGCTTCGCAGAATCGCGTTTGTGCAGAAAACACTAACACTTGTTCAGAAGGAAAGAAAGCACAGAGCCCCAGATTTTATGTTGCCCTGGAGAGCTTGCAGAGCACTGGGGAAAGGCAGGCAGAGAATTCCCTGCTAGCACCTTCTCTGTGCCTGGGAAGCACAAGTGTTCACATTGCTTCGCAGAATCGCGTTTGTGCAGAAAACACTAACACTTGTTCAGAAGGAAAGAAAGCACAGAGCCCCACATTTTATGTTGCCCTGGAGAGCTTGCAGAGCACTGGGGAAAGGCAGGCAGAGAATTCCCTGCTAGCACCTTCTCTGTGCCTGGGAAGGAGAAGTGTTCACATTGCTTCGCAGAATCGCGTTTGTGCAGAAAACACTAACACTTGTTCAGAAGGAAAGAAAGCACAGAGCCCCAGATTTTATGTTGCCCTGGAGAGCTTGCAGAGCACTGGGGAAAGGCAGGCAGAGAATTCCCTGCTAGCACCTTCTCTGTGCCTGGGAAGGAGAAGTGTTCACATTGCTTCGCAGAATCGCGTTTGTGCAGAAAACACTAACACTTGTTCAGAAGGAAAGAAAGCACAGAGCCCCAGATTTTATGTTGCCCTGGAGAGCTTGCAGAGCACTGGGGAAAAGCAGGCAGAGAATTCCCTGCTAGCACCTTCTCTGTGCCTGGGAACCAAAAGTGTTCACATTGCTTCGCAGAATCGCGTTTGTGCAGAAAACACTAACACTTGTTCAGAAGGAAAGAAAGCACAGAGCCCCAGATTTTATGTTGCCCTGGAGAGCTTGCAGAGCACTGGGGAAAGGCAGGCAGAGAATTCCCTGCTAGCACCTTCTCTGTGCCTGGGAAGCACAAGTGTTCACATTGCTTCGCAGAATCGCCTTTGTGCAGAAAACACTAACACTTGTTCAGAAGGAAAGAAAGCACAGAGCCCCAGATTTTATGTTGCCCTGCAGAGCTTGCAGAGCACTGGGTAAAAGCAGGCAGAGAATTCCCAGCTAGCACCTTCTCTGTGCCTGGGAATCAAAAGTGTTCACATTGCTTCGCAGAATCGCGTTTGTGCAGAAAACACTAACACTTGTTCAGAAGGAAAGAAAGCACAGAGCCCCAGATTTTATGTTGCCCTGGAGAGCTTGCAGAGCACTGGGGAAAGGCAGGCAGAGAATTCCCTGCTAGCACCTTCTCTGTGCCTGGGAAGCACAAGTGTTCACATTGCTTCGCAGAATCGCCTTTGTGCAGAAAACACTAACACTTGTTCAGAAGGAAAGAAAGCACAGAGCCCCAGATTTTATGTTGCCCTGGAGAGCTTGCAGAGCACTGGGGAAAGGCATGCACAGAATTCCCTGCTAGCACCTTCCCTGTGCCTGGGAAGCAAAAGTGTTCACATTGCTTCGCAGAATCGCGTTTGTGCAGAAAACACTAACACTTGTTCAGAAGGAAAGAAAGCACAGAGCCCCAGATTTTATGTTGCCCTGGAGAGCTTGCAGAGCACTGGGGAAAGGCAGGCAGAGAATTCCCTGCTAGCACCTTCTCTGTGCCTGGGAAGCAAAAGTGTTCACATTGCTTCGCAGAATCGCGTTTGTGCAGAAAACACTAACACTTGTTCAGAAGGAAAGAAAGCACAGAGCCCCAGATTTTATGTTGCCCTGGAGAGCTTGCAGAGCACTGGGGAAAAGCAGGCAGAGAATTCCCTGCTAGCACCTTCTCTGTGCCTGGGAAGGAGAAGTGTTCACATTGCTTCGCAGAATCGCGTTTGTGCAGAAAACACTAACACTTGTTCAGAAGGAAAGAAAGCACAGAGCCCCAGATTTTATGTTGCCCTGCAGAGCTTGCAGAGCACTGGGGAAAAGCAGGCAGAGAATTCCCTGCTAGCACCTTCTCTGTGCCTGGGAAGCAAAAGTGTTCACATTGCTTCGCAGAATCGCGTTTGTGCAGAAAACACTAACACTTGTTCAGAAGGAAAGAAAGCACAGAGCCCCAGATTTTATGTTGCCCTGGAGAGCTTGCAGAGCACTGGGGAAAGGCAGGCAGAGAATTCCCTGCTAGCACCTTCTCTGTGCCTGGGAAGGAGAAGTGTTCACATTGCTTCGCAGAATCGCGTTTGTGCAGAAAACACTAACACTTGTTCAGAAGGAAAGAAAGCACAGAGCCCCAGATTTTATGTTGCCCTGGAGAGCTTGCAGAGCACTGGGGAAAAGCAGGCAGAGAATTCCCTGCTAGCACCTTCTCTGTGCCTGGGAAGCACAAGTGTTCACATTGCTTCGCAGAATCGCCTTTGTGCAGAAAACACTAACACTTGTTCAGAAGGAAAGAAAGCACAGAGCCCCAGATTTTATGTTGCCCTGGAGAGCTTGCAGAGCACTGGGGAAAGGCAGGCAGAGAATTCCCTGCTAGCACCTTCCCTGTGCCTGGGAAGCAGAAGTGTTCACATTGCTTCGCAGAATCGCGTTTGTGCAGAAAATACTAACACTTGTTCAGAAGGAAAGAAAGCACAGAGCCCCAGATTTTATGTTGCCCTGCAGAGCTTGCAGAGCACTGGGGAAAAGCAGGCAGAGAATTCCCTGCTAGCACCTTCTCTGTGCCTGGGAAGCAAAAGTGTTCACATTGCTTCGCAGAATCGCGTTTGTGCAGAAAACACTAACACTTGTTCAGAAGGAAAGAAAGCACAGAGCCCCAGATTTTATGTTGCCCTGGAGAGCTTGCAGAGCACTGGGGAAAAGCAGGCAGAGAATTCCCTGCTAGCACCTTCTCTGTGCCTGGGAAGCAAAAGTGTTCACATTGCTTCGCAGAATCGCGTTTGTGCAGAAAACACTAACACCTGTTCAGAAGGAAAGAAAGCACAGAGCCCCAGATTTTATGTTGCCCTGGAGAGCTTGCAGAGCACTGGGGAAAGGCAGGCAGAGAATTCCCTGCTAGCACCTTCTCTGTGCCTGGGAAGCAAAAGTGTTCACATTGCTTCGCAGAATCGTGTTTGTGCAGAAAACACTAACACTTGTTCAGAAGGAAAGAAAGCACAGAGCCCCAGATTTTATGTTGCCCTGGAGAGCTTGCAGAGCACTGGGGAAAGGCAGGCAGAGAATTCCCTGCTAGCACCTTCCCTGTGCCTGGGAAGCAAAAGTGTTCACATTGCTTCGCAGAATCGTGTTTGTGCAGAAAACACTAACACTTGTTCAGAAGGAAAGAAAGCACAGAGCCCCAGATTTTATGTTGCCCTGGAGAGCTTGCAGAGCACTGGGGAAAAGCAGGCAGAGAATTCCCTGCTAGCACCTTCTCTGTGCCTGGGAAGCAAAAGTGTTCACATTGCTTCGCAGAATCGCGTTTGTGCAGAAAACACTAACACTTGTTCAGAAGGAAAGTAAGCACAGAGCCCCAGATTTTATGTTGCCCTGGAGAGCTTGCAGAGCACTGGGGAAAAGCAGGCAGAGAATTCCCTGCTAGCACCTTCTCTGTGCCTGGGAAGCAAAAGTGTTCACATTGCTTCGCAGAATCGCGTTTGTGCAGAAAACACTAACACTTGTTCAGAAGGAAAGAAAGCACAGAGCCCCACATTTTATGTTGCCCTGGAGAGCTTGCAGAGCACTGGGGAAAAGCAGGCAGAGAATTCCCTGCTAGCACCTTCTCTGTGCCTGGGAAGCAAAAGTGTTCACATTGCTTCGCAGAATCGCGTTTGTGCAGAAAACACTAACACTTGTTCAGAAGGAAAGAAAGCACAGAGCCCCAGATTTTATGTTGCCCTGCAGAGCTTGCAGAGCACTGGGGAAAGGCAGGCAGAGAATTCCCTGCTAGCACCTTCTCTGTGCCTGGGAAGCACAAGTGTTCACATTGCTTCGCAGAATCGCGTTTGTGCAGAAAACACTAACACTTGTTCAGAAGGAAAGAAAGCACAGAGCCCCAGATTTTATGTTGCCCTGCAGAGCTTGCAGAGCACTGGGGAAAAGCAGGCAGAGAATTCCCTGCTAGCACCTTCTCTGTGCCTGGGAAGCAAAAGTGTTCACATTGCTTCGCAGAATCGCGTTTGTGCAGAAAACACTAACACTTGTTCAGAAGGAAAGAAAGCACAGAGCCCCAGATTTTATGTTGCCCTGGAGAGCTTGCAGAGCACTGGGGAAAGGCAGGCAGAGAATTCCCTGCTAGCACCTTCTCTGTGCCTGGGAAGCACAAGTGTTCACATTGCTTCGCAGAATCGCCTTTGTGCAGAAAACACTAACACTTGTTCAGAAGGAAAGAAAGCACAGAGCCCCAGATTTTATGTTGCCCTGGAGAGCTTGCAGAGCACTGGGGAAAGGCAGGCAGAGAATTCCCTGCTAGCACCTTCCCTGTGCCTGGGAAGCAAAAGTGTTCACATTGCTTCGCAGAATCGCGTTTGTGCAGAAAACACTAACACTTGTTCAGAAGGAAAGAAAGCACAGAGCCCCACATTTTATGTTGCCCTGGAGAGCTTGCAGAGCACTGGGGAAAGGCAGGCAGAGAATTCCCTGCTAGCACCTTCTCTGTGCCTGGGAAGCAAAAGTGTTCACATTGCTTCGCAGAATCGCGTTTGTGCAGAAAACACTAACACTTGTTCAGAAGGAAAGAAAGCACAGAGCCCCAGATTTTATGTTGCCCTGGAGAGCTTGCAGAGCACTGGGGAAAGGCAGGCAGAGAATTCCCTGCTAGCACCTTCTCTGTGCCTGGGAAGGAGAAGTGTTCACATTGCTTCGCAGAATCGCGTTTGTGCAGAAAACACTAACACTTGTTCAGAAGGAAAGAAAGCACAGAGCCCCAGATTTTATGTTGCCCTGGAGAGCTTGCAGAGCACTGGGGAAAAGCAGGCAGAGAATTCCCTGCTAGCACCTTCTCTGTGCCTGGGAAGCAAAAGTGTTCACATTGCTTCGCAGAATCGCGTTTGTGCAGAAAACACTAACACTTGTTCAGAAGGAAAGAAAGCACAGAGCCCCAGATTTTATGTTGCCCTGGAGAGCTTGCAGAGCACTGGGGAAAGGCAGGCAGAGAATTCCCTGCTAGCACCTTCTCTGTGCCTGGGAAGCACAAGTGTTCACATTGCTTCGCAGAATCGCCTTTGTGCAGAAAACACTAACACTTGTTCAGAAGGAAAGAAAGCACAGAGCCCCAGATTTTATGTTGCCCTGCAGAGCTTGCAGAGCACTGGGGAAAAGCAGGCAGAGAATTCCCAGCTAGCACCTTCTCTGTGCCTGGGAAGCAAAAGTGTTCACATTGCTTCGCAGAATCGCGTTTGTGCAGAAAACACTAACACTTGTTCAGAAGGAAAGAAAGCACAGAGCCCCAGATTTTATGTTGCCCTGGAGAGCTTGCAGAACACTGGGGAAAGGCAGGCAGAGAATTCCCTGCTAGCACCTTCTCTGTGCCTGGGAAGCACAAGTGTTCACATTGCTTCGCAGAATCGCCTTTGTGCAGAAAACACTAACACTTGTTCAGAAGGAAAGAAAGCACAGAGCCCCAGATTTTATGTTGCCCTGGAGAGCTTGCAGAGCACTGGGGAAAGGCAGGCAGAGAATTCCCTGCTAGCACCTTCTCTGTGCCTGGGAAGCAAAAGTGTTCACATTGCTTCGCAGAATCGCGTTTGTGCAGAAAACACTAACACTTGTTCAGAAGGAAAGAAAGCACAGAGCCCCAGATTTTATGTTGCCCTGGAGAGCTTGCAGAGCACTGGGGAAAGGCAGGCAGAGAATTCCCTGCTAGCACCTTCTCTGTGCCTGGGAAGCACAAGTGTTCACATTGCTTCGCAGAATCGCGTTTGTGCAGAAAACACTAACACTTGTTCAGAAGGAAAGAAAGCACAGAGCCCCACATTTTATGTTGCCCTGGAGAGCTTGCAGAGCACTGGGGAAAGGCAGGCAGAGAATTCCCTGCTAGCACCTTCTCTGTGCCTGGGAAGGAGAAGTGTTCACATTGCTTCGCAGAATCGCGTTTGTGCAGAAAACACTAACACTTGTTCAGAAGGAAAGAAAGCACAGAGCCCCAGATTTTATGTTGCCCTGGAGAGCTTGCAGAGCACTGGGGAAAGGCAGGCAGAGAATTCCCTGCTAGCACCTTCTCTGTGCCTGGGAAGGAGAAGTGTTCACATTGCTTCGCAGAATCGCGTTTGTGCAGAAAACACTAACACTTGTTCAGAAGGAAAGAAAGCACAGAGCCCCAGATTTTATGTTGCCCTGGAGAGCTTGCAGAGCACTGGGGAAAAGCAGGCAGAGAATTCCCTGCTAGCACCTTCTCTGTGCCTGGGAACCAAAAGTGTTCACATTGCTTCGCAGAATCGCGTTTGTGCAGAAAACACTAACACTTGTTCAGAAGGAAAGAAAGCACAGAGCCCCAGATTTTATGTTGCCCTGGAGAGCTTGCAGAGCACTGGGGAAAGGCAGGCAGAGAATTCCCTGCTAGCACCTTCTCTGTGCCTGGGAAGCACAAGTGTTCACATTGCTTCGCAGAATCGCCTTTGTGCAGAAAACACTAACACTTGTTCAGAAGGAAAGAAAGCACAGAGCCCCAGATTTTATGTTGCCCTGGAGAGCTTGCAGAGCACTGGGGAAAAGCAGGCAGAGAATTCCCAGCTAGCACCTTCTCTGTGCCTGGGAATCAAAAGTGTTCACATTGCTTCGCAGAATCGCGTTTGTGCAGAAAACACTAACACTTGTTCAGAAGGAAAGAAAGCACAGAGCCCCAGATTTTATGTTGCCCTGGAGAGCTTGCAGAGCACTGGGGAAAGGCAGGCAGAGAATTCCCTGCTAGCACCTTCTCTGTGCCTGGGAAGCACAAGTGTTCACATTGCTTCGCAGAATCGCCTTTGTGCAGAAAACACTAACACTTGTTCAGAAGGAAAGAAAGCACAGAGCCCCAGATTTTATGTTGCCCTGGAGAGCTTGCAGAGCACTGGGGAAAGGCATGCACAGAATTCCCTGCTAGCACCTTCCCTGTGCCTGGGAAGCAAAAGTGTTCACATTGCTTCGCAGAATCGCGTTTGTGCAGAAAACACTAACACTTGTTCAGAAGGAAAGAAAGCACAGAGCCCCACATTTTATGTTGCCCTGGAGAGCTTGCAGAGCACTGGGGAAAGGCAGGCAGAGAATTCCCTGCTAGCACCTTCCCTGTGCCTGGGAAGCAAAAGTGTTCACATTGCTTCGCAGAATCGCGTTTGTGCAGAAAACACTAACACTTGTTCAGAAGGAAAGAAAGCACAGAGCCCCAGATTTTATGTTGCCCTGGAGAGCTTGCAGAGCACTGGGGAAAGGCAGGCAGAGAATTCCCTGCTAGCACCTTCTCTGTGCCTGGGAAGCAAAAGTGTTCACATTGCTTCGCAGAATCGCGTTTGTGCAGAAAACACTAACACTTGTTCAGAAGGAAAGAAAGCACAGAGCCCCAGATTTTATGTTGCCCTGGAGAGCTTGCAGAGCACTGGGGAAAAGCAGGCAGAGAATTCCCTGCTAGCACCTTCTCTGTGCCTGGGAAGCAAAAGTGTTCACATTGCTTCGCAGAATCGCGTTTGTGCAGAAAACACTAACACTTGTTCAGAAGGAAAGAAAGCACAGAGCCCCAGATTTTATGTTGCCCTGGAGAGCTTGCAGAGCACTGGGGAAAGGCAGGCAGAGAATTCCCTGCTAGCACCTTCTCTGTGCCTGGGAAGCACAAGTGTTCACATTGCTTCGCAGAATCGCGTTTGTGCAGAAAACACTAACACTTGTTCAGAAGGAAAGAAAGCACAGAGCCCCAGATTTTATGTTGCCCTGCAGAGCTTGCAGAGCACTGGGGAAAGGCAGGCAGAGAATTCCCTGCTAGCACCTTCCCTGTGCCTGGGAAGCAGAAGTGTTCACATTGCTTCGCAGAATCGCGTTTGTGCAGAAAATACTAACACTTGTTCAGAAGGAAAGAAAGCACAGAGCCCCAGATTTTATGTTGCCCTGCAGAGCTTGCAGAGCACTGGGGAAAAGCAGGCAGAGAATTCCCTGCTAGCACCTTCTCTGTGCCTGGGAAGCAAAAGTGTTCACATTGCTTCGCAGAATCGCGTTTGTGCAGAAAACACTAACACTTGTTCAGAAGGAAAGAAAGCACAGAGCCCCAGATTTTATGTTGCCCTGGAGAGCTTGCAGAGCACTGGGGAAAAGCAGGCAGAGAATTCCCTGCTAGCACCTTCTCTGTGCCTGGGAAGCAAAAGTGTTCACATTGCTTCGCAGAATCGCGTTTGTGCAGAAAACACTAACACTTGTTCAGAAGGAAAGAAAGCACAGAGCCCCACATTTTATGTTGCCCTGGAGAGCTTGCAGAGCACTGGGGAAAGGCAGGCAGAGAATTCCCTGCTAGCACCTTCTCTGTGCCTGGGAAGCAAAAGTGTTCACATTGCTTCGCAGAATCGTGTTTGTGCAGAAAACACTAACACTTGTTCAGAAGGAAAGAAAGCACAGAGCCCCAGATTTTATGTTGCCCTGGAGAGCTTGCAGAGCACTGGGGAAAGGCAGGCAGAGAATTCCCTGCTAGCACCTTCCCTGTGCCTGGGAAGCAAAAGTGTTCACATTGCTTCGCAGAATCGCGTTTGTGCAGAAAACACTAACACTTGTTCAGAAGGAAAGAAAGCACAGAGCCCCAGATTTTATGTTGCCCTGGAGAGCTTGCAGAGCACTGGGGAAAAGCAGGCAGAGAATTCCCTGCTAGCACCTTCTCTGTGCCTGGGAAGCAAAAGTGTTCACACTGCTTCGCAGAATCGCGTTTGTGCAGAAAACACTAACACTTGTTCAGAAGGAAAGTAAGCACAGAGCCCCAGATTTTATGTTGCCCTGGAGAGCTTGCAGAGCACTGGGGAAAAGCAGGCAGAGAATTCCCTGCTAGCACCTTCTCTGTGCCTGGGAAGCAAAAGTGTTCACATTGCTTCGCAGAATCGCGTTTGTGCAGAAAACACTAACACTTGTTCAGAAGGAAAGAAAGCACAGAGCCCCAGATTTTATGTTGCCCTGGAGAGCTTGCAGAGCACTGGGGAAAAGCAGGCAGAGAATTCCCTGCTAGCACCTTCTCTGTGCCTGGGAAGCAAAAGTGTTCACATTGCTTCGCAGAATCGCGTTTGTGCAGAAAACACTAACACTTGTTCAGAAGGAAAGAAAGCACAGAGCCCCAGATTTTATGTTGCCCTGGAGAGCTTGCAGAGCACTGGGGAAAGGCAGGCAGAGAATTCCCTGCTAGCACCTTCTCTGTGCCTGGGAAGCACAAGTGTTCACATTGCTTCGCAGAATCGCGTTTGTGCAGAAAACACTAACACTTGTTCAGAAGGAAAGAAAGCACAGAGCCCCAGATTTTATGTTGCCCTGCAGAGCTTGCAGAGCACTGGGGAAAAGCAGGCAGAGAATTCCCAGCTAGCACCTTCTCTGTGCCTGGGAAGCAAAAGTGTTCACATTGCTTCGCAGAATCGCGTTTGTGCAGAAAACACTAACACTTGTTCAGAAGGAAAGAAAGCACAGAGCCCCAGATTTTATGTTGCCCTGGAGAGCTTGCAGAGCACTGGGGAAAGGCAGGCAGAGAATTCCCTGCTAGCACCTTCTCTGTGCCTGGGAAGCACAAGTGTTCACATTGCTTCGCAGAATCGCCTTTGTGCAGAAAACACTAACACTTGTTCAGAAGGAAAGAAAGCACAGAGCCCCAGATTTTATGTTGCCCTGGAGAGCTTGCAGAGCACTGGGGAAAGGCAGGCAGAGAATTCCCTGCTAGCACCTTCCCTGTGCCTGGGAAGCAAAAGTGTTCACATTGCTTCGCAGAATCGCGTTTGTGCAGAAAACACTAACACTTGTTCAGAAGGAAAGAAAGCACAGAGCCCCAGATTTTATGTTGCCCTGGAGAGCTTGCAGAGCACTGGGGAAAGGCAGGCAGAGAATTCCCTGCTAGCACCTTCTCTGTGCCTGGGAAGCAAAAGTGTTCACATTGCTTCGCAGAATCGCGTTTGTGCAGAAAACACTAACACTTGTTCAGAAGGAAAGAAAGCACAGAGCCCCAGATTTTATGTTGCCCTGCAGAGCTTGCAGAGCACTGGGGAAAGGCAGGCAGAGAATTCCCTGCTAGCACCTTCTCTGTGCCTGGGAAGCAAAAGTGTTCACATTGCTTCGCAGAATCGCGTTTGTGCAGAAAACACTAACACTTGTTCAGAAGGAAAGAAAGCACAGAGCCCCAGATTTTATGTTGCCCTGGAGAGCTTGCAGAGCACTGGGGAAAAGCAGGCAGAGAATTCCCTGCTAGCACCTTCTCTGTGCCTGGGAACCAAAAGTGTTCACATTGCTTCGCAGAATCGCGTTTGTGCAGAAAACACTAACACTTGTTCAGAAGGAAAGAAAGCACAGAGCCCCAGATTTTATGTTGCCCTGGAGAGCTTGCAGAGCACTGGGGAAAAGCAGGCAGAGAATTCCCTGCTAGCACCTTCTCTGTGCCTGGGAAGCACAAGTGTTCACATTGCTTCGCAGAATCGCCTTTGTGCAGAAAACACTAACACTTGTTCAGAAGGAAAGAAAGCACAGAGCCCCACATTTTATGTTGCCCTGGAGAGCTTGCAGAGCACTGGGGAAAGGCAGGCAGAGAATTCCCTGCTAGCACCTTCTCTGTGCCTGGGAAGCAGAAGTGTTCACATTGCTTCGCAGAATCGCGTTTGTGCAGAAAATACTAACACTTGTTCAGAAGGAAAGAAAGCACAGAGCCCCAGATTTTATGTTGCCCTGGAGAGCTTGCAGAGCACTGGGGAAAAGCAGGCAGAGAATTCCCTGCTAGCACCTTCTCTGTGCCTGGGAAGCAAAAGTGTTCACATTGCTTCGCAGAATCGCGTTTGTGCAGAAAACACTAACACTTGTTCAGAAGGAAAGAAAGCACAGAGCCCCAGATTTTATGTTGCCCTGGAGAGCTTGCAGAGCACTGGGGAAAAGCCGGCAGAGAATTCCCTGCTAGCACCTTCTCTGTGCCTGGGAAGCAAAAGTGTTCACATTGCTTCGCAGAATCGCGTTTGTGCAGAAAACACTAACACTTGTTCAGAAGGAAAGAAAGCACAGAGCCCCAGATTTTATGTTGCCCTGGAGAGCTTGCAGAGCACTGGGGAAAGGCAGGCAGAGAATTCCCTGCTAGCACCTTCTCTGTGCCTGGGAAGCAAAAGTGTTCACATTGCTTCGCAGAATCGTGTTTGTGCAGAAAACACTAACACTTGTTCAGAAGGAAAGAAAGCACAGAGCCCCAGATTTTATGTTGCCCTGGAGAGCTTGCAGAGCACTGGGGAAAAGCAGGCAGAGAATTCCCTGCTAGCACCTTCTCTGTGCCTGGGAAGCAAAAGTGTTCACATTGCTTTGCAGAATCGCGTTTGTGCAGAAAACACTAACACTTGTTCAGAAGGAAAGAAAGCACAGAGCCCCAGATTTTATGTTGCCCTGGAGAGCTTGCAGAGCACTGGGGAAAGGCAGGCAGAGAATTCCCTGCTAGCACCTTCTCTGTGCCTGGGAAGCAAAAGTGTTCACATTGCTTCGCAGAATCGTGTTTGTGCAGAAAACACTAACACTTGTTCAGAAGGAAAGAAAGCACAGAGCCCCAGATTTTATGTTGCCCTGGAGAGCTTGCAGAGCACTGGGGAAAGGCAGGCAGAGAATTCCCTGCTAGCACCTTCCCTGTGCCTGGGAAGCACAAGTGTTCACATTGCTTCGCAGAATCGCCTTTGTGCAGAAAACACTAACACTTGTTCAGAAGGAAAGAAAGCACAGAGCCCCAGATTTTATGTTGCCCTGGAGAGCTTGCAGAGCACTGGGGAAAGGCAGGCAGAGAATTCCCTGCTAGCACCTTCCCTGTGCCTGGGAAGCAAAAGTGTTCACATTGCTTCGCAGAATCGCGTTTGTGCAGAAAACACTAACACTTGTTCAGAAGGAAAGAAAGCACAGAGCCCCACATTTTATGTTGCCCTGGAGAGCTTGCAGAGCACTGGGGAAAGGCAGGCAGAGAATTCCCTGCTAGCACCTTCTCTGTGCCTGGGAAGCAAAAGTGTTCACATTGCTTCGCAGAATCGCGTTTGTGCAGAAAACACTAACACTTGTTCAGAAGGAAAGAAAGCACAGAGCCCCAGATTTTATGTTGCCCTGGAGAGCTTGCAGAGCACTGGGGAAAAGCAGGCAGAGAATTCCCTGCTAGCACCTTCTCTGTGCCTGGGAAGCAAAAGTGTTCACATTGCTTCGCAGAATCGCGTTTGTGCAGAAAACACTAACACTTGTTCAGAAGGAAAGAAAGCACAGAGCCCCAGATTTTATGTTGCCCTGGAGAGCTTGCAGAGCACTGGGGAAAAGCAGGCAGAGAATTCCCTGCTAGCACCTTATCTGTGCCTGGGAAGCAAAAGTGTTCACATTGCTTCGCAGAATCGCCTTTGTGCAGAAAACACTAACACTTGTTCAGAAGGAAAGAAAGCACAGAGCCCCACATTTTATGTTGCCCTGGAGAGCTTGCAGAGCACTGGGGAAAGGCAGGCAGAGAATTCCCTGCTAGCACCTTCCCTGTGCCTGGGAAGCAGAAGTGTTCACATTGCTTCGCAGAATCGCGTTTGTGCAGAAAATACTAACACTTGTTCAGAAGGAAAGAAAACACAGAGCCCCAGATTTTATGTTGCCCTGGAGAGCTTGCAGAGCACTGGGGAAAAGCAGGCAGAGAATTCCCTGCTAGCACCTTCTCTGTGCCTGGGAAGCAAAAGTGTTCACATTGCTTCGCAGAATCGCGTTTGTGCAGAAAACACTAACACTTGTTCAGAAGGAAAGAAAGCACAGAGCCCCAGATTTTATGTTGCCCTGGAGAGCTTGCAGAGCACTGGGGAAAGGCAGGCAGAGAATTCCCTGCTAGCACCTTCTCTGTGCCTGGGAAGCAAAAGTGTTCACATTGCTTCGCAGAATCGTGTTTGTGCAGAAAACACTAACACTTGTTCAGAAGGAAAGAAAGCACAGAGCCCCAGATTTTATGTTGCCCTGGAGAGCTTGCAGAGCACTGGGGAAAAGCAGGCAGAGAATTCCCTGCTAGCACCTTCTCTGTGCCTGGGAAGCAAAAGTGTTCACATTGCTTTGCAGAATCGCGTTTGTGCAGAAAACACTAACACTTGTTCAGAAGGAAAGAAAGCACAGAGCCCCAGATTTTATGTTGCCCTGGAGAGCTTGCAGAGCACTGGGGAAAGGCAGGCAGAGAATTCCCTGCTAGCACCTTCTCTGTGCCTGGGAAGCAAAAGTGTTCACATTGCTTCGCAGAATCGTGTTTGTGCAGAAAACACTAACACTTGTTCAGAAGGAAAGAAAGCACAGAGCCCCAGATTTTATGTTGCCCTGGAGAGCTTGCAGAGCACTGGGGAAAGGCAGGCAGAGAATTCCCTGCTAGCACCTTCCCTGTGCCTGGGAAGCAAAAGTGTTCACATTGCTTCGCAGAATCGTGTTTGTGCAGAAAACACTAACACTTGTTCAGAAGGAAAGAAAGCACAGAGCCCCAGATTTTATGTTGCCCTGGAGAGCTTGCAGAGCACTGGGGAAAAGCAGGCAGAGAATTCCCTGCTAGCACCTTCTCTGTGCCTGGGAAGCAAAAGTGTTCACACTGCTTCGCAGAATCGCGTTTGTGCAGAAAACACTAACACTTGTTCAGAAGGAAAGAAAGCACAGAGCCCCAGATTTTATGTTGCCCTGGAGAGCTTGCAGAGCACTGGGGAAAAGCAGGCAGAGAATTCCCTGCTAGCACCTTCTCTGTGCCTGGGAAGCAAAAGTGTTCACATTGCTTCGCAGAATCGCGTTTGTGCAGAAAACACTAACACTTGTTCAGAAGGAAAGAAAGCACAGAGCCCCACATTTTATGTTGCCCTGGAGAGCTTGCAGAGCACTGGGGAAAAGCAGGCAGAGAATTCCCTGCTAGCACCTTCTCTGTGCCTGGGAAGCAAAAGTGTTCACATTGCTTCGCAGAATCGCGTTTGTGCAGAAAACACTAACACTTGTTCAGAAGGAAAGAAAGCACAGAGCCCCACATTTTATGTTGCCCTGGAGAGCTTGCAGAGCACTGGGGAAAAGCAGGCAGAGAATTCCCTGCTAGCACCTTCTCTGTGCCTGGGAAGCAAAAGTGTTCACATTGCTTCGCAGAATCGCGTTTGTGCAGAAAACACTAACACTTGTTCAGAAGGAAAGAAAGCACAGAGCCCCAGATTTTATGTTGCCCTGGAGAGCTTGCAGAGCACTGGGGAAAGGCAGGCAGAGAATTCCCTGCTAGCACCTTCTCTGTGCCTGGGAAGCACAAGTGTTCACATTGCTTCGCAGAATCGCGTTTGTGCAGAAAACACTAACACTTGTTCAGAAGGAAAGAAAACACAGAGCCCCAGATTTTATGTTGCCCTGCAGAGCTTGCAGAGCACTGGGGAAAAGCAGGCAGAGAATTCCCTGCTAGCACCTTCTCTGTGCCTGGGAAGCAAAAGTGTTCACATTGCTTCGCAGAATCGTGTTTGTGCAGAAAACACTAACACTTGTTCAGAAGGAAAGAAAGCACAGAGCCCCAGATTTTATGTTGCCCTGGAGAGCTTGCAGAGCACTGGGGAAAGGCAGGCAGAGAATTCCCTGCTAGCACCTTCTCTGTGCCTGGGAAGCACAAGTGTTCACATTGCTTCGCAGAATCGCCTTTGTGCAGAAAACACTAACACTTGTTCAGAAGGAAAGAAAGCACAGAGCCCCAGATTTTATGTTGCCCTGTAGAGCTTGCAGAGCACTGGGGAAAAGCAGGCAGAGAATTCCCTGCTAGCACCTTCTCTGTGCCTGGGAAGCAAAAGTGTTCACATTGCTTCGCAGAATCGCGTTTGTGCAGAAAACACTAACACTTGTTCAGAAGGAAAGAAAGCACAGAGCCCCACATTTTATGTTGCCCTGGAGAGCTTGCAGAGCACTGGGGAAAGGCAGGCAGAGAATTCCCTGCTAGCACCTTCTCTGTGCCTGGGAAGCACAAGTGTTCACATTGCTTCGCAGAATCGCGTTTGTGCAGAAAACACTAACACTTGTTCAGAAGGAAAGAAAACACAGAGCCCCAGATTTTATGTTGCCCTGCAGAGCTTGCAGAGCACTGGGGAAAAGCAGGCAGAGAATTCCCTGCTAGCACCTTCTCTGTGCCTGGGAAGCAAAAGTGTTCACATTGCTTCGCAGAATCGCGTTTGTGCAGAAAACACTAACACTTGTTCAGAAGGAAAGAAAGCACAGAGCCCCAGATTTTATGTTGCCCTGGAGAGCTTGCAGAGCACTGGGGAAAGGCAGGCAGAGAATTCCCTGCTAGCACCTTCTCTGTGCCTGGGAAGCACAAGTGTTCACATTGCTTCGCAGAATCGCCTTTGTGCAGAAAACACTAACACTTGTTCAGAAGGAAAGAAAGCACAGAGCCCCAGATTTTATGTTGCCCTGGAGAGCTTGCAGAGCACTGGGGAAAAGCAGGCAGAGAATTCCCTGCTAGCACCTTCTCTGTGCCTGGGAAGCAAAAGTGTTCACATTGCTTCGCAGAATCGCCTTTGTGCAGAAAACACTAACACTTGTTCAGAAGGAAAGAAAGCACAGAGCCCCAGATTTTATGTTGCCCTGGAGAGCTTGCAGAGCACTGGGGAAAAGCAGGCAGAGAATTCCCTGCTAGCACCTTCTCTGTGCCTGGGAAGCAAAAGTGTTCACATTGCTTCGCAGAATCGCGTTTGTGCAGAAAACACTAACACTTGTTCAGAAGGAAAGAAAGCACAGAGCCCCAGATTTTATGTTGCCCTGGAGAGCTTGCAGAGCACTGGGGAAAGGCAGGCAGAGAATTCCCTGCTAGCACCTTCCCTCTGCCTGGGAAGCAAAAGTGTTCACATTGCTTCGCAGAATCGTGTTTGTGCAGAAAACACTAACACTTGTTCAGAAGGAAAGAAAGCACAGAGCCCCAGATTTTATGTTGCCCTGGAGAGCTTGCAGAGCACTGGGGAAAGGCAGGCAGAGAATTCCCTGCTAGCACCTTCCCTGTGCCTGGGAAGCACAAGTGTTCACATTGCTTCGCAGAATCGCCTTTGTGCAGAAAACACTAACACTTGTTCAGAAGGAAAGAAAGCACAGAGCCCCAGATTTTATGTTGCCCTGGAGAGCTTGCAGAGCACTGGGGAAAGGCAGGCAGAGAATTCCCTGCTAGCACCTTCCCTGTGCCTGGGAAGCAAAAGTGTTCACATTGCTTCGCAGAATCGCGTTTGTGCAGAAAACACTAACACTTGTTCAGAAGGAAAGAAAGCACAGAGCCCCACATTTTATGTTGCCCTGGAGAGCTTGCAGAGCACTGGGGAAAGGCAGGCAGAGAATTCCCTGCTAGCACCTTCTCTGTGCCTGGGAAGCAAAAGTGTTCACATTGCTTCGCAGAATCGCGTTTGTGCAGAAAACACTAACACTTGTTCAGAAGGAAAGAAAGCACAGAGCCCCAGATTTTATGTTGCCCTGGAGAGCTTGCAGAGCACTGGGGAAAGGCAGGCAGAGAATTCCCTGCTAGCACCTTCTCTGTGCCTGGGAAGGAGAAGTGTTCACATTGCTTCGCAGAATCGCGTTTGTGCAGAAAACACTAACACTTGTTCAGAAGGAAAGAAAGCACAGAGCCCCAGATTTTATGTTGCCCTGGAGAGCTTGCAGAGCACTGGGGAAAAGCAGGCAGAGAATTCCCTGCTAGCACCTTCTCTGTGCCTGGGAAGCAAAAGTGTTCACATTGCTTCGCAGAATCGCGTTTGTGCAGAAAACACTAACACTTGTTCAGAAGGAAAGAAAGCACAGAGCCCCAGATTTTATGTTGCCCTGGAGAGCTTGCAGAGCACTGGGGAAAAGCAGGCAGAGAATTCCCTGCTAGCACCTTATCTGTGCCTGGGAAGCACAAGTGTTCACATTGCTTCGCAGAATCGCCTTTGTGCAGAAAACACTAACACTTGTTCAGAAGGAAAGAAAGCACAGAGCCCCAGATTTTATGTTGCCCTGGAGAGCTTGCAGAGCACTGGGGAAAGGCAGGCAGAGAATTCCCTGCTAGCACCTTCCCTGTGCCTGGGAAGCAGAAGTGTTCACATTGCTTCGCAGAATCGCGTTTGTGCAGAAAATACTAACACTTGTTCAGAAGGAAAGAAAGCACAGAGCCCCAGATTTTATGTTGCCCTGCAGAGCTTGCAGAGCACTGGGGAAAAGCAGGCAGAGAATTCCCTGCTAGCACCTTCTCTGTGCCTGGGAAGCAAAAGTGTTCACATTGCTTCGCAGAATCGCGTTTGTGCAGAAAACACTAACACTTGTTCAGAAGGAAAGAAAGCACAGAGCCCCAGATTTTATGTTGCCCTGGAGAGCTTGCAGAGCACTGGGGAAAAGCAGGCAGAGAATTCCCTGCTAGCACCTTCTCTGTGCCTGGGAAGCACAAGTGTTCACATTGCTTCGCAGAATCGCGTTTGTGCAGAAAACACTAACACTTGTTCAGAAGGAAAGAAAGCACAGAGCCCCAGATTTTATGTTGCCCTGGAGAGCTTGCAGAGCACTGGGGAAAGGCAGGCAGAGAATTCCCTGCTAGCACCTTCTCTGTGCCTGGGAAGCACAAGTGTTCACATTGCTTCGCAGAATCGCGTTTGTGCAGAAAACACTAACACTTGTTCAGAAGGAAAGAAAGCACAGAGCCCCAGATTTTATGTTGCCCTGTAGAGCTTGCAGAGCACTGGGGAAAAGCAGGCAGAGAATTCCCTGCTAGCACCTTCTCTGTGCCTGGGAAGCAAAAGTGTTCACATTGCTTCGCAGAATCGCGTTTGTGCAGAAAACACTAACACTTGTTCAGAAGGAAAGAAAGCACAGAGCCCCACATTTTATGTTGCCCTGGAGAGCTTGCAGAGCACTGGGGAAAGGCAGGCAGAGAATTCCCTGCTAGCACCTTCTCTGTGCCTGGGAAGCACAAGTGTTCACATTGCTTCGCAGAATCGCGTTTGTGCAGAAAACACTAACACTTGTTCAGAAGGAAAGAAAACACAGAGCCCCAGATTTTATGTTGCCCTGCAGAGCTTGCAGAGCACTGGGGAAAAGCAGGCAGAGAATTCCCTGCTAGCACCTTCTCTGTGCCTGGGAAGCAAAAGTGTTCACATTGCTTCGCAGAATCGCGTTTGTGCAGAAAACACTAACACTTGTTCAGAAGGAAAGAAAGCACAGAGCCCCAGATTTTATGTTGCCCTGGAGAGCTTGCAGAGCACTGGGGAAAGGCAGGCAGAGAATTCCCTGCTAGCACCTTCTCTGTGCCTGGGAAGCACAAGTGTTCACATTGCTTCGCAGAATCGCCTTTGTGCAGAAAACACTAACACTTGTTCAGAAGGAAAGAAAGCACAGAGCCCCAGATTTTATGTTGCCCTGGAGAGCTTGCAGAGCACTGGGGAAAAGCAGGCAGAGAATTCCCTGCTAGCACCTTCTCTGTGCCTGGGAAGCAAAAGTGTTCACATTGCTTCGCAGAATCGCCTTTGTGCAGAAAACACTAACACTTGTTCAGAAGGAAAGAAAGCACAGAGCCCCAGATTTTATGTTGCCCTGGAGAGCTTGCAGAGCACTGGGGAAAAGCAGGCAGAGAATTCCCTGCTAGCACCTTCTCTGTGCCTGGGAAGCAAAAGTGTTCACATTGCTTCGCAGAATCGCGTTTGTGCAGAAAACACTAACACTTGTTCAGAAGGAAAGAAAGCACAGAGCCCCAGATTTTATGTTGCCCTGGAGAGCTTGCAGAGCACTGGGGAAAGGCAGGCAGAGAATTCCCTGCTAGCACCTTCCCTCTGCCTGGGAAGCAAAAGTGTTCACATTGCTTCGCAGAATCGTGTTTGTGCAGAAAACACTAACACTTGTTCAGAAGGAAAGAAAGCACAGAGCCCCAGATTTTATGTTGCCCTGGAGAGCTTGCAGAGCACTGGGGAAAGGCAGGCAGAGAATTCCCTGCTAGCACCTTCCCTGTGCCTGGGAAGCACAAGTGTTCACATTGCTTCGCAGAATCGCCTTTGTGCAGAAAACACTAACACTTGTTCAGAAGGAAAGAAAGCACAGAGCCCCAGATTTTATGTTGCCCTGGAGAGCTTGCAGAGCACTGGGGAAAGGCAGGCAGAGAATTCCCTGCTAGCACCTTCCCTGTGCCTGGGAAGCAAAAGTGTTCACATTGCTTCGCAGAATCGCGTTTGTGCAGAAAACACTAACACTTGTTCAGAAGGAAAGAAAGCACAGAGCCCCACATTTTATGTTGCCCTGGAGAGCTTGCAGAGCACTGGGGAAAGGCAGGCAGAGAATTCCCTGCTAGCACCTTCTCTGTGCCTGGGAAGGAGAAGTGTTCACATTGCTTCGCAGAATCGCGTTTGTGCAGAAAACACTAACACTTGTTCAGAAGGAAAGAAAGCACAGAGCCCCAGATTTTATGTTGCCCTGGAGAGCTTGCAGAGCACTGGGGAAAGGCAGGCAGAGAATTCCCTGCTAGCACCTTCTCTGTGCCTGGGAAGCAAAAGTGTTCACATTGCTTCGCAGAATCGCGTTTGTGCAGAAAACACTAACACTTGTTCAGAAGGAAAGAAAGCACAGAGCCCCAGATTTTATGTTGCCCTGCAGAGCTTGCAGAGCACTGGGGAAAAGCAGGCAGAGAATTCCCTGCTAGCACCTTCTCTGTGCCTGGGAAGCAAAAGTGTTCACATTGCTTCGCAGAATCGCGTTTGTGCAGAAAACACTAACACTTGTTCAGAAGGAAAGAAAGCACAGAGCCCCAGATTTTATGTTGCCCTGGAGAGCTTGCAGAGCACTGGGGAAAAGCAGGCAGAGAATTCCCTGCTAGCACCTTATCTGTGCCTGGGAAGCACAAGTGTTCACATTGCTTCGCAGAATCGCCTTTGTGCAGAAAACACTAACACTTGTTCAGAAGGAAAGAAAGCACAGAGCCCCAGATTTTATGTTGCCCTGGAGAGCTTGCAGAGCACTGGGGAAAGGCAGGCAGAGAATTCCCTGCTAGCACCTTCCCTGTGCCTGGGAAGCAGAAGTGTTCACATTGCTTCGCAGAATCGCGTTTGTGCAGAAAATACTAACACTTGTTCAGAAGGAAAGAAAGCACAGAGCCCCAGATTTTATGTTGCCCTGCAGAGCTTGCAGAGCACTGGGGAAAAGCAGGCAGAGAATTCCCTGCTAGCACCTTCTCTGTGCCTGGGAAGCAAAAGTGTTCACATTGCTTCGCAGAATCGCGTTTGTGCAGAAAACACTAACACTTGTTCAGAAGGAAAGAAAGCACAGAGCCCCAGATTTTATGTTGCCCTGGAGAGCTTGCAGAGCACTGGGGAAAAGCAGGCAGAGAATTCCCTGCTAGCACCTTCTCTGTGCCTGGGAAGCACAAGTGTTCCCATTGCTTCGCAGAATCGCGTTTGTGCAGAAAACACTAACACTTGTTCAGAAGGAAAGAAAGCACAGAGCCCCACATTTTATGTTGCCCTGGAGAGCTTGCAGAGCACTGGGGAAAGGCAGGCAGAGAATTCCCTGCTAGCACCTTCTCTGTGCCTGGGAAGCAGAAGTGTTCACATTGCTTCGCAGAATCGCGTTTGTGCAGAAAACACTAACACTTGTTCAGAAGGAAAGAAAACACAGAGCCCCAGATTTTATGTTGCCCTGCAGAGCTTGCAGAGCACTGGGGAAAAGCAGGCAGAGAATTCCCTGCTAGCACCTTCTCTGTGCCTGGGAAGCAAAAGTGTTCACATTGCTTCGCAGAATCGCGTTTGTGCAGAAAACACTAACACTTGTTCAGAAGGAAAGAAAGCACAGAGCCCCAGATTTTATGTTGCCCTGGAGAGCTTGCAGAGCACTGGGGAAAGGCAGGCAGAGAATTCCCTGCTAGCACCTTCTCTGTGCCTGGGAAGCAAAAGTGTTCACATTGCTTCGCAGAATCGTGTTTGTGCAGAAAACACTAACACTTGTTCAGAAGGAAAGAAAGCACAGAGCCCCAGATTTTATGTTGCCCTGGAGAGCTTGCAGAGCACTGGGGAAAAGCAGGCAGAGAATTCCCTGCTAGCACCTTCTCTGTGCCTGGGAAGCAAAAGTGTTCACATTGCTTTGCAGAATCGCGTTTGTGCAGAAAACACTAACACTTGTTCAGAAGGAAAGAAAGCACAGAGCCCCAGATTTTATGTTGCCCTGGAGAGCTTGCAGAGCACTGGGGAAAGGCAGGCAGAGAATTCCCTGCTAGCACCTTCTCTGTGCCTGGGAAGCAAAAGTGTTCACATTGCTTCGCAGAATCGTGTTTGTGCAGAAAACACTAACACTTGTTCAGAAGGAAAGAAAGCACAGAGCCCCAGATTTTATGTTGCCCTGGAGAGCTTGCAGAGCACTGGGGAAAGGCAGGCAGAGAATTCCCTGCTAGCACCTTCTCTGTGCCTGGGAAGCACAAGTGTTCACATTGCTTCGCAGAATCGCGTTTGTGCAGAAAACACTAACACTTGTTCAGAAGGAAAGAAAGCACAGAGCCCCAGATTTTATGTTGCCCTGCAGAGCTTGCAGAGCACTGGGGAAAAGCAGGCAGAGAATTCCCTGCTAGCACCTTCTCTGTGCCTGGGAAGCAAAAGTGTTCACATTGCTTCGCAGAATCGCGTTTGTGCAGAAAACACTAACACTTGTTCAGAAGGAAAGAAAGCACAGAGCCCCAGATTTTATGTTGCCCTGGAGAGCTTGCAGAGCACTGGGGAAAAGCAGGCAGAGAATTCCCTGCTAGCACCTTCTCTGTGCCTGGGAAGCAAAAGTGTTCACACTGCTTCGCAGAATCGCGTTTGTGCAGAAAACACTAACACTTGTTCAGAAGGAAAGAAAGCACAGAGCCCCAGATTTTATGTTGCCCTGGAGAGCTTGCAGAGCACTGGGGAAAAGCAGGCAGAGAATTCCCTGCTAGCACCTTCTCTGTGCCTGGGAAGGAGAAGTGTTCACATTGCTTCGCAGAATCGCGTTTGTGCAGAAAACACTAACACTTGTTCAGAAGGAAAGAAAGCACAGAGCCCCACATTTTATGTTGCCCTGGAGAGCTTGCAGAGCACTGGGGAAAAGCAGGCAGAGAATTCCCTGCTAGCACCTTCTCTGTGCCTGGGAAGCAAAAGTGTTCACATTGCTTCGCAGAATCGCGTTTGTGCAGAAAACACTAACACTTGTTCAGAAGGAAAGAAAGCACAGAGCCCCAGATTTTATGTTGCCCTGGAGAGCTTGCAGAGCACTGGGGAAAAGCAGGCAGAGAATTCCCTGCTAGCACCTTCTCTGTGCCTGGGAAGCAAAAGTGTTCACATTGCTTCGCAGAATCGCGTTTGTGCAGAAAACACTAACACTTGTTCAGAAGGAAAGAAAGCACAGAGCCCCAGATTTTATGTTGCCCTGGAGAGCTTGCAGAGCACTGGGGAAAGGCAGGCAGAGAATTCCCTGCTAGCACCTTCTCTGTGCCTGGGAAGCACAAGTGTTCACATTGCTTCGCAGAATCGCGTTTGTGCAGAAAACACTAACACTTGTTCAGAAGGAAAGAAAGCACAGAGCCCCAGATTTTATGTTGCCCTGGAGAGCTTGCAGAGCACTGGGGAAAAGCAGGCAGAGAATTCCCTGCTAGCACCTTCTCTGTGCCTGGGAAGCAAAAGTGTTCACATTGCTTCGCAGAATCGTGTTTGTGCAGAAAACACTAACACTTGTTCAGAAGGAAAGAAAGCACAGAGCCCCAGATTTTATGTTGCCCTGGAGAGCTTGCAGAGCACTGGGGAAAAGCAGGCAGAGAATTCCCTGCTAGCACCTTCTCTGTGCCTGGGAAGCAAAAGTGTTCACATTGCTTTGCAGAATCGCGTTTGTGCAGAAAACACTAACACTTGTTCAGAAGGAAAGAAAGCACAGAGCCCCAGATTTTATGTTGCCCTGGAGATCTTGCAGAGCACTGGGGAAAGGCAGGCAGAGAATTCCCTGCTAGCACCTTCTCTGTGCCTGGGAAGCAAAAGTGTTCACATTGCTTCGCAGAATCGCGTTTGTGCAGAAAACACTAACACTTGTTCAGAAGGAAAGTAAGCACAGAGCCCCAGATTTTATGTTGCCCTGGAGATCTTGCAGAGCACTGGGGAAAGGCAGGCAGAGAATTCCCTGCTAGCACCTTCTCTGTGCCTGGGAAGCAAAAGTGTTCACATTGCTTCGCAGAATCGCGTTTGTGCAGAAAACACTAACACTTGTTCAGAAGGAAAGAAAGCACAGAGCCCCAGATTTTATGTTGCCCTGGAGAGCTTGCAGAGCACTGGGGAAAAGCAGGCAGAGAATTCCCTGCTAGCACCTTCTCTGTGCCTGGGAAGCAAAAGTGTTCACATTGCTTCGCAGAATCGCGTTTGTGCAGAAAACACTAACACTTGTTCAGAAGGAAAGAAAGCACAGAGCCCCAGATTTTATGTTGCCCTGGAGAGCTTGCAGAGCACTGGGGAAAGGCAGGCAGAGAATTCCCTGCTAGCACCTTCTCTGTGCCTGGGAAGCACAAGTGTTCACATTGCTTCGCAGAATCGCGTTTGTGCAGAAAACACTAACACTTGTTCAGAAGGAAAGAAAGCACAGAGCCCCAGATTTTATGTTGCCCTGCAGAGCTTGCAGAGCACTGGGGAAAAGCAGGCAGAGAATTCCCAGCTAGCACCTTCTCTGTGCCTGGGAACCAAAAGTGTTCACATTGCTTCGCAGAATCGCGTTTGTGCAGAAAACACTAACACTTGTTCAGAAGGAAAGAAAGCACAGAGCCCCAGATTTTATGTTGCCCTGGAGAGCTTGCAGAGCACTGGGGAAAGGCAGGCAGAGAATTCCCTGCTAGCACCTTCTCTGTGCCTGGGAAGCACAAGTGTTCACATTGCTTCGCAGAATCGCGTTTGTGCAGAAAACACTAACACTTGTTCAGAAGGAAAGAAAGCACAGAGCCCCAGATTTTATGTTGCCCTGGAGAGCTTGCAGAGCACTGCGGAAAGGCAGGCAGAGAATTCCCTGCTAGCACCTTCCCTGTGCCTGGGAAGCAAAAGTGTTCACATTGCTTCGCAGAATCGCGTTTGTGCAGAAAACACTAACACTTGTTCAGAAGGAAAGAAAGCACAGAGCCCCACATTTTATGTTGCCCTGGAGAGCTTGCAGAGCACTGGGGAAAGGCAGGCAGAGAATTCCCTGCTAGCACCTTCTCTGTGCCTGGGAAGCAAAAGTGTTCACATTGCTTCGCAGAATCGCGTTTGTGCAGAAAACACTAACACTTGTTCAGAAGGAAAGAAAGCACAGAGCCCCAGATTTTATGTTGCCCTGGAGAGCTTGCAGAGCACTGGGGAAAGGCAGGCAGAGAATTCCCTGCTAGCACCTTCTCTGTGCCTGGGAAGCAAAAGTGTTCACATTGCTTCGCAGAATCGCGTTTGTGCAGAAAACACTAACACTTGTTCAGAAGGAAAGAAAGCACAGAGCCCCAGATTTTATGTTGCCCTGGAGAGCTTGCAGAGCACTGGGGAAAAGCAGGCAGAGAATTCCCTGCTAGCACCTTCTCTGTGCCTGGGAACCAAAAGTGTTCACATTGCTTCGCAGAATCGCGTTTGTGCAGAAAACACTAACACTTGTTCAGAAGGAAAGAAAGCACAGAGCCCCAGATTTTATGTTGCCCTGGAGAGCTTGCAGAGCACTGGGGAAAAGCAGGCAGAGAATTCCCTGCTAGCACCTTCTCTGTGCCTGGGAAGCACAAGTGTTCACATTGCTTCGCAGAATCGCGTTTGTGCAGAAAATACTAACACTTGTTCAGAAGGAAAGAAAGCACAGAGCCCCAGATTTTATGTTGCCCTGGAGAGCTTGCAGAGCACTGGGGAAAAGCAGGCAGAGAATTCCCTGCTAGCACCTTCTCTGTGCCTGGGAAGCAAAAGTGTTCACATTGCTTCGCAGAATCGCGTTTGTGCAGAAAACACTAACACTTGTTCAGAAGGAAAGAAAGCACAGAGCCCCAGATTTTATGTTGCCCTGCAGAGCTTGCAGAGCACTGGGGAAAAGCAGGCAGAGAATTCCCTGCTAGCACCTTCTCTGTGCCTGGGAAGCAAAAGTGTTCACATTGCTTCGCAGAATCGCGTTTGTGCAGAAAACACTAACACTTGTTCAGAAGGAAAGAAAGCACAGAGCCCCAGATTTTATGTTGCCCTGGAGAGCTTGCAGAGCACTGGGGAAAGGCAGGCAGAGAATTCCCTGCTAGCACCTTCTCTGTGCCTGGGAAGCAAAAGTGTTCACATTGCTTCGCAGAATCGCGTTTGTGCAGAAAACACTAACACTTGTTCAGAAGGAAAGAAAGCACAGAGCCCCAGATTTTATGTTGCCCTGGAGAGCTTGCAGAGCACTGGGGAAAGGCAGGCAGAGAATTCCCTGCTAGCACCTTCTCTGTGCCTGGGAAGCACAAGTGTTCACATTGCTTCGCAGAATCGTGTTTGTGCAGAAAACACTAACACTTGTTCAGAAGGAAAGAAAGCACAGAGCCCCAGATTTTATGTTGCCCTGGAGAGCTTGCAGAGCACTGGGGAAAAGCAGGCAGAGAATTCCCTGCTAGCACCTTCTCTGTGCCTGGGAAGCAAAAGTGTTCACATTGCTTTGCAGAATCGCGTTTGTGCAGAAAACACTAACACTTGTTCAGAAGGAAAGAAAGCACAGAGCCCCAGATTTTATGTTGCCCTGGAGAGCTTGCAGAGCACTGGGGAAAGGCAGGCAGAGAATTCCCTGCTAGCACCTTCTCTGTGCCTGGGAAGCACAAGTGTTCACACTGCTTCGCAGAATCGCGTTTGTGCAGAAAACACTAACACTTGTTCAGAAGGAAAGTAAGCACAGAGCCCCAGATTTTATGTTGCCCTGGAGATCTTGCAGAGCACTGGGGAAAGGCAGGCAGAGAATTCCCTGCTAGCACCTTCTCTGTGCCTGGGAAGCAAAAGTGTTCACATTGCTTCGCAGAATCGCGTTTGTGCAGAAAACACTAACACTTGTTCAGAAGGAAAGAAAGCACAGAGCCCCACATTTTATGTTGCCCTGGAGAGCTTGCAGAGCACTGGGGAAAAGCAGGCAGAGAATTCCCTGCTAGCACCTTCTCTGTGCCTGGGAAGCAAAAGTGTTCACATTGCTTCGCAGAATCGCGTTTGTGCAGAAAACACTAACACTTGTTCAGAAGGAAAGAAAGCACAGAGCCCCAGATTTTATGTTGCCCTGGAGAGCTTGCAGAGCACTGGGGAAAGGCAGGCAGAGAATTCCCTGCTAGCACCTTCTCTGTGCCTGGGAAGCACAAGTGTTCACATTGCTTCGCAGAATCGCGTTTGTGCAGAAAACACTAACACTTGTTCAGAAGGAAAGAAAGCACAGAGCCCCAGATTTTATGTTGCCCTGCAGAGCTTGCAGAGCACTGGGGAAAAGCAGGCAGAGAATTCCCAGCTAGCACCTTCTCTGTGCCTGGGAACCAAAAGTGTTCACATTGCTTCGCAGAATCGCGTTTGTGCAGAAAACACTAACACTTGTTCAGAAGGAAAGAAAGCACAGAGCCCCAGATTTTATGTTGCCCTGGAGAGCTTGCAGAGCACTGGGGAAAGGCAGGCAGAGAATTCCCTGCTAGCACCTTCTCTGTGCCTGGGAAGCACAAGTGTTCACATTGCTTCGCAGAATCGCGTTTGTGCAGAAAACACTAACACTTGTTCAGAAGGAAAGAAAGCACAGAGCCCCAGATTTTATGTTGCCCTGGAGAGCTTGCAGAGCACTGGGGAAAGGCAGGCAGAGAATTCCCTGCTAGCACCTTCCCTGTGCCTGGGAAGCAAAAGTGTTCACATTGCTTCGCAGAATCGCGTTTGTGCAGAAAACACTAACACTTGTTCAGAAGGAAAGAAAGCACAGAGCCCCAGATTTTATGTTGCCCTGGAGAGCTTGCAGAGCACTGGGGAAAGGCAGGCAGAGAATTCCCTGCTAGCACCTTCTCTGTGCCTGGGAAGCAAAAGTGTTCACATTGCTTCGCAGAATCGCGTTTGTGCAGAAAACACTAACACTTGTTCAGAAGGAAAGAAAGCACAGAGCCCCAGATTTTATGTTGCCCTGGAGAGCTTGCAGAGCACTGGGGAAAGGCAGGCAGAGAATTCCCTGCTAGCACCTTCTCTGTGCCTGGGAAGGAGAAGTGTTCACATTGCTTCGCAGAATCGCGTTTGTGCAGAAAACACTAACACTTGTTCAGAAGGAAAGAAAGCACAGAGCCCCAGATTTTATGTTGCCCTGGAGAGCTTGCAGAGCACTGGGGAAAAGCAGGCAGAGAATTCCCTGCTAGCACCTTCTCTGTGCCTGGGAAGCAAAAGTGTTCACATTGCTTCGCAGAATCGCGTTTGTGCAGAAAACACTAACACTTGTTCAGAAGGAAAGAAAGCACAGAGCCCCAGATTTTATGTTGCCCTGGAGAGCTTGCAGAGCACTGGGGAAAAGCAGGCAGAGAATTCCCTGCTAGCACCTTCTCTGTGCCTGGGAAGCACAAGTGTTCACATTGCTTCGCAGAATCGCGTTTGTGCAGAAAATACTAACACTTGTTCAGAAGGAAAGAAAGCACAGAGCCCCAGATTTTATGTTGCCCTGGAGAGCTTGCAGAGCACTAGGGAAAAGCAGGCAGAGAATTCCCTGCTAGCACCTTCTCTGTGCCTGGGAAGCACAAGTGTTCACATTGCTTCGCAGAATCGCGTTTGTGCAGAAAACACTAACACTTGTTCAGAAGGAAAGAAAGCACAGAGCCCCAGATTTTATGTTGCCCTGGAGAGCTTGCAGAGCACTGGGGAAAAGCAGGCAGAGAATTCCCTGCTAGCACCTTCTCTGTGCCTGGGAAGCAAAAGTGTTCACATTGCTTCGCAGAATCGCGTTTGTGCAGAAAACACTAACACTTGTTCAGAAGGAAAGAAAGCACAGAGCCCCAGATTTTATGTTGCCCTGGAGAGCTTGCAGAGCACTGGGGAAAGGCAGGCAGAGAATTCCCTGCTAGCACCTTCTCTGTGCCTGGGAAGCAAAAGTGTTCACATTGCTTCGCAGAATCGCGTTTGTGCAGAAAACACTAACACTTGTTCAGAAGGAAAGAAAGCACAGAGCCCCAGATTTTATGTTGCCCTGGAGAGCTTGCAGAGCACTGGGGAAAGGCAGGCAGAGAATTCCCTGCTAGCACCTTCTCTGTGCCTGGGAAGCACAAGTGTTCACATTGCTTCGCAGAATCGTGTTTGTGCAGAAAACACTAACACTTGTTCAGAAGGAAAGAAAGCACAGAGCCCCAGATTTTATGTTGCCCTGGAGAGCTTGCAGAGCACTGGGGAAAAGCAGGCAGAGAATTCCCTGCTAGCACCTTCTCTGTGCCTGGGAAGCAAAAGTGTTCACATTGCTTTGCAGAATCGCGTTTGTGCAGAAAACACTAACACTTGTTCAGAAGGAAAGAAAGCACAGAGCCCCAGATTTTATGTTGCCCTGGAGAGCTTGCAGAGCACTGGGGAAAGGCAGGCAGAGAATTCCCTGCTAGCACCTTCTCTGTGCCTGGGAAGCACAAGTGTTCACATTGCTTCGCAGAATCGCCTTTGTGCAGAAAACACTAACACTTGTTCAGAAGGAAAGAAAGCACAGAGCCCCACATTTTATGTTGCCCTGGAGAGCTTGCAGAGCACTGGGGAAAGGCAGGCAGAGAATTCCCTGCTAGCACCTTCCCTGTGCCTGGGAAGCAAAAGTGTTCACATTGCTTCGCAGAATCGTGTTTGTGCAGAAAACACTAACACTTGTTCAGAAGGAAAGAAAGCACAGAGCCCCAGATTTTATGTTGCCCTGGAGAGCTTGCAGAGCACTGGGGAAAAGCAGGCAGAGAATTCCCTGCTAGCACCTTCTCTGTGCCTGGGAAGCAAAAGTGTTCACACTGCTTCGCAGAATCGCGTTTGTGCAGAAAACACTAACACTTGTTCAGAAGGAAAGTAAGCACAGAGCCCCAGATTTTATGTTGCCCTGGAGATCTTGCAGAGCACTGGGGAAAGGCAGGCAGAGAATTCCCTGCTAGCACCTTCTCTGTGCCTGGGAAGCAAAAGTGTTCACATTGCTTCGCAGAATCGCGTTTGTGCAGAAAACACTAACACTTGTTCAGAAGGAAAGAAAGCACAGAGCCCCACATTTTATGTTGCCCTGGAGAGCTTGCAGAGCACTGGGGAAAAGCAGGCAGAGAATTCCCTGCTAGCACCTTCTCTGTGCCTGGGAAGCAAAAGTGTTCACATTGCTTCGCAGAATCGCGTTTGTGCAGAAAACACTAACACTTGTTCAGAAGGAAAGAAAGCACAGAGCCCCAGATTTTATGTTGCCCTGGAGAGCTTGCAGAGCACTGGGGAAAAGCAGGCAGAGAATTCCCTGCTAGCACCTTCTCTGTGCCTGGGAAGCAAAAGTGTTCACATTGCTTCGCAGAATCGCGTTTGTGCAGAAAACACTAACACTTGTTCAGAAGGAAAGAAAGCACAGAGCCCCAGATTTTATGTTGCCCTGCAGAGCTTGCAGAGCACTGGGGAAAGGCAGGCAGAGAATTCCCTGCTAGCACCTTCCCTGTGCCTGGGAAGCAAAAGTGTTCACATTGCTTCGCAGAATCGCGTTTGTGCAGAAAACACTAACACTTGTTCAGAAGGAAAGAAAGCACAGAGCCCCAGATTTTATGTTGCCCTGGAGAGCTTGCAGAGCACTGGGGAAAAGCAGGCAGAGAATTCCCTGCTAGCACCTTCTCTGTGCCTGGGAAGCAAAAGTGTTCACATTGCTTCGCAGAATCGCGTTTGTGCAGAAAACACTAACACTTGTTCAGAAGGAAAGAAAGCACAGAGCCCCAGATTTTATGTTGCCCTGGAGAGCTTGCAGAGCACTGGGGAAAGGCAGGCAGAGAATTCCCTGCTAGCACCTTCTCTGTGCCTGGGAACCAAAAGTGTTCACATTGCTTCGCAGAATCGCGTTTGTGCAGAAAACACTAACACTTGTTCAGAAGGAAAGAAAGCACAGAGCCCCAGATTTTATGTTGCCCTGCAGAGCTTGCAGAGCACTGGGGAAAAGCAGGCAGAGAATTCCCTGCTAGCACCTTCTCTGTGCCTGCGAAGCAAAAGTGTTCACATTGCTTCGCAGAATCGCGTTTGTGCAGAAAACACTAACACTTGTTCAGAAGGAAAGAAAGCACAGAGCCCCAGATTTTATGTTGCCCTGCAGAGCTTGCAGAGCACTGGGGAAAGGCAGGCAGAGAATTCCCTGCTAGCACCTTCTCTGTGCCTGGGAAGCAGAAGTGTTCACATTGCTTCGCAGAATCGCGTTTGTGCAGAAAATACTAACACTTGTTCAGAAGGAAAGAAAGCACAGAGCCCCAGATTTTATGTTGCCCTGCAGAGCTTGCAGAGCACTGGGGAAAAGCAGGCAGAGAATTCCCTGCTAGCACCTTCTCTGTGCCTGGGAAGCAAAAGTGTTCACATTGCTTCGCAGAATCGCGTTTGTGCAGAAAACACTAACACTTGTTCAGAAGGAAAGAAAGCACAGAGCCCCAGATTTTATGTTGCCCTGGAGAGCTTGCAGAGCACTGGGGAAAAGCAGGCAGAGAATTCCCTGCTAGCACCTTCTCTGTGCCTGGGAAGCAAAAGTGTTCACATTGCTTCGCAAAATCGTGTTTGTGCAGAAAACACTAACACTTGTTCAGAAGGAAAGAAAGCACAGAGCCCCAGATTTTATGTTGCCCTGCAGAGCTTGCAGAGCACTGGGGAAAAGCAGGCAGAGAATTCCCTGCTAGCACCTTCTCTGTGCCTGGGAAGCAAAAGTGTTCACATTGCTTCGCAGAATCGCGTTTGTGCAGAAAACACTAACACTTGTTCAGAAGGAAAGAAAGCACAGAGCCCCAGATTTTATGTTGCCCTGGAGAGCTTGCAGAGCACTGGGGAAAAGCAGGCAGAGAATTCCCTGCTAGCACCTTCTCTGTGCCTGGGAAGCAAAAGTGTTCACATTGCTTCGCAGAATCGCCTTTGTGCAGAAAACAATAACACTTGTTCAGAAGGAAAGAAAGCACAGAGCCCCAGATTTTATGTTGCCCTGGAGAGCTTGCAGAGCACTGGGGAAAGGCAGGCAGAGAATTCCCTGCTAGCACCTTCTCTGTGCCTGGGAAGCACAAGTGTTCACATTGCTTCGCAGAATCGCCTTTGTGCAGAAAACACTGACACTTGTTCAGAAGGAAAGAAAGCACAGAGCCCCAGATTTTATGTTGCCCTGGAGAGCTTGCAGAGCACTGGGGAAAGGCAGGCAGAGAATTCCCTGCTAGCACCTTCTCTGTGCCTGGGAAGCAAAAGTGTTCACATTGCTTCGCAGAATCGCGTTTGTGCAGAAAACACTAACACTTGTTCAGAAGGAAAGAAAGCACAGAGCCCCAGATTTTATGTTGCCCTGGAGAGCTTGCAGAGCACTGGGGAAAGGCAGGCAGAGAATTCCCTGCTAGCACCTTCTCTGTGCCTGGGAAGCAAAAGTGTTCACATTGCTTCGCAGAATCGCATTTGTGCAGAAAACACTAACACTTGTTCAGAAGGAAAGAAAGCACAGAGCCCCAGATTTTATGTTGCCCTGGAGAGCTTGCAGAGCACTGGGGAAAAGCAGGCAGAGAATTCCCTGCTAGCACCTTCTCTGTGCCTGGGAAGCAAAAGTGTTCACATTGCTTCGCAAAATCGTGTTTGTGCAGAAAACACTAACACTTGTTCAGAAGGAAAGAAAGCACAGAGCCCCAGATTTTATGTTGCCCTGCAGAGCTTGCAGAGCACTGGGGAAAAGCAGGCAGAGAATTCCCTGCTAGCACCTTCTCTGTGCCTGGGAAGCAAAAGTGTTCACATTGCTTCGCAGAATCGCGTTTGTGCAGAAAACACTAACACTTGTTCAGAAGGAAAGAAAGCACAGAGCCCCAGATTTTATGTTGCCCTGGAGAGCTTGCAGAGCACTGGGGAAAAGCAGGCAGAGAATTCCCTGCTAGCACCTTCTCTGTGCCTGGGAAGCAAAAGTGTTCACATTGCTTCGCAGAATCGCGTTTGTGCAGAAAACACTAACACTTGTTCAGAAGGAAAGAAAGCACAGAGCCCCAGATTTTATGTTGCCCTGGAGAGCTTGCAGAGCACTGGGGAAAAGCAGGCAGAGAATTCCCTGCTAGCACCTTCTCTGTGCCTGGGAAGCAAAAGTGTTCACATTGCTTCGCAGAATCGCGTTTGTGCAGAAAACACTAACACTTGTTCAGAAGGAAAGAAAGCACAGAGCCCCAGATTTTATGTTGCCCTGGAGAGCTTGCAGAGCACTGGGGAAAGGCAGGCAGAGAATTCCCTGCTAGCACCTTCTCTGTGCCTGGGAAGCAAAAGTGTTCACATTGCTTCGCAGAATCGCCTTTGTGCAGAAAACACTAACACTTGTTCAGAAGGAAAGAAAGCACAGAGCCCCACATTTTATGTTGCCCTGGAGAGCTTGCAGAGCACTGGGGAAAGGCAGGCAGAGAATTCCCTGCTAGCACCTTCTCTGTGCCTGGGAAGCAAAAGTGTTCACATTGCTTCGCAGAATCGTGTTTGTGCAGAAAACACTAACACTTGTTCAGAAGGAAAGAAAGCACAGAGCCCCAGATTTTATATTGCCCTGGAGAGCTTGCAGAGCACTGGGGAAAAGCAGGCAGAGAATTCCCTGCTAGCACCTTCTCTGTGCCTGGGAAGCAGAAGTGTTCACATTGCTTCGCAGAATCGCGTTTGTGCAGAAAATACTAACACTTGTTCAGAAGGAAAAAAAGCACAGAGCCCCAGATTTTATGTTGCCCTGCAGAGCTTGCAGAGCACTGGGGAAAAGCAGGCAGAGAATTCCCTGCTAGCACCTTCTCTGTGCCTGGGAAGCAAAAGTGTTCACATTGCTTCGCAGAATCGCGTTTGTGCAGAAAACACTAACACTTGTTCAGAAGGAAAGAAAGCACAGAGCCCCAGATTTTATGTTGCCCTGGAGAGCTTGCAGAGCACTGGGGAAAAGCAGGCAGAGAATTCCCTGCTAGCACCTTCTCTGTGCCTGGGAAGCAAAAGTGTTCACATTGCTTCGCAGAATCGCGGTTGTGCAGAAAACACTAACACTTGTTCAGAAGGAAAGAAAGCACAGAGCCCCAGATTTTATGTTGCCCTGGAGAGCTTGCAGAGCACTGGGGAAAGGCAGGCAGAGAATTCCCTGCTAGCACCTTCTCTGTGCCTGGGAAGCAAAAGTGTTCACACTGCTTCGCAGAATCGTGTTTGTGCAGAAAACACTAACACTTGTTCAGAAGGAAAGAAAGCACAGAGCCCCAGATTTTATGTTGCCCTGGAGAGCTTGCAGAGCACTGGGGAAAAGCAGGCAGAGAATTCCCTGCTAGCACCTTCTCTGTGCCTGGGAAGCAAAAGTGTTCACATTGCTTCGCAGAATCGCGTTTGTGCAGAAAACACTAACACTTGTTCAGAAGGAAAGAAAGCACAGAGCCCCACATTTTATGTTGCCCTGGAGAGCTTGCAGAGCACTGGGGAAAAGCAGGCAGAGAATTCCCTGCTAGCACCTTCTCTGTGCCTGGGAAGCAAAAGTGTTCACATTGCTTCGCAGAATCGCGTTTGTGCAGAAAATACTAACACTTGTTCAGAAGGAAAGAAGGCACAGAGCCCCAGATTTTATGTTGCCCTGGAGAGCTTGCAGAGCACTGGGGAAAGGCAGGCAGAGAATTCCCTGCTAGCACCTTCTCTGTGCCTGGGAAGCACAAGTGTTCACATTGCTTCGCAGAATCGCGTTTGTGCAGAAAACACTAACACTTGTTCAGAAGGAAAGAAAGCACAGAGCCCCAGATTTTATGTTGCCCTGCAGAGCTTGCAGAGCACTGGGGAAAGGCAGGCAGAGAATTCCCTGCTAGCACCTTCCCTGTGCCTGGGAAGCAAAAGTGTTCACATTGCTTCGCAGAATCGCGTTTGTGCAGAAAACACTAACACTTGTTCAGAAGGAAAGAAAACACAGAGCCCCAGATTTTATGTTGCCCTGGAGAGCTTGCAGAGCACTGGGGAAAAGCAGGCAGAGAATTCCCTGCTAGCACCTTCTCTGTGCCTGGGAAGCAAAAGTGTTCACATTGCTTCGCAGAATCGCGTTTGTGCAGAAAACACTAACACTTGTTCAGAAGGAAAGAAAGCACAGAGCCCCAGATTTTATGTTGCCCTGGAGAGCTTGCAGAGCACTGGGGAAAGGCAGGCAGAGAATTCCCTGCTAGCACCTTCTCTGTGCCTGGGAAGCACAAGTGTTCACATTGCTTCGCAGAATCGCGTTTGTGCAGAAAACACTAACACTTGTTCAGAAGGAAAGAAAGCACAGAGCCCCAGATTTTATGTTGCCCTGGAGAGCTTGCAGAGCACTGGGGAAAAGCAGGCAGAGAATTCCCTGCTAGCACCTTCTCTGTGCCTGGGAAGCAAAAGTGTTCACATTGCTTCGCAGAATCGCGTTTGTGCAGAAAACACTAACACTTGTTCAGAAGGAAAGAAAGCACAGAGCCCCAGATTTTATGTTGCCCTGGAGAGCTTGCAGAGCACTGGGGAAAAGCAGGCAGAGAATTCCCTGCTAGCACCTTCTCTGTGCCTGGGAAGCAAAAGTGTTCACATTGCTTCGCAGAATCGCGTTTGTGCAGAAAACACTAACACTTGTTCAGAAGGAAAGAAAGCACAGAGCCCCAGATTTTATGTTGCCCTGGAGAGCTTGCAGAGCACTGGGGAAAGGCAGGCAGAGAATTCCCTGCTAGCACCTTCTCTGTGCCTGGGAAGCACAAGTGTTCACATTGCTTCGCAGAATCGCGTTTGTGCAGAAAACACTAACACTTGTTCAGAAGGAAAGAAAACACAGAGCCCCACATTTTATGTTGCCCTGCAGAGCTTGCAGAGCACTGGGGAAAAGCAGGCAGAGAATTCCCTGCTAGCACCTTCTCTGTGCCTGGGAAGCAAAAGTGTTCACATTGCTTCGCAGAATCGCGTTTGTGCAGAAAACACTAACACTTGTTCAGAAGGAAAGAAAGCACAGAGCCCCAGATTTTATGTTGCCCTGGAGAGCTTGCAGAGCACTGGGGAAAGGCAGGCAGAGAATTCCCTGCTAGCACCTTCTCTGTGCCTGGGAAGCACAAGTGTTCACATTGCTTCGCAGAATCGCCTTTGTGCAGAAAACACTAACACTTGTTCAGAAGGAAAGAAAGCACAGAGCCCCAGATTTTATGTTGCCCTGGAGAGCTTGCAGAGCACTGGGGAAAGGCAGGCAGAGAATTCCCTGCTAGCACCTTCCCTGTGCCTGGGAAGCAAAAGTGTTCACATTGCTTCGCAGAATCGCGTTTGTGCAGAAAACACTAACACTTGTTCAGAAGGAAAGAAAGCACAGAGCCCCACATTTTATGTTGCCCTGGAGAGCTTGCAGAGCACTGGGGAAAGGCAGGCAGAGAATTCCCTGCTAGCACCTTCTCTGTGCCTGGGAAGCAAAAGTGTTCACATTGCTTCGCAGAATCGCGTTTGTGCAGAAAACACTAACACTTGTTCAGAAGGAAAGAAAGCACAGAGCCCCAGATTTTATGTTGCCCTGGAGAGCTTGCAGAGCACTGGGGAAAGGCAGGCAGAGAATTCCCTGCTAGCACCTTCTCTGTGCCTGGGAAGGAGAAGTGTTCACATTGCTTCGCAGAATCGCGTTTGTGCAGAAAACACTAACACTTGTTCAGAAGGAAAGAAAGCACAGAGCCCCAGATTTTATGTTGCCCTGCAGAGCTTGCAGAGCACTGGGGAAAAGCAGGCAGAGAATTCCCTGCTAGCACCTTCTCTGTGCCTGGGAAGCAAAAGTGTTCACATTGCTTCGCAGAATCGCGTTTGTGCAGAAAACACTAACACTTGTTCAGAAGGAAAGAAAGCACAGAGCCCCAGATTTTATGTTGCCCTGGAGAGCTTGCAGAGCACTGGGGAAAAGCAGGCAGAGAATTCCCTGCTAGCACCTTCTCTGTGCCTGGGAAGCACAAGTGTTCACATTGCTTCGCAGAATCGCCTTTGTGCAGAAAACACTAACACTTGTTCAGAAGGAAAGAAAGCACAGAGCCCCAGATTTTATGTTGCCCTGGAGAGCTTGCAGAGCACTGGGGAAAGGCAGGCAGAGAATTCCCTGCTAGCACCTTCCCTGTGCCTGGGAAGCAGAAGTGTTCACATTGCTTCGCAGAATCGCGTTTGTGCAGAAAATACTAACACTTGTTCAGAAGGAAAGAAAGCACAGAGCCCCAGATTTTATGTTGCCCTGGAGAGCTTGCAGAGCACTGGGGAAAAGCAGGCAGAGAATTCCCTGCTAGCACCTTCTCTGTGCCTGGGAAGCAAAAGTGTTCACATTGCTTCGCAGAATCGCGTTTGTGCAGAAAACACTAACACTTGTTCAGAAGGAAAGAAAGCACAGAGCCCCAGATTTTATGTTGCCCTGGAGAGCTTGCAGAGCACTGGGGAAAAGCAGGCAGAGAATTCCCTGCTAGCACCTTCTCTGTGCCTGGGAAGCAAAAGTGTTCACATTGCTTCGCAGAATCGCGTTTGTGCAGAAAACACTAACACTTGTTCAGAAGGAAAGAAAGCACAGAGCCCCAGATTTTATGTTGCCCTGGAGAGCTTGCAGAGCACTGGGGAAAGGCAGGCAGAGAATTCCCTGCTAGCACCTTCTCTGTGCCTGGGAAGCAAAAGTGTTCACATTGCTTCGCAGAATCGTGTTTGTGCAGAAAACACTAACACTTGTTCAGAAGGAAAGAAAGCACAGAGCCCCAGATTTTATGTTGCCCTGGAGAGCTTGCAGAGCACTGGGCAAAAGCAGGCAGAGAATTCCCTGCTAGCACCTTCTCTGTGCCTGGGAAGCAAAAGTGTTCACATTGCTTTGCAGAATCGCGTTTGTGCAGAAAACACTAACACTTGTTCAGAAGGAAAGAAAGCACAGAGCCCCAGATTTTATGTTGCCCTGGAGAGCTTGCAGAGCACTGGGGAAAGGCAGGCAGAGAATTCCCTGCTAGCACCTTCTCTGTGCCTGGGAAGCAAAAGTGTTCACATTGCTTCGCAGAATCGCCTTTGTGCAGAAAACACTAACACTTGTTCAGAAGGAAAGAAAGCACAGAGCCCCAGATTTTATGTTGCCCTGGAGAGCTTGCAGAGCACTGGGGAAAGGCAGGCAGAGAATTCCCTGCTAGCACCTTCTCTGTGCCTGGGAAGCACAAGTGTTCACATTGCTTCGCAGAATCGCCTTTGTGCAGAAAACACTAACACTTGTTCAGAAGGAAAGAAAGCACAGAGCCCCACATTTTATGTTGCCCTGGAGAGCTTGCAGAGCACTGGGGAAAGGCAGGCAGAGAATTCCCTGCTAGCACCTTCTCTGTGCCTGGGAAGCACAAGTGTTCACATTGCTTCGCAGAATCGCGTTTGTGCAGAAAACACTAACACTTGTTCAGAAGGAAAGAAAACACAGAGCCCCAGATTTTATGTTGCCCTGCAGAGCTTGCAGAGCACTGGGGAAAAGCAGGCAGAGAATTCCCTGCTAGCACCTTCTCTGTGCCTGGGAAGCACAAGTGTTCACATTGCTTCGCAGAATCGCCTTTGTGCAGAAAACACTAACACTTGTTCAGAAGGAAAGAAAGCACAGAGCCCCAGATTTTATGTTGCCCTGGAGAGCTTGCAGAGCACTGGGGAAAGGCAGGCAGAGAATTCCCTGCTAGCACCTTCTCTGTGCCTGGGAAGCACAAGTGTTCACATTGCTTCGCAGAATCGCCTTTGTGCAGAAAACACTAACACTTGTTCAGAAGGAAAGAAAGCACAGAGCCCCAGATTTTATGTTGCCCTGGAGAGCTTGCAGAGCACTGGGGAAAGGCAGGCAGAGAATTCCCTGCTAGCACCTTCCCTGTGCCTGGGAAGCAAAAGTGTTCACATTGCTTCGCAGAATCGCGTTTGTGCAGAAAACACTAACACTTGTTCAGAAGGAAAGAAAGCACAGAGCCCCACATTTTATGTTGCCCTGGAGAGCTTGCAGAGCACTGGGGAAAGGCAGGCAGAGAATTCCCTGCTAGCACCTTCTCTGTGCCTGGGAAGCAAAAGTGTTCACATTGCTTCGCAGAATCGCGTTTGTGCAGAAAACACTAACACTTGTTCAGAAGGAAAGAAAGCACAGAGCCCCAGATTTTATGTTGCCCTGGAGAGCTTGCAGAGCACTGGGGAAAGGCAGGCAGAGAATTCCCTGCTAGCACCTTCTCTGTGCCTGGGAAGCAAAAGTGTTCACATTGCTTCGCAGAATCGCGTTTGTGCAGAAAACACTAACACTTGTTCAGAAGGAAAGAAAGCACAGAGCCCCAGATTTTATGTTGCCCTGGAGAGCTTGCAGAGCACTGGGGAAAAGCAGGCAGAGAATTCCCTGCTAGCACCTTCTCTGTGCCTGGGAAGCAAAAGTGTTCACATTGCTTCGCAGAATCGTGTTTGTGCAGAAAACGCTAACACTTGTTCAGAAGGAAAGAAAGCACAGAGCCCCAGATTTTATGTTGCCCTGGAGAGCTTGCAGAGCACTGGGGAAAAGCAGGCAGAGAATTCCCTGCTAGCACCTTCTCTGTGCCTGGGAAGCAAAAGTGTTCACATTGCTTCGCAGAATCGCGTTTGTGCAGAAAACACTAACACTTGTTCAGAAGGAAAGAAAGCACAGAGCCCCAGATTTTATGTTGCCCTGGAGAGCTTGCAGAGCACTGGGGAAAGGCAGGCAGAGAATTCCCTGCTAGCACCTTCTCTGTGCCTGGGAAGCAAAAGTGTTCACATTGCTTCGCAGAATCGCCTTTGTGCAGAAAACACTAACACTTGTTCAGAAGGAAAGAAAGCACAGAGCCCCAGATTTTATGTTGCCCTGGAGAGCTTGCAGAGCACTGGGGAAAGGCAGGCAGAGAATTCCCTGCTAGCACCTTCTCTGTGCCTGGGAAGCAAAAGTGTTCACATTGCTTCGCAGAATCGCGTTTGTGCAGAAAACACTAACACTTGTTCAGAAGGAAAGAAAGCACAGAGCCCCAGATTTTATGTTGCCCTGGAGAGCTTGCAGAGCACTGGGGAAAGGCAGGCAGAGAATTCCCTGCTAGCACCTTCTCTGTGCCTGGGAAGCAAAAGTGTTCACATTGCTTCGCAGAATCGTGTTTGTGCAGAAAACACTAACACTTGTTCAGAAGGAAAGAAAGCACAGAGCCCCAGATTTTATGTTGCCCTGGAGAGCTTGCAGAGCACTGGGGAAAGGCAGGCAGAGAATTCCCTGCTAGCACCTTCCCTGTGCCTGGGAAGCAAAAGTGTTCACATTGCTTCGCAGAATCGTGTTTGTGCAGAAAACACTAACACTTGTTCAGAAGGAAAGAAAGCACAGAGCCCCAGATTTTATGTTGCCCTGGAGAGCTTGCAGAGCACTGGGGAAAAGCAGGCAGAGAATTCCCTGCTAGCACCTTCTCTGTGCCTGGGAAGCAAAAGTGTTCACACTGCTTCGCAGAATCGCGTTTGTGCAGAAAACACTAACACTTGTTCAGAAGGAAAGTAAGCACAGAGCCCCAGATTTTATGTTGCCCTGCAGAGCTTGCAGAGCACTGGGGAAAAGCAGGCAGAGAATTCCCTGCTAGCACCTTCTCTGTGCCTGGGAAGCAAAAGTGTTCACATTGCTTCGCAGAATCGCGTTTGTGCAGAAAACGCTAACACTTGTTCAGAAGGAAAGAAAGCACAGAGCCCCACATTTTATGTTGCCCTGGAGAGCTTGCAGAGCACTGGGGAAAAGCAGGCAGAGAATTCCCTGCTAGCACCTTCTCTGTGCCTGGGAAGCAAAAGTGTTCACATTGCTTCGCAGAATCGCGTTTGTGCAGAAAACACTAACACTTGTTCAGAAGGAAAGAAAGCACAGAGCCCCAGATTTTATGTTGCCCTGGAGAGCTTGCAGAGCACTGGGGAAAGGCAGGCAGAGAATTCCCTGCTAGCACCTTCTCTGTGCCTGGGAAGCACAAGTGTTCACATTGCTTCGCAGAATCGCGTTTGTGCAGAAAACACTAACACTTGTTCAGAAGGAAAGAAAGCACAGAGCCCCAGATTTTATGTTGCCCTGCAGAGCTTGCAGAGCACTGGGGAAAAGCAGGCAGAGAATTCCCAGCTAGCACCTTCTCTGTGCCTGGGAACCAAAAGTGTTCACATTGCTTCGCAGAATCGCGTTTGTGCAGAAAACACTAACACTTGTTCAGAAGGAAAGAAAGCACAGAGCCCCAGATTTTATGTTGCCCTGGAGAGCTTGCAGAGCACTGGGGAAAGGCAGGCAGAGAATTCCCTGCTAGCACCTTCTCTGTGCCTGGGAAGCACAAGTGTTCACATTGCTTCGCAGAATCGCGTTTGTGCAGAAAACACTAACACTTGTTCAGAAGGAAAGAAAGCACAGAGCCCCAGATTTTATGTTGCCCTGGAGAGCTTGCAGAGCACTGGGGAAAGGCAGGCAGAGAATTCCCTGCTAGCACCTTCCCTGTGCCTGGGAAGCAAAAGTGTTCACATTGCTTCGCAGAATCGCGTTTGTGCAGAAAACACTAACACTTGTTCAGAAGGAAAGAAAGCACAGAGCCCCACATTTTATGTTGCCCTGGAGAGCTTGCAGAGCACTGGGGAAAGGCAGGCAGAGAATTCCCTGCTAGCACCTTCTCTGTGCCTGGGAAGCAAAAGTGTTCACATTGCTTCGCAGAATCGCGTTTGTGCAGAAAACACTAACACTTGTTCAGAAGGAAAGAAAGCACAGAGCCCCAGATTTTATGTTGCCCTGGAGAGCTTGCAGAGCACTGGGGAAAGGCAGGCAGAGAATTCCCTGCTAGCACCTTCTCTGTGCCTGGGAAGGAGAAGTGTTCACATTGCTTCGCAGAATCGCGTTTGTGCAGAAAACACTAACACTTGTTCAGAAGGAAAGAAAGCACAGAGCCCCAGATTTTATGTTGCCCTGGAGAGCTTGCAGAGCACTGGGGAAAAGCAGGCAGAGAATTCCCTGCTAGCACCTTCTCTGTGCCTGGGAACCAAAAGTGTTCACATTGCTTCGCAGAATCGCGTTTGTGCAGAAAACACTAACACTTGTTCAGAAGGAAAGAAAGCACAGAGCCCCAGATTTTATGTTGCCCTGGAGAGCTTGCAGAGCACTGGGGAAAAGCAGGCAGAGAATTCCCTGCTAGCACCTTCTCTGTGCCTGGGAAGCACAAGTGTTCACATTGCTTCGCAGAATCGCGTTTGTGCAGAAAATACTAACACTTGCTCAGAAGGAAAGAAAGCACAGAGCCCCAGATTTTATGTTGCCCTGGAGAGCTTGCAGAGCACTGGGGAAAAGCAGGCAGAGAATTCCCTGCTAGCACCTTCTCTGTGCCTGGGAAGCAAAAGTGTTCACATTGCTTCGCAGAATCGCGTTTGTGCAGAAAACACTAACACTTGTTCAGAAGGAAAGAAAGCACAGAGCCCCAGATTTTATGTTGCCCTGCAGAGCTTGCAGAGCACTGGGGAAAAGCAGGCAGAGAATTCCCTGCTAGCACCTTCTCTGTGCCTGGGAAGCAAAAGTGTTCACATTGCTTCGCAGAATCGCGTTTGTGCAGAAAACACTAACACTTGTTCAGAAGGAAAGAAAGCACAGAGCCCCAGATTTTATGTTGCCCTGGAGAGCTTGCAGAGCACTGGGGAAAGGCAGGCAGAGAATTCCCTGCTAGCACCTTCTCTGTGCCTGGGAAGCAAAAGTGTTCACATTGCTTCGCAGAATCGTGTTTGTGCAGAAAACACTAACACTTGTTCAGAAGGAAAGAAAGCACAGAGCCCCAGATTTTATGTTGCCCTGCAGAGCTTGCAGAGCACTGGGGAAAAGCAGGCAGAGAATTCCCAGCTAGCACCTTCTCTGTGCCTGGGAACCAAAAGTGTTCACATTGCTTCGCAGAATCGCGTTTGTGCAGAAAACACTAACACTTGTTCAGAAGGAAAGAAAGCACAGAGCCCCAGATTTTATGTTGCCCTGGAGAGCTTGCAGAGCACTGGGGAAAGGCAGGCAGAGAATTCCCTGCTAGCACCTTCTCTGTGCCTGGGAAGCACAAGTGTTCACATTGCTTCGCAGAATCGCGTTTGTGCAGAAAACACTAACACTTGTTCAGAAGGAAAGAAAGCACAGAGCCCCAGATTTTATGTTGCCCTGGAGAGCTTGCAGAGCACTGGGGAAAGGCAGGCAGAGAATTCCCTGCTAGCACCTTCCCTGTGCCTGGGAAGCAAAAGTGTTCACATTGCTTCGCAGAATCGCGTTTGTGCAGAAAACACTAACACTTGTTCAGAAGGAAAGAAAGCACAGAGCCCCACATTTTATGTTGCCCTGGAGAGCTTGCAGAGCACTGGGGAAAGGCAGGCAGAGAATTCCCTGCTAGCACCTTCTCTGTGCCTGGGAAGCAAAAGTGTTCACATTGCTTCGCAGAATCGCGTTTGTGCAGAAAACACTAACACTTGTTCAGAAGGAAAGAAAGCACAGAGCCCCAGATTTTATGTTGCCCTGGAGAGCTTGCAGAGCACTGGGGAAAGGCAGGCAGAGAATTCCCTGCTAGCACCTTCTCTGTGCCTGGGAAGGAGAAGTGTTCACATTGCTTCGCAGAATCGCGTTTGTGCAGAAAACACTAACACTTGTTCAGAAGGAAAGAAAGCACAGAGCCCCAGATTTTATGTTGCCCTGGAGAGCTTGCAGAGCACTGGGGAAAAGCAGGCAGAGAATTCCCTGCTAGCACCTTCTCTGTGCCTGGGAAGCAAAAGTGTTCACATTGCTTCGCAGAATCGCGTTTGTGCAGAAAACACTAACACTTGTTCAGAAGGAAAGAAAGCACAGAGCCCCAGATTTTATGTTGCCCTGGAGAGCTTGCAGAGCACTGGGGAAAAGCAGGCAGAGAATTCCCTGCTAGCACCTTCTCTGTGCCTGGGAAGCACAAGTGTTCACATTGCTTCGCAGAATCGCGTTTGTGCAGAAAATACTAACACTTGCTCAGAAGGAAAGAAAGCACAGAGCCCCAGATTTTATGTTGCCCTGGAGAGCTTGCAGAGCACTGGGGAAAAGCAGGCAGAGAATTCCCTGCTAGCACCTTCTCTGTGCCTGGGAAGCAAAAGTGTTCACATTGCTTCGCAGAATCGCGTTTGTGCAGAAAACACTAACACTTGTTCAGAAGGAAAGAAAGCACAGAGCCCCAGATTTTATGTTGCCCTGCAGAGCTTGCAGAGCACTGGGGAAAAGCAGGCAGAGAATTCCCTGCTAGCACCTTCTCTGTGCCTGGGAAGCACAAGTGTTCACATTGCTTCGCAGAATCGCGTTTGTGCAGAAAACACTAACACTTGTTCAGAAGGAAAGAAAGCACAGAGCCCCAGATTTTATGTTGCCCTGGAGAGCTTGCAGAGCACTGGGGAAAGGCAGGCAGAGAATTCCCTGCTAGCACCTTCTCTGTGCCTGGGAAGCAAAAGTGTTCACATTGCTTCGCAGAATCGTGTTTGTGCAGAAAACACTAACACTTGTTCAGAAGGAAAGAAAGCACAGAGCCCCAGATTTTATGTTGCCCTGGAGAGCTTGCAGAGCACTGGGGAAAAGCAGGCAGAGAATTCCCTGCTAGCACCTTCTCTGTGCCTGGGAAGCAAAAGTGTTCACATTGCTTTGCAGAATCGCGTTTGTGCAGAAAACACTAACACTTGTTCAGAAGGAAAGAAAGCACAGAGCCCCAGATTTTATGTTGCCCTGGAGAGCTTGCAGAGCACTGGGGAAAGGCAGGCAGAGAATTCCCTGCTAGCACCTTCTCTGTGCCTGGGAAGCACAAGTGTTCACATTGCTTCGCAGAATCGCCTTTGTGCAGAAAACACTAACACTTGTTCAGAAGGAAAGAAAGCACAGAGCCCCAGATTTTATGTTGCCCTGGAGAGCTTGCAGAGCACTGGGGAAAGGCAGGCAGAGAATTCCCTGCTAGCATCTTCCCTGTGCCTGGGAAGCAAAAGTGTTCACATTGCTTCGCAGAATCGCGTTTGTGCAGAAAACACTAACACTTGTTCAGAAGGAAAGAAAGCACAGAGCCCCAGATTTTATGTTGCCCTGCAGAGCTTGCAGAGCACTGGGGAAAGGCAGGCAGAGAATTCCCTGCTAGCACCTTCCCTGTGCCTGGGAAGCAAAAGTGTTCACATTGCTTCGCAGAATCGCGTTTGTGCAGAAAACACTAACACTTGTTCAGAAGGAAAGAAAGCACAGAGCCCCACATTTTATGTTGCCCTGGAGAGCTTGCAGAGCACTGGGGAAAAGCAGGCAGAGAATTCCCTGCTAGCACCTTCTCTGTGCCTGGGAAGCAAAAGTGTTCACATTGCTTCGCAGAATCGCGTTTGTGCAGAAAACACTAACACTTGTTCAGAAGGAAAGAAAGCACAGAGCCCCAGATTTTATGTTGCCCTGGAGAGCTTGCAGAGCACTGGGGAAAGGCAGGCAGAGAATTCCCTGCTAGCACCTTCTCTGTGCCTGGGAAGCAAAAGTGTTCACATTGCTTCGCAGAATCGTGTTTGTGCAGAAAACACTAACACTTGTTCAGAAGGAAAGAAAGCACAGAGCCCCAGATTTTATGTTGCCCTGCAGAGCTTGCAGAGCACTGGGGAAAAGCAGGCAGAGAATTCCCTGCTAGCACCTTCTCTGTGCCTGGGAAGCAAAAGTGTTCACATTGCTTCGCAGAATCGCGTTTGTGCAGAAAACACTAACACTTGTTCAGAAGGAAAGAAAGCACAGAGCCCCAGATTTTATGTTGCCCTGCAGAGCTTGCAGAGCACTGGGGAAAGGCAGGCAGAGAATTCCCTGCTAGCACCTTCTCTGTGCCTGGGAAGCACAAGTGTTCACATTGCTTCGCAGAATCGCGTTTGTGCAGAAAACACTAACACTTGTTCAGAAGGAAAGAAAGCACAGAGCCCCACATTTTATGTTGCCCTGGAGAGCTTGCAGAGCACTGGGGAAAGGCAGGCAGAGAATTCCCTGCTAGCACCTTCTCTGTGCCTGGGAAGCAAAAGTGTTCACATTGCTTCGCAGAATCGTGTTTGTGCAGAAAACACTAACACTTGTTCAGAAGGAAAGAAAGCACAGAGCCCCAGATTTTATGTTGCCCTGGAGAGCTTGCAGAGCACTGGGGAAAAGCAGGCAGAGAATTCCCTGCTAGCACCTTCTCTGTGCCTGGGAAGCAAAAGTGTTCACATTGCTTCGCAGAATCGCGTTTGTGCAGAAAATACTAACACTTGTTCAGAAGGAAAGAAAGCACAGAGCCCCAGATTTTATGTTGCCCTGCAGAGCTTGCAGAGCACTGGGGAAAAGCAGGCAGAGAATTCCCTGCTAGCACCTTCTCTGTGCCTGGGAAGCAAAAGTGTTCACATTGCTTCGCAGAATCGCGTTTGTGCAGAAAACACTAACACTTGTTCAGAAGGAAAGAAAGCACAGAGCCCCAGATTTTATGTTGCCCTGGAGAGCTTGCAGAGCACTGGGGAAAAGCAGGCAGAGAATTCCCTGCTAGCACCTTCTCTGTGCCTGGGAAGCAAAAGTGTTCACATTGCTTCGCAGAATCGTGTTTGTGCAGAAAACACTAACACTTGTTCAGAAGGAAAGAAAGCACAGAGCCCCAGATTTTATGTTGCCCTGGAGAGCTTGCAGAGCACTGGGGAAAAGCAGGCAGAGAATTCCCTGCTAGCACCTTCTCTGTGCCTGGGAAGCAAAAGTGTTCACATTGCTTCGCAGAATCGCGTTTGTGCAGAAAACACTAACACTTGTTCAGAAGGAAAGAAAGCACAGAGCCCCAGATTTTATGTTGCCCTGGAGAGCTTGCAGAGCACTGGGGAAAAGCAGGCAGAGAATTCCCTGCTAGCACCTTCTCTGTGCCTGGGAAGCACAAGTGTTCACATTGCTTCGCAGAATCGCGTTTGTGCAGAAAACACTAACACTTGTTCAGAAGGAAAGAAAGCACAGAGCCCCACATTTTATGTTGCCCTGGAGAGCTTGCAGAGCACTGGGGAAAAGCAGGCAGAGAATTCCCTGCTAGCACCTTCTCTGTGCCTGGGAAGCAAAAGTGTTCACATTGCTTCGCAGAATCGCGTTTGTGCAGAAAACACTAACACTTGTTCAGAAGGAAAGAAAGCACAGAGCCCCAGATTTTATGTTGCCCTGGAGAGCTTGCAGAGCACTGGGGAAAGGCAGGCAGAGAATTCCCTGCTAGCACCTTCTCTGTGCCTGGGAAGCAAAAGTGTTCACATTGCTTCGCAGAATCGTGTTTGTGCAGAAAACACTAACACTTGTTCAGAAGGAAAGAAAGCACAGAGCCCCAGATTTTATATTGCCCTGGAGAGCTTGCAGAGCACTGGGGAAAAGCAGGCAGAGAATTCCCTGCTAGCACCTTCTCTGTGCCTGGGAAGGAGAAGTGTTCACATTGCTTCGCAGAATCGCGTTTGTGCAGAAAACACTAACACTTGTTCAGAAGGAAAGAAAGCACAGAGCCCCAGATTTTATGTTGCCCTGGAGAGCTTGCAGAGCACTGGGGAAAGGCAGGCAGAGAATTCCCTGCTAGCACCTTCTCTGTGCCTGGGAAGCAAAAGTGTTCACATTGCTTCGCAGAATCGCGTTTGTGCAGAAAACACTAACACTTGTTCAGAGGGAAAGAAAACACAGAGCCCCAGATTTTATGTTGCCCTGGAGAGCTTGCAGAGCACTGGGGAAAAGCAGGCAGAGAATTCCCTGCTAGCACCTTCTCTGTGCCTGGGAAGCAAAAGTGTTCACATTGCTTCGCAGAATCGCGTTTGTGCAGAAAACACTAACACTTGTTCAGAAGGAAAGAAAGCACAGAGCCCCAGATTTTATGTTGCCCTGGAGAGCTTGCAGAGCACTGGGGAAAGGCAGGCAGAGAATTCCCTGCTAGCACCTTCTCTGTGCCTGGGAAGCACAAGTGTTCACATTGCTTCGCAGAATCGCGTTTGTGCAGAAAACACTAACACTTGTTCAGAAGGAAAGAAAGCACAGAGCCCCAGATTTTATGTTGCCCTGGAGAGCTTGCAGAGCACTGGGGAAAAGCAGGCAGAGAATTCCCTGCTAGCACCTTCTCTGTGCCTGGGAAGCAAAAGTGTTCAGATTGCTTCGCAGAATCGCGTTTGTGCAGAAAACACTAACACTTGTTCAGAAGGAAAGAAAGCACAGAGCCCCAGATTTTATGTTGCCCTGGAGAGCTTGCAGAGCACTGGGGAAAAGCAGGCAGAGAATTCCCTGCTAGCACCTTCTCTGTGCCTGGGAAGCACAAGTGTTCACATTGCTTCGCAGAATCGCGTTTGTGCAGAAAACACTAACACTTGTTCAGAAGGAAAGAAAACACAGAGCCCCACATTTTATGTTGCCCTGCAGAGCTTGCAGAGCACTGGGGAAAAGCAGGCAGAGAATTCCCTGCTAGCACCTTCTCTGTGCCTGGGAAGCAAAAGTGTTCACATTGCTTCGCAGAATCGCGTTTGTGCAGAAAACACTAACACTTGTTCAGAAGGAAAGAAAGCACAGAGCCCCAGATTTTATGTTGCCCTGGAGAGCTTGCAGAGCACTGGGGAAAGGCAGGCAGAGAATTCCCTGCTAGCACCTTCTCTGTGCCTGGGAAGCACAAGTGTTCACATTGCTTCGCAGAATCGCCTTTGTGCAGAAAACACTAACACTTGTTCAGAAGGAAAGAAAGCACAGAGCCCCAGATTTTATGTTGCCCTGGAGAGCTTGCAGAGCACTGGGGAAAGGCAGGCAGAGAATTCCCTGCTAGCACCTTCCCTGTGCCTGGGAAGCAAAAGTGTTCACATTGCTTCGCAGAATCGCGTTTGTGCAGAAAACACTAACACTTGTTCAGAAGGAAAGAAAGCACAGAGCCCCACATTTTATGTTGCCCTGGAGAGCTTGCAGAGCACTGGGGAAAGGCAGGCAGAGAATTCCCTGCTAGCACCTTCTCTGTGCCTGGGAAGCAAAAGTGTTCACATTGCTTCGCAGAATCGCGTTTGTGCAGAAAACACTAACACTTGTTCAGAAGGAAAGAAAGCACAGAGCCCCAGATTTTATGTTGCCCTGGAGAGCTTGCAGAGCACTGGGGAAAGGCAGGCAGAGAATTCCCTGCTAGCACCTTCTCTGTGCCTGGGAAGGAGAAGTGTTCACATTGCTTCGCAGAATCGCGTTTGTGCAGAAAACACTAACACTTGTTCAGAAGGAAAGAAAGCACAGAGCCCCAGATTTTATGTTGCCCTGCAGAGCTTGCAGAGCACTGGGGAAAAGCAGGCAGAGAATTCCCTGCTAGCACCTTCTCTGTGCCTGGGAACCAAAAGTGTTCACATTGCTTCGCAGAATCGCGTTTGTGCAGAAAACACTAACACTTGTTCAGAAGGAAAGAAAGCACAGAGCCCCAGATTTTATGTTGCCCTGGAGAGCTTGCAGAGCACTGGGGAAAAGCAGGCAGAGAATTCCCTGCTAGCACCTTCTCTGTGCCTGGGAAGCACAAGTGTTCACATTGCTTCGCAGAATCGCCTTTGTGCAGAAAACACTAACACTTGTTCAGAAGGAAAGAAAGCACAGAGCCCCAGATTTTATGTTGCCCTGGAGAGCTTGCAGAGCACTGGGGAAAGGCAGGCAGAGAATTCCCTGCTAGCACCTTCCCTGTGCCTGGGAAGCAGAAGTGTTCACATTGCTTCGCAGAATCGCGTTTGTGCAGAAAATACTAACACTTGTTCAGAAGGAAAGAAAGCACAGAGCCCCAGATTTTATGTTGCCCTGCAGAGCTTGCAGAGCACTGGGGAAAAGCAGGCAGAGAATTCCCTGCTAGCACCTTCTCTGTGCCTGGGAAGCAAAAGTGTTCACATTGCTTCGCAGAATCGCGTTTGTGCAGAAAACACTAACACTTGTTCAGAAGGAAAGAAAGCACAGAGCCCCAGATTTTATGTTGCCCTGGAGAGCTTGCAGAGCACTGGGGAAAAGCAGGCAGAGAATTCCCTGCTAGCACCTTCTCTGTGCCTGGGAAGCAAAAGTGTTCACATTGCTTCGCAGAATCGCGTTTGTGCAGAAAACACTAACACTTGTTCAGAAGGAAAGAAAGCACAGAGCCCCAGATTTTATGTTGCCCTGGAGAGCTTGCAGAGCACTGGGGAAAGGCAGGCAGAGAATTCCCTGCTAGCACCTTCTCTGTGCCTGGGAAGCAAAAGTGTTCACATTGCTTCGCAGAATCGTGTTTGTGCAGAAAACACTAACACTTGTTCAGAAGGAAAGAAAGCACAGAGCCCCAGATTTTATGTTGCCCTGGAGAGCTTGCAGAGCACTGGGCAAAAGCAGGCAGAGAATTCCCTGCTAGCACCTTCTCTGTGCCTGGGAAGCAAAAGTGTTCACATTGCTTTGCAGAATCGCGTTTGTGCAGAAAACACTAACACTTGTTCAGAAGGAAAGAAAGCACAGAGCCCCAGATTTTATGTTGCCCTGGAGAGCTTGCAGAGCACTGGGGAAAGGCAGGCAGAGAATTCCCTGCTAGCACCTTCTCTGTGCCTGGGAAGCAAAAGTGTTCACATTGCTTCGCAGAATCGCCTTTGTGCAGAAAACACTAACACTTGTTCAGAAGGAAAGAAAGCACAGAGCCCCAGATTTTATGTTGCCCTGGAGAGCTTGCAGAGCACTGGGGAAAGGCAGGCAGAGAATTCCCTGCTAGCACCTTCTCTGTGCCTGGGAAGCACAAGTGTTCACATTGCTTCGCAGAATCGCCTTTGTGCAGAAAACACTAACACTTGTTCAGAAGGAAAGAAAGCACAGAGCCCCACATTTTATGTTGCCCTGGAGAGCTTGCAGAGCACTGGGGAAAGGCAGGCAGAGAATTCCCTGCTAGCACCTTCTCTGTGCCTGGGAAGCACAAGTGTTCACATTGCTTCGCAGAATCGCGTTTGTGCAGAAAACACTAACACTTGTTCAGAAGGAAAGAAAACACAGAGCCCCAGATTTTATGTTGCCCTGCAGAGCTTGCAGAGCACTGGGGAAAAGCAGGCAGAGAATTCCCTGCTAGCACCTTCTCTGTGCCTGGGAAGCACAAGTGTTCACATTGCTTCGCAGAATCGCGTTTGTGCAGAAAACACTAACACTTGTTCAGAAGGAAAGAAAGCACAGAGCCCCAGATTTTATGTTGCCCTGGAGAGCTTGCAGAGCACTGGGGAAAGGCAGGCAGAGAATTCCCTGCTAGCACCTTCTCTGTGCCTGGGAAGCACAAGTGTTCACATTGCTTCGCAGAATCGCCTTTGTGCAGAAAACACTAACACTTGTTCAGAAGGAAAGAAAGCACAGAGCCCCAGATTTTATGTTGCCCTGGAGAGCTTGCAGAGCACTGGGGAAAGGCAGGCAGAGAATTCCCTGCTAGCACCTTCCCTGTGCCTGGGAAGCAAAAGTGTTCACATTGCTTCGCAGAATCGCGTTTGTGCAGAAAACACTAACACTTGTTCAGAAGGAAAGAAAGCACAGAGCCCCACATTTTATGTTGCCCTGGAGAGCTTGCAGAGCACTGGGGAAAGGCAGGCAGAGAATTCCCTGCTAGCACCTTCTCTGTGCCTGGGAAGCAAAAGTGTTCACATTGCTTCGCAGAATCGCGTTTGTGCAGAAAACACTAACACTTGTTCAGAAGGAAAGAAAGCACAGAGCCCCAGATTTTATGTTGCCCTGCAGAGCTTGCAGAGCACTGGGGAAAGGCAGGCAGAGAATTCCCTGCTAGCACCTTCTCTGTGCCTGGGAAGCAAAAGTGTTCACATTGCTTCGCAGAATCGCGTTTGTGCAGAAAACACTAACACTTGTTCAGAAGGAAAGAAAGCACAGAGCCCCAGATTTTATGTTGCCCTGGAGAGCTTGCAGAGCACTGGGGAAAAGCAGGCAGAGAATTCCCTGCTAGCACCTTCTCTGTGCCTGGGAAGCAAAAGTGTTCACATTGCTTCGCAGAATCGTGTTTGTGCAGAAAACACTAACACTTGTTCAGAAGGAAAGAAAGCACAGAGCCCCAGATTTTATGTTGCCCTGGAGAGCTTGCAGAGCACTGGGGAAAAGCAGGCAGAGAATTCCCTGCTAGCACCTTCTCTGTGCCTGGGAAGCAAAAGTGTTCACATTGCTTCGCAGAATCGCGTTTGTGCAGAAAACACTAACACTTGTTCAGAAGGAAAGAAAGCACAGAGCCCCAGATTTTATGTTGCCCTGGAGAGCTTGCAGAGCACTGGGGAAAGGCAGGCAGAGAATTCCCTGCTAGCACCTTCTCTGTGCCTGGGAAGCAAAAGTGTTCACATTGCTTCGCAGAATCGCCTTTGTGCAGAAAACACTAACACTTGTTCAGAAGGAAAGAAAGCACAGAGCCCCAGATTTTATGTTGCCCTGGAGAGCTTGCAGAGCACTGGGGAAAGGCAGGCAGAGAATTCCCTGCTAGCACCTTCTCTGTGCCTGGGAAGCAAAAGTGTTCACATTGCTTCGCAGAATCGCGTTTGTGCAGAAAACACTAACACTTGTTCAGAAGGAAAGAAAGCACAGAGCCCCAGATTTTATGTTGCCCTGGAGAGCTTGCAGAGCACTGGGGAAAGGCAGGCAGAGAATTCCCTGCTAGCACCTTCTCTGTGCCTGGGAAGCAAAAGTGTTCACATTGCTTCGCAGAATCGTGTTTGTGCAGAAAACACTAACACTTGTTCAGAAGGAAAGAAAGCACAGAGCCCCAGATTTTATGTTGCCCTGGAGAGCTTGCAGAGCACTGGGGAAAGGCAGGCAGAGAATTCCCTGCTAGCACCTTCCCTGTGCCTGGGAAGCAAAAGTGTTCACATTGCTTCGCAGAATCGTGTTTGTGCAGAAAACACTAACACTTGTTCAGAAGGAAAGAAAGCACAGAGCCCCAGATTTTATGTTGCCCTGGAGAGCTTGCAGAGCACTGGGGAAAAGCAGGCAGAGAATTCCCTGCTAGCACCTTCTCTGTGCCTGGGAAGCAAAAGTGTTCACACTGCTTCGCAGAATCGCGTTTGTGCAGAAAACACTAACACTTGTTCAGAAGGAAAGTAAGCACAGAGCCCCAGATTTTATGTTGCCCTGGAGAGCTTGCAGAGCACTGGGGAAAAGCAGGCAGAGAATTCCCTGCTAGCACCTTCTCTGTGCCTGGGAAGCAAAAGTGTTCACATTGCTTCGCAGAATCGCGTTTGTGCAGAAAACACTAACACTTGTTCAGAAGGAAAGAAAGCACAGAGCCCCACATTTTATGTTGCCCTGGAGAGCTTGCAGAGCACTGGGGAAAAGCAGGCAGAGAATTCCCTGCTAGCACCTTCTCTGTGCCTGGGAAGCAAAAGTGTTCACATTGCTTCGCAGAATCGCGTTTGTGCAGAAAACACTAACACTTGTTCAGAAGGAAAGAAAGCACAGAGCCCCAGATTTTATGTTGCCCTGGAGAGCTTGCAGAGCACTGGGGAAAGGCAGGCAGAGAATTCCCTGCTAGCACCTTCTCTGTGCCTGGGAAGCACAAGTGTTCACATTGCTTCGCAGAATCGCGTTTGTGCAGAAAACACTAACACTTGTTCAGAAGGAAAGAAAGCACAGAGCCCCAGATTTTATGTTGCCCTGCAGAGCTTGCAGAGCACTGGGGAAAAGCAGGCAGAGAATTCCCAGCTAGCACCTTCTCTGTGCCTGGGAACCAAAAGTGTTCACATTGCTTCGCAGAATCGCGTTTGTGCAGAAAACACTAACACTTGTTCAGAAGGAAAGAAAGCACAGAGCCCCAGATTTTATGTTGCCCTGGAGAGCTTGCAGAGCACTGGGGAAAGGCAGGCAGAGAATTCCCTGCTAGCACCTTCTCTGTGCCTGGGAAGCACAAGTGTTCACATTGCTTCGCAGAATCGCGTTTGTGCAGAAAACACTAACACTTGTTCAGAAGGAAAGAAAGCACAGAGCCCCAGATTTTATGTTGCCCTGGAGAGCTTGCAGAGCACTGGGGAAAGGCAGGCAGAGAATTCCCTGCTAGCACCTTCCCTGTGCCTGGGAAGCAAAAGTGTTCACATTGCTTCGCAGAATCGCGTTTGTGCAGAAAACACTAACACTTGTTCAGAAGGAAAGAAAGCACAGAGCCCCACATTTTATGTTGCCCTGGAGAGCTTGCAGAGCACTGGGGAAAGGCAGGCAGAGAATTCCCTGCTAGCACCTTCTCTGTGCCTGGGAAGCAAAAGTGTTCACATTGCTTCGCAGAATCGCGTTTGTGCAGAAAACACTAACACTTGTTCAGAAGGAAAGAAAGCACAGAGCCCCAGATTTTATGTTGCCCTGGAGAGCTTGCAGAGCACTGGGGAAAGGCAGGCAGAGAATTCCCTGCTAGCACCTTCTCTGTGCCTGGGAAGGAGAAGTGTTCACATTGCTTCGCAGAATCGCGTTTGTGCAGAAAACACTAACACTTGTTCAGAAGGAAAGAAAGCACAGAGCCCCAGATTTTATGTTGCCCTGGAGAGCTTGCAGAGCACTGGGGAAAAGCAGGCAGAGAATTCCCTGCTAGCACCTTCTCTGTGCCTGGGAACCAAAAGTGTTCACATTGCTTCGCAGAATCGCGTTTGTGCAGAAAACACTAACACTTGTTCAGAAGGAAAGAAAGCACAGAGCCCCAGATTTTATGTTGCCCTGGAGAGCTTGCAGAGCACTGGGGAAAAGCAGGCAGAGAATTCCCTGCTAGCACCTTCTCTGTGCCTGGGAAGCACAAGTGTTCACATTGCTTCGCAGAATCGCGTTTGTGCAGAAAATACTAACACTTGCTCAGAAGGAAAGAAAGCACAGAGCCCCAGATTTTATGTTGCCCTGGAGAGCTTGCAGAGCACTGGGGAAAAGCAGGCAGAGAATTCCCTGCTAGCACCTTCTCTGTGCCTGGGAAGCAAAAGTGTTCACATTGCTTCGCAGAATCGCGTTTGTGCAGAAAACACTAACACTTGTTCAGAAGGAAAGAAAGCACAGAGCCCCACATTTTATGTTGCCCTGCAGAGCTTGCAGAGCACTGGGGAAAAGCAGGCAGAGAATTCCCTGCTAGCACCTTCTCTGTGCCTGGGAAGCAAAAGTGTTCACATTGCTTCGCAGAATCGCGTTTGTGCAGAAAACACTAACACTTGTTCAGAAGGAAAGAAAGCACAGAGCCCCAGATTTTATGTTGCCCTGGAGAGCTTGCAGAGCACTGGGGAAAGGCAGGCAGAGAATTCCCTGCTAGCACCTTCTCTGTGCCTGGGAAGCAAAAGTGTTCACATTGCTTCGCAGAATCGTGTTTGTGCAGAAAACACTAACACTTGTTCAGAAGGAAAGAAAGCACAGAGCCCCAGATTTTATGTTGCCCTGGAGAGCTTGCAGAGCACTGGGGAAAAGCAGGCAGAGAATTCCCTGCTAGCACCTTCTCTGTGCCTGGGAAGCAAAAGTGTTCACATTGCTTTGCAGAATCGCGTTTGTGCAGAAAACACTAACACTTGTTCAGAAGGAAAGAAAGCACAGAGCCCCAGATTTTATGTTGCCCTGGAGAGCTTGCAGAGCACTGGGGAAAGGCAGGCAGAGAATTCCCTGCTAGCACCTTCTCTGTGCCTGGGAAGCACAAGTGTTCACATTGCTTCGCAGAATCGCCTTTGTGCAGAAAACACTAACACTTGTTCAGAAGGAAAGAAAGCACAGAGCCCCAGATTTTATGTTGCCCTGGAGAGCTTGCAGAGCACTGGGGAAAGGCAGGCAGAGAATTCCCTGCTAGCATCTTCCCTGTGCCTGGGAAGCAAAAGTGTTCACATTGCTTCGCAGAATCGCGTTTGTGCAGAAAACACTAACACTTGTTCAGAAGGAAAGAAAGCACAGAGCCCCAGATTTTATGTTGCCCTGCAGAGCTTGCAGAGCACTGGGGAAAGGCAGGCAGAGAATTCCCTGCTAGCACCTTCCCTGTGCCTGGGAAGCAAAAGTGTTCACATTGCTTCGCAGAATCGCGTTTGTGCAGAAAACACTAACACTTGTTCAGAAGGAAAGAAAGCACAGAGCCCCACATTTTATGTTGCCCTGGAGAGCTTGCAGAGCACTGGGGAAAAGCAGGCAGAGAATTCCCTGCTAGCACCTTCTCTGTGCCTGGGAAGCAAAAGTGTTCACATTGCTTCGCAGAATCGCGTTTGTGCAGAAAACACTAACACTTGTTCAGAAGGAAAGAAAGCACAGAGCCCCAGATTTTATGTTGCCCTGGAGAGCTTGCAGAGCACTGGGGAAAGGCAGGCAGAGAATTCCCTGCTAGCACCTTCTCTGTGCCTGGGAAGCAAAAGTGTTCACATTGCTTCGCAGAATCGTGTTTGTGCAGAAAACACTAACACTTGTTCAGAAGGAAAGAAAGCACAGAGCCCCAGATTTTATGTTGCCCTGCAGAGCTTGCAGAGCACTGGGGAAAAGCAGGCAGAGAATTCCCTGCTAGCACCTTCTCTGTGCCTGGGAAGCAAAAGTGTTCACATTGCTTCGCAGAATCGCGTTTGTGCAGAAAACACTAACACTTGTTCAGAAGGAAAGAAAGCACAGAGCCCCAGATTTTATGTTGCCCTGCAGAGCTTGCAGAGCACTGGGGAAAGGCAGGCAGAGAATTCCCTGCTAGCACCTTCTCTGTGCCTGGGAAGCACAAGTGTTCACATTGCTTCGCAGAATCGCGTTTGTGCAGAAAACACTAACACTTGTTCAGAAGGAAAGAAAGCACAGAGCCCCACATTTTATGTTGCCCTGGAGAGCTTGCAGAGCACTGGGGAAAGGCAGGCAGAGAATTCCCTGCTAGCACCTTCTCTGTGCCTGGGAAGCAAAAGTGTTCACATTGCTTCGCAGAATCGTGTTTGTGCAGAAAACACTAACACTTGTTCAGAAGGAAAGAAAGCACAGAGCCCCAGATTTTATGTTGCCCTGGAGAGCTTGCAGAGCACTGGGGAAAAGCAGGCAGAGAATTCCCTGCTAGCACCTTCTCTGTGCCTGGGAAGCAGAAGTGTTCACATTGCTTCGCAGAATCGCGTTTGTGCAGAAAATACTAACACTTGTTCAGAAGGAAAGAAAGCACAGAGCCCCAGATTTTATGTTGCCCTGCAGAGCTTGCAGAGCACTGGGGAAAAGCAGGCAGAGAATTCCCTGCTAGCACCTTCTCTGTGCCTGGGAAGCAAAAGTGTTCACATTGCTTCGCAGAATCGCGTTTGTGCAGAAAACACTAACACTTGTTCAGAAGGAAAGAAAGCACAGAGCCCCAGATTTTATGTTGCCCTGGAGAGCTTGCAGAGCACTGGGGAAAAGCAGGCAGAGAATTCCCTGCTAGCACCTTCTCTGTGCCTGGGAAGCAAAAGTGTTCACATTGCTTCGCAAAATCGTGTTTGTGCAGAAAACACTAACACTTGTTCAGAAGGAAAGAAAGCACAGAGCCCCAGATTTTATGTTGCCCTGCAGAGCTTGCAGAGCACTGGGGAAAAGCAGGCAGAGAATTCCCTGCTAGCACCTTCTCTGTGCCTGGGAAGCAAAAGTGTTCACATTGCTTCGCAGAATCGCGTTTGTGCAGAAAACACTAACACTTGTTCAGAAGGAAAGAAAGCACAGAGCCCCAGATTTTATGTTGCCCTGGAGAGCTTGCAGAGCACTGGGGAAAAGCAGGCAGAGAATTCCCTGCTAGCACCTTCTCTGTGCCTGGGAAGCAAAAGTGTTCACATTGCTTCGCAGAATCGCGTTTGTGCAGAAAACACTAACACTTGTTCAGAAGGAAAGAAAGCACAGAGCCCCAGATTTTATGTTGCCCTGGAGAGCTTGCAGAGCACTGGGGAAAAGCAGGCAGAGAATTCCCTGCTAGCACCTTCTCTGTGCCTGGGAAGCAAAAGTGTTCACATTGCTTCGCAGAATCGCGTTTGTGCAGAAAACACTAACACTTGTTCAGAAGGAAAGAAAGCACAGAGCCCCAGATTTTATGTTGCCCTGGAGAGCTTGCAGAGCACTGGGGAAAGGCAGGCAGAGAATTCCCTGCTAGCACCTTCTCTGTGCCTGGGAAGCAAAAGTGTTCAGATTGCTTCGCAGAATCGTGTTTGTGCAGAAAACACTAACACTTGTTCAGAAGGAAAGAAAGCACAGAGCCCCAGATTTTATATTGCCCTGGAGAGCTTGCAGAGCACTGGGGAAAAGCAGGCAGAGAATTCCCTGCTAGCACCTTCTCTGTGCCTGGGAAGGAGAAGTGTTCACATTGCTTCGCAGAATCGCGTTTGTGCAGAAAACACTAACACTTGTTCAGAAGGAAAGAAAGCACAGAGCCCCAGATTTTATGTTGCCCTGGAGAGCTTGCAGAGCACTGGGGAAAGGCAGGCAGAGAATTCCCTGCTAGCACCTTCTCTGTGCCTGGGAAGCAAAAGTGTTCACATTGCTTCGCAGAATCGCGTTTGTGCAGAAAACACTAACACTTGTTCAGAAGGAAAGAAAGCACAGAGCCCCAGATTTTATGTTGCCCTGGAGAGCTTGCAGAGCACTGGGGAAAGGCAGGCAGAGAATTCCCTGCTAGCACCTTCTCTGTGCCTGGGAAGCAAAAGTGTTCACATTGCTTCGCAGAATCGTGTTTGTGCAGAAAACACTAACACTTGTTCAGAAGGAAAGAAAGCACAGAGCCCCAGATTTTATATTGCCCTGGAGAGCTTGCAGAGCACTGGGGAAAAGCAGGCAGAGAATTCCCTGCTAGCACCTTCTCTGTGCCTGGGAAGCAGAAGTGTTCACATTGCTTCGCAGAATCGCGTTTGTGCAGAAAATACTAACACTTGTTCAGAAGGAAAAAAAGCACAGAGCCCCAGATTTTATGTTGCCCTGCAGAGCTTGCAGAGCACTGGGGAAAAGCAGGCAGAGAATTCCCTGCTAGCACCTTCTCTGTGCCTGGGAAGCAAAAGTGTTCACATTGCTTCGCAGAATCGCGTTTGTGCAGAAAACACTAACACTTGTTCAGAAGGAAAGAAAGCACAGAGCCCCAGATTTTATGTTGCCCTGGAGAGCTTGCAGAGCACTGGGGAAAAGCAGGCAGAGAATTCCCTGCTAGCACCTTCTCTGTGCCTGGGAAGCAAAAGTGTTCACATTGCTTCGCAGAATCGTGTTTGTGCAGAAAACACTAACACTTGTTCAGAAGGAAAGAAAGCACAGAGCCCCAGATTTTATGTTGCCCTGGAGAGCTTGCAGAGCACTGGGGAAAAGCAGGCAGAGAATTCCCTGCTAGCACCTTCTCTGTGCCTGGGAAGCAAAAGTGTTCACATTGCTTCGCAGAATCGCGTTTGTGCAGAAAACACTAACACTTGTTCAGAAGGAAAGAAAGCACAGAGCCCCAGATTTTATGTTGCCCTGGAGAGCTTGCAGAGCACTGGGGAAAAGCAGGCAGAGAATTCCCTGCTAGCACCTTCTCTGTGCCTGGGAAGCAAAAGTGTTCACATTGCTTCGCAGAATCGCGTTTGTGCAGAAAACACTAACACTTGTTCAGAAGGAAAGAAAGCACAGAGCCCCAGATTTTATGTTGCCCTGGAGAGCTTGCAGAGCACTGGGGAAAGGCAGGCAGAGAATTCCCTGCTAGCACCTTCTCTGTGCCTGGGAAGCACAAGTGTTCACATTGCTTCGCAGAATCGCGTTTGTGCAGAAAACACTAACACTTGTTCAGAAGGAAAGAAAGCACAGAGCCCCAGATTTTATGTTGCCCTGGAGAGCTTGCAGAGCACTGGGGAAAAGCAGGCAGAGAATTCCCTGCTAGCACCTTCTCTGTGCCTGGGAAGCAAAAGTGTTCACATTGCTTCGCAGAATCGCGTTTGTGCAGAAAACACTAACACTTGATCAGAAGGAAAGAAAGCACAGAGCCCCAGATTTTATGTTGCCCTGGAGAGCTTGCAGAGCACTGGGGAAAGGCAGGCAGAGAATTCCCTGCTAGCACCTTCTCTGTGCCTGGGAACCAAAAGTGTTCACATTGCTTCGCAGAATCGCGTTTGTGCAGAAAACACTAACACTTGTTCAGAAGGAAAGAAAGCACAGAGCCCCAGATTTTATGTTGCCCTGCAGAGCTTGCAGAGCACTGGGGAAAAGCAGGCAGAGAATTCCCTGCTAGCACCTTCTCTGTGCCTGGGAAGCAAAAGTGTTCACATTGCTTCGCAGAATCGCGTTTGTGCAGAAAACACTAACACTTGTTCAGAAGGAAAGAAAGCACAGAGCCCCAGATTTTATGTTGCCCTGCAGAGCTTGCAGAGCACTGGGGAAAGGCAGGCAGAGAATTCCCTGCTAGCATCTTCCCTGTGCCTGGGAAGCAAAAGTGTTCACATTGCTTCGCAGAATCGCGTTTGTGCAGAAAACACTAACACTTGTTCAGAAGGAAAGAAAGCACAGAGCCCCAGATTTTATGTTGCCCTGGAGAGCTTGCAGAGCACTGGGGAAAGGCAGGCAGAGAATTCCCTGCTAGCACCTTCTCTGTGCCTGGGAAGCAAAAGTGTTCACATTGCTTCGCAGAATCGTGTTTGTGCAGAAAACACTAACACTTGTTCAGAAGGAAAGAAAGCACAGAGCCCCAGATTTTATGTTGCCCTGCAGAGCTTGCAGAGCACTGGGGAAAAGCAGGCAGAGAATTCCCTGCTAGCACCTTCTCTGTGCCTGGGAAGCAGAAGTGTTCACATTGCTTCGCAGAATCGCGTTTGTGCAGAAAACACTAACACTTGTTCAGAAGGAAAGAAAGCACAGAGCCCCAGATTTTATGTTGCCCTGCAGAGCTTGCAGAGCACTGGGGAAAAGCAGGCAGAGAATTCCCTGCTAGCACCTTCTCTGTGCCTGGGAAGCAAAAGTGTTCACATTGCTTCGCAAAATCGTGTTTGTGCAGAAAACACTAACACTTGTTCAGAAGGAAAGAAAGCACAGAGCCCCAGATTTTATGTTGCCCTGCAGAGCTTGCAGAGCACTGGGGAAAAGCAGGCAGAGAATTCCCTGCTAGCACCTTCTCTGTGCCTGGGAAGCAGAAGTGTTCACATTGCTTCGCAGAATCGCGTTTGTGCAGAAAACACTAACACTTGTTCAGAAGGAAAGAAAGCACAGAGCCCCAGATTTTATGTTGCCCTGGAGAGCTTGCAGAGCACTGGGGAAAAGCAGGCAGAGAATTCCCTGCTAGCACCTTCTCTGTGCCTGGGAAGCAAAAGTGTTCACATTGCTTCGCAGAATCGCCTTTGTGCAGAAAACACTAACACTTGTTCAGAAGGAAAGAAAGCACAGAGCCCCACATTTTATGTTGCCCTGGAGAGCTTGCAGAGCACTGGGGAAAGGCAGGCAGAGAATTCCCTGCTAGCACCTTCTCTGTGCCTGGGAAGCAAAAGTGTTCACATTGCTTCGCAGAATCGCGTTTGTGCAGAAAACACTAACACTTGTTCAGAAGGAAAGAAAGCACAGAGCCCCAGATTTTATGTTGCCCTGGAGAGCTTGCAGAGCACTGGGGAAAAGCAGGCAGAGAATTCCCTGCTAGCACCTTCTCTGTGCCTGGGAAGCAAAAGTGTTCACATTGCTTCGCAGAATCGTGTTTGTGCAGAAAACACTAACACTTGTTCAGAAGGAAAGAAAGCACAGAGCCCCAGATTTTATGTTGCCCTGGAGAGCTTGCAGAGCACTGGGGAAAAGCAGGCAGAGAATTCCCTGCTAGCACCTTCTCTGTGCCTGGGAAGCAAAAGTGTTCACATTGCTTCGCAGAATCGCGTTTGTGCAGAAAACACTAACACTTGTTCAGAAGGAAAGAAAGCACAGAGCCCCAGATTTTATGTTGCCCTGGAGAGCTTGCAGAGCACTGGGGAAAAGCAGGCAGAGAATTCCCTGCTAGCACCTTCTCTGTGCCTGGGAAGCAAAAGTGTTCACATTGCTTCGCAGAATCGCGTTTGTGCAGAAAACACTAACACTTGTTCAGAAGGAAAGAAAGCACAGAGCCCCAGATTTTATGTTGCCCTGGAGAGCTTGCAGAGCACTGGGGAAAGGCAGGCAGAGAATTCCCTGCTAGCACCTTCTCTGTGCCTGGGAAGCACAAGTGTTCACATTGCTTCGCAGAATCGCGTTTGTGCAGAAAACACTAACACTTGTTCAGAAGGAAAGAAAGCACAGAGCCCCAGATTTTATGTTGCCCTGGAGAGCTTGCAGAGCACTGGGGAAAAGCAGGCAGAGAATTCCCTGCTAGCACCTTCTCTGTGCCTGGGAAGCAAAAGTGTTCACATTGCTTCGCAGAATCGCGTTTGTGCAGAAAACACTAACACTTGTTCAGAAGGAAAGAAAGCACAGAGCCCCAGATTTTATGTTGCCCTGCAGAGCTTGCAGAGCACTGGGGAAAGGCAGGCAGAGAATTCCCTGCTAGCACCTTCTCTGTGCCTGGGAAGCACAAGTGTTCACATTGCTTCGCAGAATCGCGTTTGTGCAGAAAACACTAACACTTGTTCAGAAGGAAAGAAAGCACAGAGCCCCACATTTTATGTTGCCCTGGAGAGCTTGCAGAGCACTGGGGAAAGGCAGGCAGAGAATTCCCTGCTAGCACCTTCTCTGTGCCTGGGAAGCAAAAGTGTTCACATTGCTTCGCAGAATCGTGTTTGTGCAGAAAACACTAACACTTGTTCAGAAGGAAAGAAAGCACAGAGCCCCAGATTTTATGTTGCCCTGCAGAGCTTGCAGAGCACTGGGGAAAAGCAGGCAGAGAATTCCCTGCTAGCACCTTCTCTGTGCCTGGGAAGCAGAAGTGTTCACATTGCTTCGCAGAATCGCGTTTGTGCAGAAAATACTAACACTTGTTCAGAAGGAAAGAAAGCACAGAGCCCCAGATTTTATGTTGCCCTGGAGAGCTTGCAGAGCACTGGGGAAAAGCAGGCAGAGAATTCCCTGCTAGCACCTTCTCTGTGCCTGGGAAGCAAAAGTGTTCACATTGCTTCGCAAAATCGTGTTTGTGCAGAAAACACTAACACTTGTTCAGAAGGAAAGAAAGCACAGAGCCCCAGATTTTATGTTGCCCTGCAGAGCTTGCAGAGCACTGGGGAAAAGCAGGCAGAGAATTCCCTGCTAGCACCTTCTCTGTGCCTGGGAAGCAGAAGTGTTCACATTGCTTCGCAGAATCGCGTTTGTGCAGAAAACACTAACACTTGTTCAGAAGGAAAGAAAGCACAGAGCCCCAGATTTTATGTTGCCCTGGAGAGCTTGCAGAGCACTGGGGAAAAGCAGGCAGAGAATTCCCTGCTAGCACCTTCTCTGTGCCTGGGAAGCAAAAGTGTTCACATTGCTTCGCAGAATCGCCTTTGTGCAGAAAACACTAACACTTGTTCAGAAGGAAAGAAAGCACAGAGCCCCACATTTTATGTTGCCCTGGAGAGCTTGCAGAGCACTGGGGAAAGGCAGGCAGAGAATTCCCTGCTAGCACCTTCTCTGTGCCTGGGAAGCAAAAGTGTTCACATTGCTTCGCAGAATCGCGTTTGTGCAGAAAACACTAACACTTGTTCAGAAGGAAAGAAAGCACAGAGCCCCAGATTTTATGTTGCCCTGGAGAGCTTGCAGAGCACTGGGGAAAAGCAGGCAGAGAATTCCCTGCTAGCACCTTCTCTGTGCCTGGGAAGCAAAAGTGTTCACATTGCTTCGCAGAATCGCGTTTGTGCAGAAAACACTAACACTTGTTCAGAAGGAAAGAAAGCACAGAGCCCCAGATTTTATGTTGCCCTGGAGAGCTTGCAGAGCACTGGGGAAAAGCAGGCAGAGAATTCCCTGCTAGCACCTTCTCTGTGCCTGGGAAGCAAAAGTGTTCACATTGCTTCGCAGAATCGCGTTTGTGCAGAAAACACTAACACTTGTTCAGAAGGAAAGAAAGCACAGAGCCCCAGATTTTATGTTGCCCTGGAGAGCTTGCAGAGCACTGGGGAAAAGCAGGCAGAGAATTCCCTGCTAGCACCTTCTCTGTGCCTGGGAAGCAAAAGTGTTCACATTGCTTCGCAGAATCGCGTTTGTGCAGAAAACACTAACACTTGTTCAGAAGGAAAGAAAGCACAGAGCCCCAGATTTTATGTTGCCCTGGAGAGCTTGCAGAGCACTGGGGAAAGGCAGGCAGAGAATTCCCTGCTAGCACCTTCTCTGTGCCTGGGAAGCACAAGTGTTCACATTGCTTCGCAGAATCGCGTTTGTGCAGAAAACACTAACACTTGTTCAGAAGGAAAGAAAGCACAGAGCCCCAGATTTTATGTTGCCCTGGAGAGCTTGCAGAGCACTGGGGAAAAGCAGGCAGAGAATTCCCTGCTAGCACCTTCTCTGTGCCTGGGAAGCAAAAGTGTTCACATTGCTTCGCAGAATCGCGTTTGTGCAGAAAACACTAACACTTGTTCAGAAGGAAAGAAAGCACAGAGCCCCAGATTTTATGTTGCCCTGCAGAGCTTGCAGAGCACTGGGGAAAGGCAGGCAGAGAATTCCCTGCTAGCACCTTCTCTGTGCCTGGGAAGCACAAGTGTTCACATTGCTTCGCAGAATCGCGTTTGTGCAGAAAACACTAACACTTGTTCAGAAGGAAAGAAAGCACAGAGCCCCACATTTTATGTTGCCCTGGAGAGCTTGCAGAGCACTGGGGAAAGGCAGGCAGAGAATTCCCTGCTAGCACCTTCTCTGTGCCTGGGAAGCAAAAGTGTTCACATTGCTTCGCAGAATCGTGTTTGTGCAGAAAACACTAACACTTGTTCAGAAGGAAAGAAAGCACAGAGCCCCAGATTTTATGTTGCCCTGCAGAGCTTGCAGAGCACTGGGGAAAAGCAGGCAGAGAATTCCCTGCTAGCACCTTCTCTGTGCCTGGGAAGCAGAAGTGTTCACATTGCTTCGCAGAATCGCGTTTGTGCAGAAAATACTAACACTTGTTCAGAAGGAAAGAAAGCACAGAGCCCCAGATTTTATGTTGCCCTGCAGAGCTTGCAGAGCACTGGGGAAAAGCAGGCAGAGAATTCCCTGCTAGCACCTTCTCTGTGCCTGGGAAGCAAAAGTGTTCACATTGCTTCGCAGAATCGCGTTTGTGCAGAAAACACTAACACTTGTTCAGAAGGAAAGAAAGCACAGAGCCCCAGATTTTATGTTGCCCTGGAGAGCTTGCAGAGCACTGGGGAAAAGCAGGCAGAGAATTCCCTGCTAGCACCTTCTCTGTGCCTGGGAAGCAAAAGTGTTCACATTGCTTCGCAAAATCGTGTTTGTGCAGAAAATACTAACACTTGTTCAGAAGGAAAGAAAGCACAGAGCCCCAGATTTTATGTTGCCCTGCAGAGCTTGCAGAGCACTGGGGAAAAGCAGGCAGAGAATTCCCTGCTAGCACCTTCTCTGTGCCTGGGAAGCAGAAGTGTTCACATTGCTTCGCAGAATCGCGTTTGTGCAGAAAACACTAACACTTGTTCAGAAGGAAAGAAAGCACAGAGCCCCAGATTTTATGTTGCCCTGGAGAGCTTGCAGAGCACTGGGGAAAAGCAGGCAGAGAATTCCCTGCTAGCACCTTCTCTGTGCCTGGGAAGCAAAAGTGTTCACATTGCTTCGCAGAATCGCCTTTGTGCAGAAAACACTAACACTTGTTCAGAAGGAAAGAAAGCACAGAGCCCCACATTTTATGTTGCCCTGGAGAGCTTGCAGAGCACTGGGGAAAGGCAGGCAGAGAATTCCCTGCTAGCACCTTCTCTGTGCCTGGGAAGCAAAAGTGTTCACATTGCTTCGCAGAATCGCGTTTGTGCAGAAAACACTAACACTTGTTCAGAAGGAAAGAAAGCACAGAGCCCCAGATTTTATGTTGCCCTGGAGAGCTTGCAGAGCACTGGGGAAAAGCAGGCAGAGAATTCCCTGCTAGCACCTTCTCTGTGCCTGGGAAGCAAAAGTGTTCACATTGCTTCGCAGAATCGCGTTTGTGCAGAAAACACTAACACTTGTTCAGAAGGAAAGAAAGCACAGAGCCCCAGATTTTATGTTGCCCTGGAGAGCTTGCAGAGCACTGGGGAAAGGCAGGCAGAGAATTCCCTGCTAGCACCTTCTCTGTGCCTGGGAAGCAAAAGTGTTCACATTGCTTCGCAGAATCGCGTTTGTGCAGAAAACACTAACACTTGTTCAGAAGGAAAGAAAGCACAGAGCCCCAGATTTTATGTTGCCCTGCAGAGCTTGCAGAGCACTGGGGAAAAGCAGGCAGAGAATTCCCTGCTAGCACCTTCTCTGTGCCTGGGAAGCAAAAGTGTTCACATTGCTTCGCAGAATCGCGTTTGTGCAGAAAACACTAACACTTGTTCAGAAGGAAAGAAAGCACAGAGCCCCACATTTTATGTTGCCCTGCAGAGCTTGCAGAGCACTGGGGAAAGGCAGGCAGAGAATTCCCTGCTAGCACCTTCTCTGTGCCTGGGAAGCAAAAGTGTTCACATTGCTTCGCAGAATCGCGTTTGTGCAGAAAACACTAACACTTGTTCAGAAGGAAAGAAAGCACAGAGCCCCAGATTTTATGTTGCCCTGCAGAGCTTGCAGAGCACTGGGGAAAAGCAGGCAGAGAATTCCCTGCTAGCACCTTCTCTGTGCCTGGGAAGCAGAAGTGTTCACATTGCTTCGCAGAATCGCGTTTGTGCAGAAAATACTAACACTTGTTCAGAAGGAAAGAAAGCACAGAGCCCCAGATTTTATGTTGCCCTGGAGAGCTTGCAGAGCACTGGGGAAAAGCAGGCAGAGAATTCCCTGCTAGCACCTTCTCTGTGCCTGGGAAGCAAAAGTGTTCACATTGCTTCGCAGAATCGTGTTTGTGCAGAAAACACTAACACTTGTTCAGAAGGAAAGAAAGCACAGAGCCCCACATTTTATGTTGCCCTGCAGAGCTTGCAGAGCACTGGGGAAAAGCAGGCAGAGAATTCCCTGCTAGCACCTTCTCTGTGCCTGGGAAGCAAAAGTGTTCACATTGCTTCGCAGAATCGCGTTTGTGCAGAAAACACTAACACTTGTTCAGAAGGAAAGAAAGCACAGAGCCCCAGATTTTATGTTGCCCTGGAGAGCTTGCAGAGCACTGGGGAAAAGCAGGCAGAGAATTCCCTGCTAGCACCTTCTCTGTGCCTGGGAAGCAAAAGTGTTCACATTGCTTCGCAGAATCGCCTTTGTGCAGAAAACACTAACACTTGTTCAGAAGGAAAGAAAGCACAGAGCCCCACATTTTATGTTGCCCTGGAGAGCTTGCAGAGCACTGGGGAAAAGCAGGCAGAGAATTCCCTGCTAGCACCTTCTCTGTGCCTGGGAAGCAAAAGTGTTCACATTGCTTCGCAGAATCGCGTTTGTGCAGAAAACACTAACACATGTTCAGAAGGAAAGAAAGCACAGAGCCCCAGATTTTATGTTGCCCTGGAGAGCTTGCAGAGCACTGGGGAAAAGCAGGCAGAGAATTCCCTGCTAGCACCTTCTCTGTGCCTGGGAAGCAAAAGTGTTCACATTGCTTCGCAGAATCGCGTTTGTGCAGAAAACACTAACACTTGTTCAGAAGGAAAGAAAGCACAGAGCCCCAGATTTTATGTTGCCCTGGAGAGCTTGCAGAGCACTGGGGAAAGGCAGGCAGAGAATTCCCTGCTAGCACCTTCTCTGTGCCTGGGAAGGAGAAGTGTTCACATTGCTTCGCAGAATCGCGTTTGTGCAGAAAACACTAACACTTGTTCAGAAGGAAAGAAAGCACAGAGCCCCAGATTTTATGTTGCCCTGGAGAGCTTGCAGAGCACTGGGGAAAAGCAGGCAGAGAATTCCCTGCTAGCACCTTCTCTGTGCCTGGGAAGCAAAAGTGTTCACATTGCTTCGCAGAATCGCGTTTGTGCAGAAAACACTAACACTTGTTCAGAAGGAAAGAAAGCACAGAGCCCCAGATTTTATGTTGCCCTGGAGAGCTTGCAGAGCACTGGGGAAAAGCAGGCAGAGAATTCCCTGCTAGCACCTTCTCTGTGCCTGGGAAGCAAAAGTGTTCACATTGCTTCGCAGAATCGCGTTTGTGCAGAAAACACTAACACTTGTTCAGAAGGAAAGAAAGCACAGAGCCCCAGATTTTATGTTGCCCTGGAGAGCTTGCAGAGCACTGGGGAAAGGCAGGCAGAGAATTCCCTGCTAGCACCTTCTCTGTGCCTGGGAAGCACAAGTGTTCACATTGCTTCGCAGAATCGCATTTGTGCAGAAAACACTAACACGTGTTCAGAAGGAAAGAAAGCACAGAGCCCCAGATTTTATGTTGCCCTGCAGAGCTTGCAGAGCACTGGGGAAAGGCAGGCAGAGAATTCCCTGCTAGCACCTTCTCTGTGCCTGGGAAGCAAAAGTGTTCACATTGCTTCGCAGAATCGCGTTTGTGCAGAAAACACTAACACTTGTTCAGAAGGAAAGAAAGCACAGAGCCCCAGATTTTATGTTGCCCTGGAGAGCTTGCAGAGCACTGGGGAAAGGCAGGCAGAGAATTCCCTGCTAGCACCTTCTCTGTGCCTGGGAAGCAAAAGTGTTCACATTGCTTCGCAGAATCGCGTTTGTGCAGAAAACACTAACACTTGTTCAGAAGGAAAGAAAGCACAGAGCCCCACATTTTATGTTGCCCTGGAGAGCTTGCAGAGCACTGGGGAAAGGCAGGCAGAGAATTCCCTGCTAGCACCTTCTCTGTGCCTGGGAAGCAAAAGTGTTCACATTGCTTCGCAGAATCGCGTTTGTGCAGAAAACACTAACACTTGTTCAGAAGGAAAGAAAGCACAGAGCCCCAGATTTTATGTTGCCCTGGAGAGCTTGCAGAGCACTGGGGAAAGGCAGGCAGAGAATTCCCTGCTAGCACCTTCTCTGTGCCTGGGAAGCAAAAGTGTTCACATTGCTTCGCAGAATCGTGTTTGTGCAGAAAACACTAACACTTGTTCAGAAGGAAAGAAAGCACAGAGCCCCAGATTTTATGTTGCCCTGGAGAGCTTGCAGAGCACTGGGGAAAAGCAGGCAGAGAATTCCCTGCTAGCACCTTCTCTGTGCCTGGGAAGCAAAAGTGTTCACATTGCTTCGCAGAATCGCGTTTGTGCAGAAAACACTAACACTTGTTCAGAAGGAAAGAAAGCACAGAGCCCCAGATTTTATGTTGCCCTGCAGAGCTTGCAGAGCACTGGGGAAAGGCAGGCAGAGAATTCCCTGCTAGCACCTTCTCTGTGCCTGGGAAGCACAAGTGTTCACATTGCTTCGCAGAATCGCGTTTGTGCAGAAAACACTAACACTTGTTCAGAAGGAAAGAAAGCACAGAGCCCCACATTTTATGTTGCCCTGGAGAGCTTGCAGAGCACTGGGGAAAAGCAGGCAGAGAATTCCCTGCTAGCACCTTCTCTGTGCCTGGGAAGCAAAAGTGTTCACATTGCTTCGCAGAATCGCGTTTGTGCAGAAAACACTAACACTTGTTCAGAAGGAAAGAAAGCACAGAGCCCCAGATTTTATGTTGCCCTGGAGAGCTTGCAGAGCACTGGGGAAAGGCAGGCAGAGAATTCCCTGCTAGCACCTTCTCTGTGCCTGGGAAGCACAAGTGTTCACATTGCTTCGCAGAATCGCCTTTGTGCAGAAAACACTAACACTTGTTCAGAAGGAAAGAAAGCACAGAGCCCCAGATTTTATGTTGCCCTGGAGAGCTTGCAGAGCACTGGGGAAAGGCAGGCAGAGAATTCCCTGCTAGCACCTTCCCTGTGCCTGGGAAGCACAAGTGTTCACATTGCTTCGCAGAATCGCGTTTGTGCAGAAAACACTAACACTTGTTCAGAAGGAAAGAAAGCACAGAGCCCCAGATTTTATGTTGCCCTGGAGAGCTTGCAGAGCACTGGGGAAAGGCAGGCAGAGAATTCCCTGCTAGCACCTTCTCTGTGCCTGGGAAGGAGAAGTGTTCACATTGCTTCGCAGAATCGCGTTTGTGCAGAAAACACTAACACTTGTTCAGAAGGAAAGAAAGCACAGAGCCCCACATTTTATGTTGCCCTGGAGAGCTTGCAGAGCACTGGAGAAAGGCAGGCAGAGAATTCCCTGCTAGCACCTTCTCTGTGCCTGGGAAGCAAAAGTGTTCACATTGCTTCGCAGAATCGCGTTTGTGCAGAAAACACTAACACTTGTTCAGAAGGAAAGAAAGCACAGAGCCCCAGATTTTATGTTGCCCTGGAGAGCTTGCAGAGCACTGGGGAAAGGCAGGCAGAGAATTCCCTGCTAGCACCTTCTCTGTGCCTGGGAAGCAAAAGTGTTCACATTGCTTCGCAGAATCGCGTTTGTGCAGAAAACACTAACACTTGTTCAGAAGGAAAGAAAGCACAGAGCCCCAGATTTTATATTGCCCTGGAGAGCTTGCAGAGCACTGGGGAAAAGCAGGCAGAGAATTCCCTGCTAGCACCTTCTCTGTGCCTGGGAAGCAAAAGTGTTCACATTGCTTCGCAGAATCGCGTTTGTGCAGAAAATACTATCACTTGTTCAGAAGGAAAAAAAGCACAGAGCCCCAGATTTTATGTTGCCCTGCAGAGCTTGCAGAGCACTGGGGAAAAGCAGGCAGAGAATTCCCTGCTAGCACCTTCTCTGTGCCTGGGAAGCAGAAGTGTTCACATTGCTTCGCAGAATCGCGTTTGTGCAGAAAACACTAACACTTGTTCAGAAGGAAAGAAAGCACAGAGCCCCAGATTTTATGTTGCCCTGCAGAGCTTGCAGAGCACTGGGGAAAAGCAGGCAGAGAATTCCCTGCTAGCACCTTCTCTGTGCCTGGGAAGCAAAAGTGTTCACATTGCTTCGCAGAATCGTGTTTGTGCAGAAAACACTAACACTTGTTCAGAAGGAAAGAAAGCACAGAGCCCCAGATTTTATGTTGCCCTGGAGAGCTTGCAGAGCACTGGGGAAAGGCAGGCAGAGAATTCCCTGCTAGCACCTTCTCTGTGCCTGGGAAGCACAAGTGTTCACATTGCTTCGCAGAATCGTGTTTGTGCAGAAAACACTAACACTTGTTCAGAAGGAAAGAAAGCACAGAGCCCCACATTTTATGTTGCCCTGGAGAGCTTGCAGAGCACTGGGGAAAAGCAGGCAGAGAATTCCCTGCTAGCACCTTCTCTGTGCCTGGGAAGCAAAAGTGTTCACATTGCTTCGCAGAATCGCGTTTGTGCAGAAAACACTAACACTTGTTCAGAAGGAAAGAAAGAACAGAGCCCCAGATTTTATGTTGCCCTGGAGAGCTTGCAGAGCACTGGGGAAAAGCAGGCAGAGAATTCCCTGCTAGCACCTTCTCTGTGCCTGGGAAGCAAAAGTGTTCACATTGCTTCGCAGAATCGCGTTTGTGCAGAAAACACTAACACTTGTTCAGAAGGAAAGAAAGCACAGAGCCCCAGATTTTATGTTGCCCTGGAGAGCTTGCAGAGCACTGGGGAAAGGCAGGCAGAGAATTCCCTGCTAGCACCTTCTCTGTGCCTGGGAAGCACAAGTGTTCACATTGCTTCGCAGAATCGCATTTGTGCAGAAAACACTAACACTTGTTCAGAAGGAAAGAAAGCACAGAGCCCCAGATTTTATGTTGCCCTGGAGAGCTTGCAGAGCACTGGGGAAAGGCAGGCAGAGAATTCCCTGCTAGCACCTTCTCTGTGCCTGGGAAGCAAAAGTGTTCACATTGCTTCGCAGAATCGCGTTTGTGCAGAAAACACTAACACTTGTTCAGAAGGAAAGAAAGCACAGAGCCCCAGATTTTATGTTGCCCTGGAGAGCTTGCAGAGCACTGGGGAAAGGCAGGCAGAGAATTCCCTGCTAGCACCTTCTCTGTGCCTGGGAAGCACAAGTGTTCACATTGCTTCGCAGAATCGCGTTTGTGCAGAAAACACTAACACTTGTTCAGAAGGAAAGAAAGCACAGAGCCCCAGATTTTATGTTGCCCTGCAGAGCTTGCAGAGCACTGGGGAAAAGCAGGCAGAGAATTCCCTGCTAGCACCTTCTCTGTGCCTGGGAAGCAAAAGTGTTCACATTGCTTCGCAGAATCGCGTTTGTGCAGAAAACACTAACACTTGTTCAGAAGGAAAGAAAGCACAGAGCCCCAGATTTTATGTTGCCCTGGAGAGCTTGCAGAGCACTGGGGAAAGGCAGGCAGAGAATTCCCTGCTAGCACCTTCTCTGTGCCTGGGAAGCAAAAGTGTTCACATTGCTTCGCAGAATCGCGTTTGTGCAGAAAACACTAACACTTGTTCAGAAGGAAAGAAAGCACAGAGCCCCACATTTTATGTTGCCCTGGAGAGCTTGCAGAGCACTGGGGAAAGGCAGGCAGAGAATTCCCTGCTAGCACCTTCTCTGTGCCTGGGAAGCAAAAGTGTTCACATTGCTTCGCAGAATCGCGTTTGTGCAGAAAACACTAACACTTGTTCAGAAGGAAAGAAAGCACAGAGCCCCAGATTTTATGTTGCCCTGGAGAGCTTGCAGAGCACTGGGGAAAAGCAGGCAGAGAATTCCCTGCTAGCACCTTCTCTGTGCCTGGGAAGCAAAAGTGTTCACATTGCTTCGCAGAATCGCGTTTGTGCAGAAAACACTAACACTTGTTCAGAAGGAAAGAAAGCACAGAGCCCCAGATTTTATGTTGCCCTGGAGAGCTTGCAGAGCACTGGGGAAAGGCAGGCAGAGAATTCCCTGCTAGCACCTTCTCTGTGCCTGGGAAGCACAAGTGTTCACATTGCTTCGCAGAATCGCCTTTGTGCAGAAAACACTAACACTTGTTCAGAAGGAAAGAAAGCACAGAGCCCCACATTTTATGTTGCCCTGGAGAGCTTGCAGAGCACTGGGGAAAGGCAGGCAGAGAATTCCCTGCTAGCACCTTCTCTGTGCCTGGGAAGCAAAAGTGTTCACATTGCTTCGCAGAATCGTGTTTGTGCAGAAAACACTAACACTTGTTCAGAAGGAAAGAAAGCACAGAGCCCCAGATTTTATGTTGCCCTGGAGAGCTTGCAGAGCACTGGGGAAAGGCAGGCAGAGAATTCCCTGCTAGCACCTTCTCTGTGCCTGGGAAGCACAAGTGTTCACATTGCTTCGCAGAATCGCCTTTGTGCAGAAAACACTAACACTTGTTCAGAAGGAAAGAAAGCACAGAGCCCCACATTTTATGTTGCCCTGGAGAGCTTGCAGAGCACTGGGGAAAGGCAGGCAGAGAATTCCCTGCTAGCACCTTCTCTGTGCCTGGGAAGCAGAAGTGTTCACATTGCTTCGCAGAATCGCGTTTGTGCAGAAAACACTAACACTTGTTCAGAAGGAAAGAAAGCACAGAGCCACACATTTTATGTTGCCCTGGAGAGCTTGCAGAGCACTGGGGAAAAGCAGGCAGAGAATTCCCTGCTAGCACCTTCTCTGTGCCTGGGAAGCAAAAGTGTTCACATTGCTTCGCAGAATCGCGTTTGTGCAGAAAACACTAACACTTGTTCAGAAGGAAAGAAAGCACAGAGCCCCACATTTTATGTTGCCCTGGAGAGCTTGCAGAGCACTGGGGAAAAGCAGGCAGAGAATTCCCTGCTAGCACCTTCTCTGTGCCTGGGAAGCAAAAGTGTTCACATTGCTTCGCAGAATCGCGTTTGTGCAGAAAACACTAACACTTGTTCAGAAGGAAAGAAAGCACAGAGCCCCAGATTTTATGTTGCCCTGGAGAGCTTGCAGAGCACTGGGGAAAGGCAGGCAGAGAATTCCCTGCTAGCACCTTCTCTGTGCCTGGGAAGCAGAAGTGTTCACATTGCTTCGCAGAATCGCGTTTGTGCAGAAAACACTAACACTTGTTCAGAAGGAAAGAAAGCACAGAGCCCCAGATTTTATGTTGCCCTGGAGAGCTTGCAGAGCACTGGGGAAAAGCAGGCAGAGAATTCCCTGCTAGCACCTTCTCTGTGCCTGGGAAGCAAAAGTGTTCACATTGCTTCGCAGAATCGCCTTTGTGCAGAAAACACTAACACTTGTTCAGAAGGAAAGAAAGCACAGAGCCCCACATTTTATGTTGCCCTGGAGAGCTTGCAGAGCACTGGGGAAAGGCAGGCAGAGAATTCCCTGCTAGCACCTTCTCTGTGCCTGGGAAGCAAAAGTGTTCACATTGCTTCGCAGAATCGCGTTTGTGCAGAAAACACTAACACTTGTTCAGAAGGAAAGAAAGCACAGAGCCCCAGATTTTATGTTGCCCTGCAGAGCTTGCAGAGCACTGGGGAAAAGCAGGCAGAGAATTCCCTGCTAGCACCTTCTCTGTGCCTGGGAAGCAAAAGTGTTCACATTGCTTCGCAGAATCGCGTTTGTGCAGAAAACACTAACACTTGTTCAGAAGGAAAGAAAGCACAGAGCCCCACATTTTATGTTGCCCTGCAGAGCTTGCAGAGCACTGGGGAAAGGCAGGCAGAGAATTCCCTGCTAGCACCTTCTCTGTGCCTGGGAAGCAAAAGTGTTCACATTGCTTCGCAGAATCGCGTTTGTGCAGAAAACACTAACACTTGTTCAGAAGGAAAGAAAGCACAGAGCCCCAGATTTTATGTTGCCCTGCAGAGCTTGCAGAGCACTGGGGAAAAGCAGGCAGAGAATTCCCTGCTAGCACCTTCTCTGTGCCTGGGAAGCAGAAGTGTTCACATTGCTTCGCAGAATCGCGTTTGTGCAGAAAATACTAACACTTGTTCAGAAGGAAAGAAAGCACAGAGCCCCACATTTTATGTTGCCCTGGAGAGCTTGCAGAGCACTGGGGAAAAGCAGGCAGAGAATTCCCTGCTAGCACCTTCTCTGTGCCTGGGAAGCAAAAGTGTTCACATTGCTTCGCAGAATCGTGTTTGTGCAGAAAACACTAACACTTGTTCAGAAGGAAAGAAAGCACAGAGCCCCACATTTTATGTTGCCCTGCAGAGCTTGCAGAGCACTGGGGAAAAGCAGGCAGAGAATTCCCTGCTAGCACCTTCTCTGTGCCTGGGAAGCAAAAGTGTTCACATTGCTTCGCAGAATCGCGTTTGTGCAGAAAACACTAACACTTGTTCAGAAGGAAAGAAAGCACAGAGCCCCAGATTTTATGTTGCCCTGGAGAGCTTGCAGAGCACTGGGGAAAAGCAGGCAGAGAATTCCCTGCTAGCACCTTCTCTGTGCCTGGGAAGCAAAAGTGTTCACATTGCTTCGCAGAATCGCCTTTGTGCAGAAAACACTAACACTTGTTCAGAAGGAAAGAAAGCACAGAGCCCCACATTTTATGTTGCCCTGGAGAGCTTGCAGAGCACTGGGGAAAAGCAGGCAGAGAATTCCCTGCTAGCACCTTCTCTGTGCCTGGGAAGCAAAAGTGTTCACATTGCTTCGCAGAATCGCGTTTGTGCAGATAACACTAACACATGTTCAGAAGGAAAGAAAGCACAGAGCCCCAGATTTTATGTTGCCCTGGAGAGCTTGCAGAGCACTGGGGAAAAGCAGGCAGAGAATTCCCTGCTAGCACCTTCTCTGTGCCTGGGAAGCAAAAGTGTTCACATTGCTTCGCAGAATCGCGTTTGTGCAGAAAACACTAACACTTGTTCAGAAGGAAAGAAAGCACAGAGCCCCAGATTTTATGTTGCCCTGGAGAGCTTGCAGAGCACTGGGGAAAGGCAGGCAGAGAATTCCCTGCTAGCACCTTCTCTGTGCCTGGGAAGCAAAAGTGTTCACATTGCTTCGCAGAATCGTGTTTGTGCAGAAAACACTAACACTTGTTCAGAAGGAAAGAAAGCACAGAGCCCCAGATTTTATGTTGCCCTGGAGAGCTTGCAGAGCACTGGGGAAAAGCAGGCAGAGAATTCCCTGCTAGCACCTTCTCTGTGCCTGGGAAGCAAAAGTGTTCACATTGCTTCGCAGAATCGCGTTTGTGCAGAAAACACTAACACTTGTTCAGAAGGAAAGAAAGCACAGAGCCCCAGATTTTATGTTGCCCTGGAGAGCTTGCAGAGCACTGGGGAAAAGCAGGCAGAGAATTCCCTGCTAGCACCTTCTCTGTGCCTGGGAAGCAAAAGTGTTCACATTGCTTCGCAGAATCGCGTTTGTGCAGAAAACACTAACACTTGTTCAGAAGGAAAGAAAGCACAGAGCCCCACATTTTATGTTGCCCTGGAGAGCTTGCAGAGCACTGGGGAAAAGCAGGCAGAGAATTCCCTGCTAGCACCTTCTCTGTGCCTGGGAAGCAAAAGTGTTCACATTGCTTCGCAGAATCGCGTTTGTGCAGAAAACACTAACACTTGTTCAGAAGGAAAGAAAGCACAGAGCCCCAGATTTTATGTTGCCCTGGAGAGCTTGCAGAGCACTGGGGAAAGGCAGGCAGAGAATTCCCTGCTAGCACCTTCTCTGTGCCTGGGAAGCACAAGTGTTCACATTGCTTCGCAGAATCGCCTTTGTGCAGAAAACACTAACACTTGTTCAGAAGGAAAGAAAGCACAGAGCCCCAGATTTTATGTTGCCCTGGAGAGCTTGCAGAGCACTGGGGAAAGGCAGGCAGAGAATTCCCTGCTAGCACCTTCCCTGTGCCTGGGAAGCACAAGTGTTCACATTGCTTCGCAGAATCGCGTTTGTGCAGAAAACACTAACACTTGTTCAGAAGGAAAGAAAGCACAGAGCCCCAGATTTTATGTTGCCCTGGAGAGCTTGCAGAGCACTGGGGAAAGGCAGGCAGAGAATTCCCTGCTAGCACCTTCTCTGTGCCTGGGAAGGAGAAGTGTTCACATTGCTTCGCAGAATCGCGTTTGTGCAGAAAACACTAACACTTGTTCAGAAGGAAAGAAAGCACAGAGCCCCACATTTTATGTTGCCCTGGAGAGCTTGCAGAGCACTGGAGAAAGGCAGGCAGAGAATTCCCTGCTAGCACCTTCTCTGTGCCTGGGAAGCAAAAGTGTTCACATTGCTTCGCAGAATCGCGTTTGTGCAGAAAACACTAACACTTGTTCAGAAGGAAAGAAAGCACAGAGCCCCAGATTTTATGTTGCCCTGGAGAGCTTGCAGAGCACTGGGGAAAGGCAGGCAGAGAATTCCCTGCTAGCACCTTCTCTGTGCCTGGGAAGCAAAAGTGTTCACATTGCTTCGCAGAATCGCGTTTGTGCAGAAAACACTAACACTTGTTCAGAAGGAAAGAAAGCACAGAGCCCCAGATTTTATATTGCCCTGGAGAGCTTGCAGAGCACTGGGGAAAAGCAGGCAGAGAATTCCCTGCTAGCACCTTCTCTGTGCCTGGGAAGCAAAAGTGTTCACATTGCTTCGCAGAATCGCGTTTGTGCAGAAAATACTATCACTTGTTCAGAAGGAAAAAAAGCACAGAGCCCCAGATTTTATGTTGCCCTGCAGAGCTTGCAGAGCACTGGGGAAAAGCAGGCAGAGAATTCCCTGCTAGCACCTTCTCTGTGCCTGGGAAGCAGAAGTGTTCACATTGCTTCGCAGAATCGCGTTTGTGCAGAAAACACTAACACTTGTTCAGAAGGAAAGAAAGCACAGAGCCCCAGATTTTATGTTGCCCTGCAGAGCTTGCAGAGCACTGGGGAAAAGCAGGCAGAGAATTCCCTGCTAGCACCTTCTCTGTGCCTGGGAAGCAAAAGTGTTCACATTGCTTCGCAGAATCGTGTTTGTGCAGAAAACACTAACACTTGTTCAGAAGGAAAGAAAGCACAGAGCCCCAGATTTTATGTTGCCCTGGAGAGCTTGCAGAGCACTGGGGAAAGGCAGGCAGAGAATTCCCTGCTAGCACCTTCTCTGTGCCTGGGAAGCACAAGTGTTCACATTGCTTCGCAGAATCGTGTTTGTGCAGAAAACACTAACACTTGTTCAGAAGGAAAGAAAGCACAGAGCCCCACATTTTATGTTGCCCTGGAGAGCTTGCAGAGCACTGGGGAAAAGCAGGCAGAGAATTCCCTGCTAGCACCTTCTCTGTGCCTGGGAAGCAAAAGTGTTCACATTGCTTCGCAGAATCGCGTTTGTGCAGAAAACACTAACACTTGTTCAGAAGGAAAGAAAGAACAGAGCCCCAGATTTTATGTTGCCCTGGAGAGCTTGCAGAGCACTGGGGAAAAGCAGGCAGAGAATTCCCTGCTAGCACCTTCTCTGTGCCTGGGAAGCAAAAGTGTTCACATTGCTTCGCAGAATCGCGTTTGTGCAGAAAACACTAACACTTGTTCAGAAGGAAAGAAAGCACAGAGCCCCAGATTTTATGTTGCCCTGGAGAGCTTGCAGAGCACTGGGGAAAGGCAGGCAGAGAATTCCCTGCTAGCACCTTCTCTGTGCCTGGGAAGCACAAGTGTTCACATTGCTTCGCAGAATCGCATTTGTGCAGAAAACACTAACACTTGTTCAGAAGGAAAGAAAGCACAGAGCCCCAGATTTTATGTTGCCCTGGAGAGCTTGCAGAGCACTGGGGAAAGGCAGGCAGAGAATTCCCTGCTAGCACCTTCTCTGTGCCTGGGAAGCAAAAGTGTTCACATTGCTTCGCAGAATCGCGTTTGTGCAGAAAACACTAACACTTGTTCAGAAGGAAAGAAAGCACAGAGCCCCAGATTTTATGTTGCCCTGGAGAGCTTGCAGAGCACTGGGGAAAGGCAGGCAGAGAATTCCCTGCTAGCACCTTCTCTGTGCCTGGGAAGCACAAGTGTTCACATTGCTTCGCAGAATCGCGTTTGTGCAGAAAACACTAACACTTGTTCAGAAGGAAAGAAAGCACAGAGCCCCAGATTTTATGTTGCCCTGCAGAGCTTGCAGAGCACTGGGGAAAAGCAGGCAGAGAATTCCCTGCTAGCACCTTCTCTGTGCCTGGGAAGCAAAAGTGTTCACATTGCTTCGCAGAATCGCGTTTGTGCAGAAAACACTAACACTTGTTCAGAAGGAAAGAAAGCACAGAGCCCCAGATTTTATGTTGCCCTGGAGAGCTTGCAGAGCACTGGGGAAAGGCAGGCAGAGAATTCCCTGCTAGCACCTTCTCTGTGCCTGGGAAGCAAAAGTGTTCACATTGCTTCGCAGAATCGCGTTTGTGCAGAAAACACTAACACTTGTTCAGAAGGAAAGAAAGCACAGAGCCCCACATTTTATGTTGCCCTGGAGAGCTTGCAGAGCACTGGGGAAAGGCAGGCAGAGAATTCCCTGCTAGCACCTTCTCTGTGCCTGGGAAGCAAAAGTGTTCACATTGCTTCGCAGAATCGCGTTTGTGCAGAAAACACTAACACTTGTTCAGAAGGAAAGAAAGCACAGAGCCCCACATTTTATGTTGCCCTGGAGAGCTTGCAGAGCACTGGGGAAAAGCAGGCAGAGAATTCCCTGCTAGCACCTTCTCTGTGCCTGGGAAGCAAAAGTGTTCACATTGCTTCGCAGAATCGCGTTTGTGCAGAAAACACTAACACTTGTTCAGAAGGAAAGAAAGCACAGAGCCCCAGATTTTATGTTGCCCTGGAGAGCTTGCAGAGCACTGGGGAAAGGCAGGCAGAGAATTCCCTGCTAGCACCTTCTCTGTGCCTGGGAAGCACAAGTGTTCACATTGCTTCGCAGAATCGCCTTTGTGCAGAAAACACTAACACTTGTTCAGAAGGAAAGAAAGCACAGAGCCCCACATTTTATGTTGCCCTGGAGAGCTTGCAGAGCACTGGGGAAAGGCAGGCAGAGAATTCCCTGCTAGCACCTTCTCTGTGCCTGGGAAGCAAAAGTGTTCACATTGCTTCGCAGAATCGTGTTTGTGCAGAAAACACTAACACTTGTTCAGAAGGAAAGAAAGCACAGAGCCCCAGATTTTATGTTGCCCTGGAGAGCTTGCAGAGCACTGGGGAAAGGCAGGCAGAGAATTCCCTGCTAGCACCTTCTCTGTGCCTGGGAAGCACAAGTGTTCACATTGCTTCGCAGAATCGCCTTTGTGCAGAAAACACTAACACTTGTTCAGAAGGAAAGAAAGCACAGAGCCCCACATTTTATGTTGCCCTGGAGAGCTTGCAGAGCACTGGGGAAAGGCAGGCAGAGAATTCCCTGCTAGCACCTTCTCTGTGCCTGGGAAGCAGAAGTGTTCACATTGCTTCGCAGAATCGCGTTTGTGCAGAAAACACTAACACTTGTTCAGAAGGAAAGAAAGCACAGAGCCACACATTTTATGTTGCCCTGGAGAGCTTGCAGAGCACTGGGGAAAAGCAGGCAGAGAATTCCCTGCTAGCACCTTCTCTGTGCCTGGGAACCAAAAGTGTTCACATTGCTTCGCAGAATCGCGTTTGTGCAGAAAACACTAACACTTGTTCAGAAGGAAAGAAAGCACAGAGCCCCACATTTTATGTTGCCCTGGAGAGCTTGCAGAGCACTGGGGAAAAGCAGGCAGAGAATTCCCTGCTAGCACCTTCTCTGTGCCTGGGAAGCAAAAGTGTTCACATTGCTTCGCAGAATCGCGTTTGTGCAGAAAACACTAACACTTGTTCAGAAGGAAAGAAAGCACAGAGCCCCAGATTTTATGTTGCCCTGGAGAGCTTGCAGAGCACTGGGGAAAGGCAGGCAGAGAATTCCCTGCTAGCACCTTCTCTGTGCCTGGGAAGCAGAAGTGTTCACATTGCTTCGCAGAATCGCGTTTGTGCAGAAAACACTAACACTTGTTCAGAAGGAAAGAAAGCACAGAGCCCCAGATTTTATGTTGCCCTGGAGAGCTTGCAGAGCACTGGGGAAAAGCAGGCAGAGAATTCCCTGCTAGCACCTTCTCTGTGCCTGGGAAGCAAAAGTGTTCACATTGCTTCGCAGAATCGCCTTTGTGCAGAAAACACTAACACTTGTTCAGAAGGAAAGAAAGCACAGAGCCCCACATTTTATGTTGCCCTGGAGAGCTTGCAGAGCACTGGGGAAAGGCAGGCAGAGAATTCCCTGCTAGCACCTTCTCTGTGCCTGGGAAGCAAAAGTGTTCACATTGCTTCGCAGAATCGCGTTTGTGCAGAAAACACTAACACTTGTTCAGAAGGAAAGAAAGCACAGAGCCCCAGATTTTATGTTGCCCTGCAGAGCTTGCAGAGCACTGGGGAAAAGCAGGCAGAGAATTCCCTGCTAGCACCTTCTCTGTGCCTGGGAAGCAAAAGTGTTCACATTGCTTCGCAGAATCGCGTTTGTGCAGAAAACACTAACACTTGTTCAGAAGGAAAGAAAGCACAGAGCCCCACATTTTATGTTGCCCTGCAGAGCTTGCAGAGCACTGGGGAAAGGCAGGCAGAGAATTCCCTGCTAGCACCTTCTCTGTGCCTGGGAAGCAAAAGTGTTCACATTGCTTCGCAGAATCGCGTTTGTGCAGAAAACACTAACACTTGTTCAGAAGGAAAGAAAGCACAGAGCCCCAGATTTTATGTTGCCCTGCAGAGCTTGCAGAGCACTGGGGAAAAGCAGGCAGAGAATTCCCTGCTAGCACCTTCTCTGTGCCTGGGAAGCAGAAGTGTTCACATTGCTTCGCAGAATCGCGTTTGTGCAGAAAATACTAACACTTGTTCAGAAGGAAAGAAAGCACAGAGCCCCAGATTTTATGTTGCCCTGGAGAGCTTGCAGAGCACTGGGGAAAAGCAGGCAGAGAATTCCCTGCTAGCACCTTCTCTGTGCCTGGGAAGCAAAAGTGTTCACATTGCTTCGCAGAATCGTGTTTGTGCAGAAAACACTAACACTTGTTCAGAAGGAAAGAAAGCACAGAGCCCCACATTTTATGTTGCCCTGCAGAGCTTGCAGAGCACTGGGGAAAAGCAGGCAGAGAATTCCCTGCTAGCACCTTCTCTGTGCCTGGGAAGCAAAAGTGTTCACATTGCTTCGCAGAATCGCGTTTGTGCAGAAAACACTAACACTTGTTCAGAAGGAAAGAAAGCACAGAGCCCCAGATTTTATGTTGCCCTGGAGAGCTTGCAGAGCACTGGGGAAAAGCAGGCAGAGAATTCCCTGCTAGCACCTTCTCTGTGCCTGGGAAGCAAAAGTGTTCACATTGCTTCGCAGAATCGCCTTTGTGCAGAAAACACTAACACTTGTTCAGAAGGAAAGAAAGCACAGAGCCCCACATTTTATGTTGCCCTGGAGAGCTTGCAGAGCACTGGGGAAAAGCAGGCAGAGAATTCCCTGCTAGCACCTTCTCTGTGCCTGGGAAGCAAAAGTGTTCACATTGCTTCGCAGAATCGCGTTTGTGCAGATAACACTAACACATGTTCAGAAGGAAAGAAAGCACAGAGCCCCAGATTTTATGTTGCCCTGGAGAGCTTGCAGAGCACTGGGGAAAAGCAGGCAGAGAATTCCCTGCTAGCACCTTCTCTGTGCCTGGGAAGCAAAAGTGTTCACATTGCTTCGCAGAATCGCGTTTGTGCAGAAAACACTAACACTTGTTCAGAAGGAAAGAAAGCACAGAGCCCCAGATTTTATGTTGCCCTGGAGAGCTTGCAGAGCACTGGGGAAAGGCAGGCAGAGAATTCCCTGCTAGCACCTTCTCTGTGCCTGGGAAGGAGAAGTGTTCACATTGCTTCGCAGAATCGCGTTTGTGCAGAAAACACTAACACTTGTTCAGAAGGAAAGAAAGCACAGAGCCCCAGATTTTATGTTGCCCTGGAGAGCTTGCAGAGCACTGGGGAAAAGCAGGCAGAGAATTCCCTGCTAGCACCTTCTCTGTGCCTGGGAAGCAAAAGTGTTCACATTGCTTCGCAGAATCGCGTTTGTGCAGAAAACACTAACACTTGTTCAGAAGGAAAGAAAGCACAGAGCCCCAGATTTTATGTTGCCCTGCAGAGCTTGCAGAGCACTGGGGAAAAGCAGGCAGAGAATTCCCTGCTAGCACCTTCTCTGTGCCTGGGAAGCAAAAGTGTTCACATTGCTTCGCAGAATCGCGTTTGTGCAGAAAACACTAACACTTGTTCAGAAGGAAAGAAAGCACAGAGCCCCAGATTTTATGTTGCCCTGGAGAGCTTGCAGAGCACTGGGGAAAGGCAGGCAGAGAATTCCCTGCTAGCACCTTCTCTGTGCCTGGGAAGCACAAGTGTTCACATTGCTTCGCAGAATCGCATTTGTGCAGAAAACACTAACACGTGTTCAGAAGGAAAGAAAGCACAGAGCCCCAGATTTTATGTTGCCCTGCAGAGCTTGCAGAGCACTGGGGAAAGGCAGGCAGAGAATTCCCTGCTAGCACCTTCTCTGTGCCTGGGAAGCAAAAGTGTTCACATTGCTTCGCAGAATCGCGTTTGTGCAGAAAACACTAACACTTGTTCAGAAGGAAAGAAAGCACAGAGCCCCAGATTTTATGTTGCCCTGGAGAGCTTGCAGAGCACTGGGGAAAGGCAGGCAGAGAATTCCCTGCTAGCACCTTCTCTGTGCCTGGGAAGCAAAAGTGTTCACATTGCTTCGCAGAATCGCGTTTGTGCAGAAAACACTAACACTTGTTCAGAAGGAAAGAAAGCACAGAGCCCCAGATTTTATGTTGCCCTGGAGAGCTTGCAGAGCACTGGGGAAAGGCAGGCAGAGAATTCCCTGCTAGCACCTTCTCTGTGCCTGGGAAGCAAAAGTGTTCACATTGCTTCGCAGAATCGCGTTTGTGCAGAAAACACTAACACTTGTTCAGAAGGAAAGAAAGCACAGAGCCCCAGATTTTATGTTGCCCTGGAGAGCTTGCAGAGCACTGGGGAAAGGCAGGCAGAGAATTCCCTGCTAGCACCTTCTCTGTGCCTGGGAAGCAAAAGTGTTCACATTGCTTCGCAGAATCGTGTTTGTGCAGAAAACACTAACACTTGTTCAGAAGGAAAGAAAGCACAGAGCCCCAGATTTTATGTTGCCCTGGAGAGCTTGCAGAGCACTGGGGAAAAGCAGGCAGAGAATTCCCTGCTAGCACCTTCTCTGTGCCTGGGAAGCAAAAGTGTTCACATTGCTTCGCAGAATCGCGTTTGTGCAGAAAACACTAACACTTGTTCAGAAGGAAAGAAAGCACAGAGCCCCACATTTTATGTTGCCCTGGAGAGCTTGCAGAGCACTGGGGAAAAGCAGGCAGAGAATTCCCTGCTAGCACCTTCTCTGTGCCTGGGAAGCAAAAGTGTTCACATTGCTTCGCAGAATCGCGTTTGTGCAGAAAACACTAACACTTGTTCAGAAGGAAAGAAAGCACAGAGCCCCACATTTTATGTTGCCCTGGAGAGCTTGCAGAGCACTGGGGAAAAGCAGGCAGAGAATTCCCTGCTAGCACCTTCTCTGTGCCTGGGAAGCAAAAGTGTTCACATTGCTTCGCAGAATCGCGTTTGTGCAGAAAACACTAACACTTGTTCAGAAGGAAAGAAAGCACAGAGCCCCAGATTTTATGTTGCCCTGGAGAGCTTGCAGAGCACTGGGGAAAGGCAGGCAGAGAATTCCCTGCTAGCACCTTCTCTGTGCCTGGGAAGCACAAGTGTTCACATTGCTTCGCAGAATCGCCTTTGTGCAGAAAACACTAACACTTGTTCAGAAGGAAAGAAAGCACAGAGCCCCAGATTTTATGTTGCCCTGGAGAGCTTGCAGAGCACTGGGGAAAGGCAGGCAGAGAATTCCCTGCTAGCACCTTCCCTGTGCCTGGGAAGCACAAGTGTTCACATTGCTTCGCAGAATCGCGTTTGTGCAGAAAACACTAACACTTGTTCAGAAGGAAAGAAAGCACAGAGCCCCAGATTTTATGTTGCCCTGGAGAGCTTGCAGAGCACTGGGGAAAGGCAGGCAGAGAATTCCCTGCTAGCACCTTCTCTGTGCCTGGGAAGCAAAAGTGTTCACATTGCTTCGCAGAATCGCGTTTGTGCAGAAAACACTAACACTTGTTCAGAAGGAAAGAAAGCACAGAGCCCCAGATTTTATGTTGCCCTGGAGAGCTTGCAGAGCACTGGGGAAAGGCAGGCAGAGAATTCCCTGCTAGCACCTTCTCTGTGCCTGGGAAGCAAAAGTGTTCACATTGCTTCGCAGAATCGCGTTTGTGCAGAAAACACTAACACTTGTTCAGAAGGAAAGAAAGCACAGAGCCCCAGATTTTATGTTGCCCTGGAGAGCTTGCAGAGCACTGGGGAAAAGCAGGCAGAGAATTCCCTGCTAGCACCTTCTCTGTGCCTGGGAAGCAAAAGTGTTCACATTGCTTCGCAGAATCGCGTTTGTGCAGAAAACACTAACACTTGTTCAGAAGGAAAGAAAGCACAGAGCCCCAGATTTTATGTTGCCCTGGAGAGCTTGCAGAGCACTGGGGAAAGGCAGGCAGAGAATTCCCTGCTAGCACCTTCTCTGTGCCTGGGAAGCAAAAGTGTTCACATTGCTTCGCAGAATCGCGTTTGTGCAGAAAACACTAACACTTGTTCAGAAGGAAAGAAAGCACAGAGCCCCAGATTTTATGTTGCCCTGGAGAGCTTGCAGAGCACTGGGGAAAAGCAGGCAGAGAATTCCCTGCTAGCACCTTCTCTGTGCCTGGGAAGCAAAAGTGTTCACATTGCTTCGCAGAATCGCGTTTGTGCAGAAAACACTAACACTTGTTCAGAAGGAAAGAAAGCACAGAGCCCCAGATTTTATGTTGCCCTGGAGAGCTTGCAGAGCACTGGGGAAAAGCAGGCAGAGAATTCCCTGCTAGCACCTTCTCTGTGCCTGGGAAGCAAAAGTGTTCACATTGCTTCGCAGAATCGCCTTTGTGCAGAAAACACTAACACTTGTTCAGAAGGAAAGAAAGCACAGAGCCCCACATTTTATGTTGCCCTGGAGAGCTTGCAGAGCACTGGGGAAAAGCAGGCAGAGAATTCCCTGCTAGCACCTTCTCTGTGCCTGGGAAGCAAAAGTGTTCACATTGCTTCGCAGAATCGCGTTTGTGCAGAAAACACTAACACTTGTTCAGAAGGAAAGAAAGCACAGAGCCCCAGATTTTATGTTGCCCTGGAGAGCTTGCAGAGCACTGGGGAAAGGCAGGCAGAGAATTCCCTGCTAGCACCTTCTCTGTGCCTGGGAAGCACAAGTGTTCACATTGCTTCGCAGAATCGCATTTGTGCAGAAAACACTAACACTTGTTCAGAAGGAAAGAAAGCACAGAGCCCCAGATTTTATGTTGCCCTGGAGAGCTTGCAGAGCACTGGGGAAAGGCAGGCAGAGAATTCCCTGCTAGCACCTTCCCTGTGCCTGGGAAGCAAAAGTGTTCACATTGCTTCGCAGAATCGCGTTTGTGCAGAAAACACTAACACTTGTTCAGAAGGAAAGAAAGCACAGAGCCCCAGATTTTATGTTGCCCTGGAGAGCTTGCAGAGCACTGGGGAAAAGCAGGCAGAGAATTCCCTGCTAGCACCTTCTCTGTGCCTGGGAAGCAAAAGTGTTCACATTGCTTCGCAGAATCGCGTTTGTGCAGAAAACACTAACACTTGTTCAGAAGGAAAGAAAGCACAGAGCCCCAGATTTTATGTTGCCCTGGAGAGCTTGCAGAGCACTGGGGAAAGTCAGGCAGAGAATTCCCTGCTAGCACCTTCTCTGTGCCTGGGAAGCACAAGTGTTCACATTGCTTCGCAGAATCGCGTTTGTGCAGAAAACACTAACACTTGTTCAGAAGGAAAGAAAGCACAGAGCCCCAGATTTTATGTTGCCCTGGAGAGCTTGCAGAGCACTGGGGAAAAGCAGGCAGAGAATTCCCTGCTAGCACCTTCCCTGTGCCTGGGAAGCAAAAGTGTTCACATTGCTTCGCAGAATCGCGTTTGTGCAGAAAACACTAACACTTGTTCAGAAGGAAAGAAAGCACAGAGCCCCACATTTTATGTTGCCCTGCAGAGCTTGCAGAGCACTGGGGAAAGGCAGGCAGAGAATTCCCTGCTAGCACCTTCTCTGTGCCTGGGAAGGAGAAGTGTTCACATTGCTTCGCAGAATCGCGTTTGTGCAGAAAACACTAACACTTGTTCAGAAGGAAAGAAAGCACAGAGCCCCAGATTTTATGTTGCCCTGGAGAGCTTGCAGAGCACTGGGGAAAGGCAGGCAGAGAATTCCCTGCTAGCACCTTCCCTGTGCCTGGGAAGCAAAAGTGTTCACATTGCTTCGCAGAATCGCGTTTGTGCAGAAAACACTAACACTTGTTCAGAAGGAAAGAAAGCACAGAGCCCCAGATTTTATGTTGCCCTGGAGAGCTTGCAGAGCACTGGGGAAAGGCAGGCAGAGAATTCCCTGCTAGCACCTTCTCTGTGCCTGGGAAGCACAAGTGTTCACATTGCTTCGCAGAATCGCCTTTGTGCAGAAAACACTAACACTTGTTCAGAAGGAAAGAAAGCACAGAGCCCCAGATTTTATGTTGCCCTGCAGAGCTTGCAGAGCACTGGGGAAAGGCAGGCAGAGAATTCCCTGCTAGCACCTTCTCTGTGCCTGGGAAGGAGAAGTGTTCACATTGCTTCGCAGAATCGCGTTTGTGCAGAAAACACTAACACTTGTTCAGAAGGAAAGAAAGCACAGAGCCCCACATTTTATGTTGCCCTGGAGAGCTTGCAGAGCACTGGGGAAAGGCAGGCAGAGAATTCCCTGCTAGCACCTTCTCTGTGCCTGGGAAGCACAAGTGTTCACATTGCTTCGCAGAATCGCATTTGTGCAGAAAACACTAACACTTGTTCAGAAGGAAAGAAAGCACAGAGCCCCAGATTTTATGTTGCCCTGGAGAGCTTGCAGAGCACTGGGGAAAGGCAGGCAGAGAATTCCCTGCTAGCACCTTCTCTGTGCCTGGGAAGCAAAAGTGTTCACATTGCTTCGCAGAATCGCGTTTGTGCAGAAAACACTAACACTTGTTCAGAAGGAAAGAAAGCACAGAGCCCCACATTTTATGTTGCCCTGGAGAGCTTGCAGAGCACTGGGGAAAAGCAGGCAGAGAATTCCCTGCTAGCACCTTCTCTGTGCCTGGGAAGCAAAAGTGTTCACATTGCTTCGCAGAATCGCGTTTGTGCAGAAAACACTAACACTTGTTCAGAAGGAAAGAAAGCACAGAGCCCCAGATTTTATGTTGCCCTGGAGAGCTTGCAGAGCACTGGGGAAAAGCAGGCAGAGAATTCCCTGCTAGCACCTTCTCTGTGCCTGGGAAGCACAAGTGTTCACATTGCTTCGCAGAATCGCCTTTGTGCAGAAAACACTAACACTTGTTCAGAAGGAAAGAAAGCACAGAGCCCCACATTTTATGTTGCCCTGGAGAGCTTGCAGAGCACTGGGGAAAGGCAGGCAGAGAATTCCCTGCTAGCACCTTCTCTGTGCCTGGGAAGCAAAAGTGTTCACATTGCTTCGCAGAATCGCGTTTGTGCAGAAAACACTAACACTTGTTCAGAAGGAAAGAAAGCACAGAGCCCCAGATTTTATGTTGCCCTGGAGAGCTTGCAGAGCACTGGGGAAAGGCAGGCAGAGAATTCCCTGCTAGCACCTTCTCTGTGCCTGGGAAGCACAAGTGTTCACATTGCTTCGCAGAATCGCCTTTGTGCAGAAAACACTAACACTTGTTCAGAAGGAAAGAAAGCACAGAGCCCCACATTTTATGTTGCCCTGGAGAGCTTGCAGAGCACTGGGGAAAGGCAGGCAGAGAATTCCCTGCTAGCACCTTCTCTGTGCCTGGGAAGCAAAAGTGTTCACATTGCTTCGCAGAATCGCGTTTGTGCAGAAAACACTAACACTTGTTCAGAAGGAAAGAAAGCACAGAGCCCCACATTTTATGTTGCCCTGGAGAGCTTGCAGAGCACTGGGGAAAAGCAGGCAGAGAATTCCCTGCTAGCACCTTCTCTGTGCCTGGGAAGCAAAAGTGTTCACATTGCTTCGCAGAATCGCGTTTGTGCAGAAAACACTAACACTTGTTCAGAAGGAAAGAAAGCACAGAGCCCCAGATTTTATGTTGCCCTGGAGAGCTTGCAGAGCACTGGGGAAAGGCAGGCAGAGAATTCCCTGCTAGCACCTTCTCTGTGCCTGGGAAGCAAAAGTGTTCACATTGCTTCGCAGAATCGCGTTTGTGCAGAAAACACTAACACTTGTTCAGAAGGAAAGAAAGCACAGAGCCCCACATTTTATGTTGCCCTGGAGAGCTTGCAGAGCACTGGGGAAAAGCAGGCAGAGAATTCCCTGCTAGCACCTTCTCTGTGCCTGGGAAGCAAAAGTGTTCACATTGCTTCGCAGAATCGCGTTTGTGCAGAAAACACTAACACTTGTTCAGAAGGAAAGAAAGCACAGAGCCCCACATTTTATGTTGCCCTGGAGAGCTTGCAGAGCACTGGGGAAAGGCAGGCAGAGAATTCCCTGCTAGCACCTTCCCTGTGCCTGGGAAGCAGAAGTGTTCACATTGCTTCGCAGAATCGCGTTTGTGCAGAAAACACTAACACTTGTTCAGAAGGAAAGAAAGCACAGAGCCCCAGATTTTATGTTGCCCTGGAGAGCTTGCAGAGCACTGGGGAAAAGCAGGCAGAGAATTCCCTGCTAGCACCTTCTCTGTGCCTGGGAAGCAAAAGTGTTCACATTGCTTCGCAGAATCGCGTTTGTGCAGAAAACACTAACACTTGTTCAGAAGGAAAGAAAGCACAGAGCCCCACATTTTATGTTGCCCTGGAGAGCTTGCAGAGCACTGGGGAAAAGCAGGCAGAGAATTCCCTGCTAGCACCTTCTCTGTGCCTGGGAAGCAAAAGTGTTCACATTGCTTCGCAGAATCGCGTTTGTGCAGAAAACACTAACACTTGTTCAGAAGGAAAGAAAGCACAGAGCCCCACATTTTAGGTTGCCCTGGAGAGCTTGCAGAGCACTGGGGAAAGGCAGGCAGAGAATTCCCTGCTAGCACCTTCTCTGTGCCTGGGAAGCAAAAGTGTTCACATTGCTTCGCAGAATCGCGTTTGTGCAGAAAACACTAACACTTGTTCAGAAGGAAAGAAAGCACAGAGCCCCACATTTTATGTTGCCCTGCAGAGCTTGCAGAGCACTGGGGAAAGGCAGGCAGAGAATTCCCTGCTAGCACCTTCTCTGTGCCTGGGAAGGAGAAGTGTTCACATTGCTTCGCAGAATCGCGTTTGTGCAGAAAACACTAACACTTGTTCAGAAGGAAAGAAAGCACAGAGCCCCAGATTTTATGTTGCCCTGGAGAGCTTGCAGAGCACTGGGGAAAGGCAGGCAGAGAATTCCCTGCTAGCACCTTCCCTGTGCCTGGGAAGCAAAAGTGTTCACATTGCTTCGCAGAATCGCGTTTGTGCAGAAAACACTAACACTTGTTCAGAAGGAAAGAAAGCACAGAGCCCCAGATTTTATGTTGCCCTGGAGAGCTTGCAGAGCACTGGGGAAAGGCAGGCAGAGAATTCCCTGCTAGCACCTTCTCTGTGCCTGGGAAGCACAAGTGTTCACATTGCTTCGCAGAATCGCCTTTGTGCAGAAAACACTAACACTTGTTCAGAAGGAAAGAAAGCACAGAGCCCCAGATTTTATGTTGCCCTGCAGAGCTTGCAGAGCACTGGGGAAAGGCAGGCAGAGAATTCCCTGCTAGCACCTTCTCTGTGCCTGGGAAGGAGAAGTGTTCACATTGCTTCGCAGAATCGCGTTTGTGCAGAAAACACTAACACTTGTTCAGAAGGAAAGAAAGCACAGAGCCCCACATTTTATGTTGCCCTGGAGAGCTTGCAGAGCACTGGGGAAAGGCAGGCAGAGAATTCCCTGCTAGCACCTTCTCTGTGCCTGGGAAGCACAAGTGTTCACATTGCTTCGCAGAATCGCATTTGTGCAGAAAACACTAACACTTGTTCAGAAGGAAAGAAAGCACAGAGCCCCAGATTTTATGTTGCCCTGGAGAGCTTGCAGAGCACTGGGGAAAGGCAGGCAGAGAATTCCCTGCTAGCACCTTCTCTGTGCCTGGGAAGCAAAAGTGTTCACATTGCTTCGCAGAATCGCGTTTGTGCAGAAAACACTAACACTTGTTCAGAAGGAAAGAAAGCACAGAGCCCCACATTTTATGTTGCCCTGGAGAGCTTGCAGAGCACTGGGGAAAAGCAGGCAGAGAATTCCCTGCTAGCACCTTCTCTGTGCCTGGGAAGCAAAAGTGTTCACATTGCTTCGCAGAATCGCGTTTGTGCAGAAAACACTAACACTTGTTCAGAAGGAAAGAAAGCACAGAGCCCCAGATTTTATGTTGCCCTGGAGAGCTTGCAGAGCACTGGGGAAAAGCAGGCAGAGAATTCCCTGCTAGCACCTTCTCTGTGCCTGGGAAGCACAAGTGTTCACATTGCTTCGCAGAATCGCCTTTGTGCAGAAAACACTAACACTTGTTCAGAAGGAAAGAAAGCACAGAGCCCCACATTTTATGTTGCCCTGGAGAGCTTGCAGAGCACTGGGGAAAGGCAGGCAGAGAATTCCCTGCTAGCACCTTCTCTGTGCCTGGGAAGCAAAAGTGTTCACATTGCTTCGCAGAATCGCGTTTGTGCAGAAAACACTAACACTTGTTCAGAAGGAAAGAAAGCACAGAGCCCCAGATTTTATGTTGCCCTGGAGAGCTTGCAGAGCACTGGGGAAAGGCAGGCAGAGAATTCCCTGCTAGCACCTTCTCTGTGCCTGGGAAGCACAAGTGTTCACATTGCTTCGCAGAATCGCCTTTGTGCAGAAAACACTAACACTTGTTCAGAAGGAAAGAAAGCACAGAGCCCCACATTTTATGTTGCCCTGGAGAGCTTGCAGAGCACTGGGGAAAGGCAGGCAGAGAATTCCCTGCTAGCACCTTCTCTGTGCCTGGGAAGCAAAAGTGTTCACATTGCTTCGCAGAATCGCGTTTGTGCAGAAAACACTAACACTTGTTCAGAAGGAAAGAAAGCACAGAGCCCCACATTTTATGTTGCCCTGGAGAGCTTGCAGAGCACTGGGGAAAAGCAGGCAGAGAATTCCCTGCTAGCACCTTCTCTGTGCCTGGGAAGCAAAAGTGTTCACATTGCTTCGCAGAATCGCGTTTGTGCAGAAAACACTAACACTTGTTCAGAAGGAAAGAAAGCACAGAGCCCCAGATTTTATGTTGCCCTGGAGAGCTTGCAGAGCACTGGGGAAAGGCAGGCAGAGAATTCCCTGCTAGCACCTTCTCTGTGCCTGGGAAGCAAAAGTGTTCACATTGCTTCGCAGAATCGCGTTTGTGCAGAAAACACTAACACTTGTTCAGAAGGAAAGAAAGCACAGAGCCCCACATTTTATGTTGCCCTGGAGAGCTTGCAGAGCACTGGGGAAAAGCAGGCAGAGAATTCCCTGCTAGCACCTTCTCTGTGCCTGGGAAGCAAAAGTGTTCACATTGCTTCGCAGAATCGCGTTTGTGCAGAAAACACTAACACTTGTTCAGAAGGAAAGAAAGCACAGAGCCCCACATTTTATGTTGCCCTGGAGAGCTTGCAGAGCACTGGGGAAAGGCAGGCAGAGAATTCCCTGCTAGCACCTTCCCTGTGCCTGGGAAGCAGAAGTGTTCACATTGCTTCGCAGAATCGCGTTTGTGCAGAAAACACTAACACTTGTTCAGAAGGAAAGAAAGCACAGAGCCCCAGATTTTATGTTGCCCTGGAGAGCTTGCAGAGCACTGGGGAAAAGCAGGCAGAGAATTCCCTGCTAGCACCTTCTCTGTGCCTGGGAAGCAAAAGTGTTCACATTGCTTCGCAGAATCGCGTTTGTGCAGAAAACACTAACACTTGTTCAGAAGGAAAGAAAGCACAGAGCCCCACATTTTATGTTGCCCTGGAGAGCTTGCAGAGCACTGGGGAAAAGCAGGCAGAGAATTCCCTGCTAGCACCTTCTCTGTGCCTGGGAAGCAAAAGTGTTCACATTGCTTCGCAGAATCGCGTTTGTGCAGAAAACACTAACACTTGTTCAGAAGGAAAGAAAGCACAGAGCCCCACATTTTAGGTTGCCCTGGAGAGCTTGCAGAGCACTGGGGAAAGGCAGGCAGAGAATTCCCTGCTAGCACCTTCTCTGTGCCTGGGAAGCAAAAGTGTTCACATTGCTTCGCAGAATCGCGTTTGTGCAGAAAACACTAACACTTGTTCAGAAGGAAAGAAAGCACAGAGCCCCACATTTTAGGTTGCCCTGGAGAGCTTGCAGAGCACTGGGGAAAAGCAGGCAGAGAATTCCCTGCTAGCACCTTCTCTGTGCCTGGGAAGCAAAAGTGTTCACATTGCTTCGCAGAATCGTGTTTGTGCAGAAAACACTAACACTTGTTCAGAAGGAAAGAAAGCACAGAGCCCCAGATTTTATGTTGCCCTGGAGAGCTTGCAGAGCACTGGGGAAAGGCAGGCAGAGAATTCCCTGCTAGCACCTTCTCTGTGCCTGGGAAGCAGAAGTGTTCACATTGCTTCGCAGAATCGCGTTTGTGCAGAAAACACTAACACTTGTTCAGAAGGAAAGAAAGCACAGAGCCCCAGATTTTATGTTGCCCTGGAGAGCTTGCAGAGCACTGGGGAAAAGCAGGCAGAGAATTCCCTGCTAGCACCTTCTCTGTGCCTGGGAAGCAAAAGTGTTCACATTGCTTCGCAGAATCGCGTTTGTGCAGAAAACACTAACACTTGTTCAGAAGGAAAGAAAGCACAGAGCCCCAGATTTTATGTTGCCCTGGAGAGCTTGCAGAGCACTGGGGAAAGGCAGGCAGAGAATTCCCTGCTAGCACCTTCTCTGTGCCTGGGAAGCAAAAGTGTTCACATTGCTTCGCAGAATCGCGTTTGTGCAGAAAACACTAACACTTGTTCAGAAGGAAAGAAAGCACAGAGCCCCAGATTTTATGTTGCCCTGCAGAGCTTGCAGAGCACTGGGGAAAAGCAGGCAGAGAATTCCCTGCTAGCACCTTCTCTGTGCCTGGGAAGCAAAAGTGTTCACATTGCTTCGCAGAATCGCGTTTGTGCAGAAAACACTAACACTTGTTCAGAAGGAAAGAAAGCACAGAGCCCCACATTTTATGTTGCCCTGGAGAGCTTGCAGAGCACTGGGGAAAAGCAGGCAGAGAATTCCCTGCTAGCACCTTCTCTGTGCCTGGGAAGCAAAAGTGTTCACATTGCTTCGCAGAATCGCGTTTGTGCAGAAAACACTAACACTTGTTCAGAAGGAAAGAAAGCACAGAGCCCCACATTTTATGTTGCCCTGGAGAGCTTGCAGAGCACTGGGGAAAGGCAGGCAGAGAATTCCCTGCTAGCACCTTCTCTGTGCCTGGGAAGCAGAAGTGTTCACATTGCTTCGCAGAATCGCGTTTGTGCAGAAAACACTAACACTTGTTCAGAAGGAAAGAAAGCACAGAGCCCCAGATTTTATGTTGCCCTGGAGAGCTTGCAGAGCACTGGGGAAAAGCAGGCAGAGAATTCCCTGCTAGCACCTTCTCTGTGCCTGGGAAGCAAAAGTGTTCACATTGCTTCGCAGAATCGCGTTTGTGCAGAAAACACTAACACTTGTTCAGAAGGAAAGAAAGCACAGAGCCCCAGATTTTATGTTGCCCTGGAGAGCTTGCAGAGCACTGGGGAAAGGCAGGCAGAGAATTCCCTGCTAGCACCTTCTCTGTGCCTGGGAAGCAAAAGTGTTCACATTGCTTCGCAGAATCGCGTTTGTGCAGAAAACACTAACACTTGTTCAGAAGGAAAGAAAGCACAGAGCCCCAGATTTTATGTTGCCCTGGAGAGCTTGCAGAGCACTGGGGAAAGGCAGGCAGAGAATTCCCTGCTAGCACCTTCTCTGTGCCTGGGAAGCAAAAGTGTTCACATTGCTTCGCAGAATCGCGTTTGTGCAGAAAACACTAACACTTGTTCAGAAGGAAAGAAAGCACAGAGCCCCAGATTTTATGTTGCCCTGCAGAGCTTGCAGAGCACTGGGGAAAAGCAGGCAGAGAATTCCCTGCTAGCACCTTCTCTGTGCCTGGGAAGCAAAAGTGTTCACATTGCTTCGCAGAATCGCGTTTGTGCAGAAAACACTAACACTTGTTCAGAAGGAAAGAAAGCACAGAGCCCCAGATTTTATGTTGCCCTGCAGAGCTTGCAGAGCACTGGGGAAAGGCAGGCAGAGAATTCCCTGCTAGCACCTTCTCTGTGCCTGGGAAGCACAAGTGTTCACATTGCTTCGCGGAATCGCCTTTGTGCAGAAAACACTAACACTTGTTCAGAAGGAAAGAAAGCACAGAGCCCCAGATTTTATGTTGCCCTGGAGAGCTTGCAGAGCACTGGGGAAAGGCAGGCAGAGAATTCCCTGCTAGCACCTTCCCTGTGCCTGGGAAGCAAAAGTGTTCACATTGCTTCGCAGAATCGCGTTTGTGCAGAAAACACTAACACTTGTTCAGAAGGAAAGAAAGCACAGAGCCCCAGATTTTATGTTGCCCTGGAGAGCTTGCAGAGCACTGGGGAAAGGCAGGCAGAGAATTCCCTGCTAGCACCTTCTCTGTGCCTGGGAAGCACAAGTGTTCACATTGCTTCGCAGAATCGCCTTTGTGCAGAAAACACTAACACTTGTTCAGAAGGAAAGAAAGCACAGAGCCCCAGATTTTATGTTGCCCTGCAGAGCTTGCAGAGCACTGGGGAAAGGCAGGCAGAGAATTCCCTGCTAGCACCTTCTCTGTGCCTGGGAAGGAGAAGTGTTCACATTGCTTCGCAGAATCGCGTTTGTGCAGAAAACACTAACACTTGTTCAGAAGGAAAGAAAGCACAGAGCCCCACATTTTATGTTGCCCTGGAGAGCTTGCAGAGCACTGGGGAAAGGCAGGCAGAGAATTCCCTGCTAGCACCTTCTCTGTGCCTGGGAAGCACAAGTGTTCACATTGCTTCGCAGAATCGCATTTGTGCAGAAAACACTAACACTTGTTCAGAAGGAAAGAAAGCACAGAGCCCCAGATTTTATGTTGCCCTGGAGAGCTTGCAGAGCACTGGGGAAAGGCAGGCAGAGAATTCCCTGCTAGCACCTTCTCTGTGCCTGGGAAGCAAAAGTGTTCACATTGCTTCGCAGAATCGCGTTTGTGCAGAAAACACTAACACTTGTTCAGAAGGAAAGAAAGCACAGAGCCCCACATTTTATGTTGCCCTGGAGAGCTTGCAGAGCACTGGGGAAAAGCAGGCAGAGAATTCCCTGCTAGCACCTTCTCTGTGCCTGGGAAGCAAAAGTGTTCACATTGCTTCGCAGAATCGCGTTTGTGCAGAAAACACTAACACTTGTTCAGAAGGAAAGAAAGCACAGAGCCCCAGATTTTATGTTGCCCTGGAGAGCTTGCAGAGCACTGGGGAAAAGCAGGCAGAGAATTCCCTGCTAGCACCTTCTCTGTGCCTGGGAAGCACAAGTGTTCACATTGCTTCGCAGAATCGCCTTTGTGCAGAAAACACTAACACTTGTTCAGAAGGAAAGAAAGCACAGAGCCCCAGATTTTATGTTGCCCTGGAGAGCTTGCAGAGCACTGGGGAAAAGCAGGCAGAGAATTCCCTGCTAGCACCTTCTCTGTGCCTGGGAAGCAAAAGTGTTCACATTGCTTCGCAGAATCGTGTTTGTGCAGAAAACACTAACACTTGTTCAGAAGGAAAGAAAGCACAGAGCCCCAGATTTTATGTTGCCCTGGAGAGCTTGCAGAGCACTGGGGAAAGGCAGGCAGAGAATTCCCTGCTAGCACCTTCTCTGTGCCTGGGAAGCAGAAGTGTTCACATTGCTTCGCAGAATCGCGTTTGTGCAGAAAACACTAACACTTGTTCAGAAGGAAAGAAAGCACAGAGCCCCAGATTTTATGTTGCCCTGGAGAGCTTGCAGAGCACTGGGGAAAAGCAGGCAGAGAATTCCCTGCTAGCACCTTCTCTGTGCCTGGGAAGCAAAAGTGTTCACATTGCTTCGCAGAATCGCGTTTGTGCAGAAAACACTAACACTTGTTCAGAAGGAAAGAAAGCACAGAGCCCCAGATTTTATGTTGCCCTGGAGAGCTTGCAGAGCACTGGGGAAAGGCAGGCAGAGAATTCCCTGCTAGCACCTTCTCTGTGCCTGGGAAGCAAAAGTGTTCACATTGCTTCGCAGAATCGCGTTTGTGCAGAAAACACTAACACTTGTTCAGAAGGAAAGAAAGCACAGAGCCCCAGATTTTATGTTGCCCTGCAGAGCTTGCAGAGCACTGGGGAAAAGCAGGCAGAGAATTCCCTGCTAGCACCTTCTCTGTGCCTGGGAAGCAAAAGTGTTCACATTGCTTCGCAGAATCGCGTTTGTGCAGAAAACACTAACACTTGTTCAGAAGGAAAGAAAGCACAGAGCCCCACATTTTATGTTGCCCTGGAGAGCTTGCAGAGCACTGGGGAAAAGCAGGCAGAGAATTCCCTGCTAGCACCTTCTCTGTGCCTGGGAAGCAAAAGTGTTCACATTGCTTCGCAGAATCGCGTTTGTGCAGAAAACACTAACACTTGTTCAGAAGGAAAGAAAGCACAGAGCCCCAGATTTTATGTTGCCCTGGAGAGCTTGCAGAGCACTGGGGAAAGGCAGGCAGAGAATTCCCTGCTAGCACCTTCTCTGTGCCTGGGAAGCAGAAGTGTTCACATTGCTTCGCAGAATCGCGTTTGTGCAGAAAACACTAACACTTGTTCAGAAGGAAAGAAAGCACAGAGCCCCAGATTTTATGTTGCCCTGGAGAGCTTGCAGAGCACTGGGGAAAAGCAGGCAGAGAATTCCCTGCTAGCACCTTCTCTGTGCCTGGGAAGCAAAAGTGTTCACATTGCTTCGCAGAATCGCGTTTGTGCAGAAAACACTAACACTTGTTCAGAAGGAAAGAAAGCACAGAGCCCCAGATTTTATGTTGCCCTGGAGAGCTTGCAGAGCACTGGGGAAAGGCAGGCAGAGAATTCCCTGCTAGCACCTTCTCTGTGCCTGGGAAGCAAAAGTGTTCACATTGCTTCGCAGAATCGCGTTTGTGCAGAAAACACTAACACTTGTTCAGAAGGAAAGAAAGCACAGAGCCCCAGATTTTATGTTGCCCTGGAGAGCTTGCAGAGCACTGGGGAAAGGCAGGCAGAGAATTCCCTGCTAGCACCTTCTCTGTGCCTGGGAAGCAAAAGTGTTCACATTGCTTCGCAGAATCGCGTTTGTGCAGAAAACACTAACACTTGTTCAGAAGGAAAGAAAGCACAGAGCCCCAGATTTTATGTTGCCCTGCAGAGCTTGCAGAGCACTGGGGAAAAGCAGGCAGAGAATTCCCTGCTAGCACCTTCTCTGTGCCTGGGAAGCAAAAGTGTTCACATTGCTTCGCAGAATCGCGTTTGTGCAGAAAACACTAACACTTGTTCAGAAGGAAAGAAAGCACAGAGCCCCAGATTTTATGTTGCCCTGCAGAGCTTGCAGAGCACTGGGGAAAGGCAGGCAGAGAATTCCCTGCTAGCACCTTCTCTGTGCCTGGGAAGCACAAGTGTTCACATTGCTTCGCGGAATCGCCTTTGTGCAGAAAACACTAACACTTGTTCAGAAGGAAAGAAAGCACAGAGCCCCAGATTTTATGTTGCCCTGGAGAGCTTGCAGAGCACTGGGGAAAGGCAGGCAGAGAATTCCCTGCTAGCACCTTCCCTGTGCCTGGGAAGCAAAAGTGTTCACATTGCTTCGCAGAATCGCGTTTGTGCAGAAAACACTAACACTTGTTCAGAAGGAAAGAAAGCACAGAGCCCCACATTTTATGTTGCCCTGGAGAGCTTGCAGAGCACTGGGGAAAGGCAGGCAGAGAATTCCCTGCTAGCACCTTCTCTGTGCCTGGGAAGCACAAGTGTTCACATTGCTTCGCAGAATCGCCTTTGTGCAGAAAACACTAACACTTGTTCAGAAGGAAAGAAAGCACAGAGCCCCAGATTTTATGTTGCCCTGCAGAGCTTGCAGAGCACTGGGGAAAGGCAGGCAGAGAATTCCCTGCTAGCACCTTCTCTGTGCCTGGGAAGGAGAAGTGTTCACATTGCTTCGCAGAATCGCGTTTGTGCAGAAAACACTAACACTTGTTCAGAAGGAAAGAAAGCACAGAGCCCCACATTTTATGTTGCCCTGGAGAGCTTGCAGAGCACTGGGGAAAGGCAGGCAGAGAATTCCCTGCTAGCACCTTCTCTGTGCCTGGGAAGCACAAGTGTTCACATTGCTTCGCAGAATCGCATTTGTGCAGAAAACACTAACACTTGTTCAGAAGGAAAGAAAGCACAGAGCCCCAGATTTTATGTTGCCCTGGAGAGCTTGCAGAGCACTGGGGAAAGGCAGGCAGAGAATTCCCTGCTAGCACCTTCTCTGTGCCTGGGAAGCAAAAGTGTTCACATTGCTTCGCAGAATCGCGTTTGTGCAGAAAACACTAACACTTGTTCAGAAGGAAAGAAAGCACAGAGCCCCACATTTTATGTTGCCCTGGAGAGCTTGCAGAGCACTGGGGAAAAGCAGGCAGAGAATTCCCTGCTAGCACCTTCTCTGTGCCTGGGAAGCAAAAGTGTTCACATTGCTTCGCAGAATCGCGTTTGTGCAGAAAACACTAACACTTGTTCAGAAGGAAAGAAAGCACAGAGCCCCAGATTTTATGTTGCCCTGGAGAGCTTGCAGAGCACTGGGGAAAAGCAGGCAGAGAATTCCCTGCTAGCACCTTCTCTGTGCCTGGGAAGCACAAGTGTTCACATTGCTTCGCAGAATCGCCTTTGTGCAGAAAACACTAACACTTGTTCAGAAGGAAAGAAAGCACAGAGCCCCACATTTTATGTTGCCCTGGAGAGCTTGCAGAGCACTGGGGAAAGGCAGGCAGAGAATTCCCTGCTAGCACCTTCTCTGTGCCTGGGAAGCAAAAGTGTTCACATTGCTTCGCAGAATCGCGTTTGTGCAGAAAACACTAACACTTGTTCAGAAGGAAAGAAAGCACAGAGCCCCAGATTTTATGTTGCCCTGGAGAGCTTGCAGAGCACTGGGGAAAGGCAGGCAGAGAATTCCCTGCTAGCACCTTCTCTGTGCCTGGGAAGCACAAGTGTTCACATTGCTTCGCAGAATCGCCTTTGTGCAGAAAACACTAACACTTGTTCAGAAGGAAAGAAAGCACAGAGCCCCACATTTTATGTTGCCCTGGAGAGCTTGCAGAGCACTGGGGAAAGGCAGGCAGAGAATTCCCTGCTAGCACCTTCTCTGTGCCTGGGAAGCAAAAGTGTTCACATTGCTTCGCAGAATCGCGTTTGTGCAGAAAACACTAACACTTGTTCAGAAGGAAAGAAAGCACAGAGCCCCACATTTTATGTTGCCCTGGAGAGCTTGCAGAGCACTGGGGAAAAGCAGGCAGAGAATTCCCTGCTAGCACCTTCTCTGTGCCTGGGAAGCAAAAGTGTTCACATTGCTTCGCAGAATCGCGTTTGTGCAGAAAACACTAACACTTGTTCAGAAGGAAAGAAAGCACAGAGCCCCAGATTTTATGTTGCCCTGGAGAGCTTGCAGAGCACTGGGGAAAGGCAGGCAGAGAATTCCCTGCTAGCACCTTCTCTGTGCCTGGGAAGCAAAAGTGTTCACATTGCTTCGCAGAATCGCGTTTGTGCAGAAAACACTAACACTTGTTCAGAAGGAAAGAAAGCACAGAGCCCCACATTTTATGTTGCCCTGGAGAGCTTGCAGAGCACTGGGGAAAAGCAGGCAGAGAATTCCCTGCTAGCACCTTCTCTGTGCCTGGGAAGCAAAAGTGTTCACATTGCTTCGCAGAATCGCGTTTGTGCAGAAAACACTAACACTTGTTCAGAAGGAAAGAAAGCACAGAGCCCCACATTTTATGTTGCCCTGGAGAGCTTGCAGAGCACTGGGGAAAGGCAGGCAGAGAATTCCCTGCTAGCACCTTCCCTGTGCCTGGGAAGCAGAAGTGTTCACATTGCTTCGCAGAATCGCGTTTGTGCAGAAAACACTAACACTTGTTCAGAAGGAAAGAAAGCACAGAGCCCCAGATTTTATGTTGCCCTGGAGAGCTTGCAGAGCACTGGGGAAAAGCAGGCAGAGAATTCCCTGCTAGCACCTTCTCTGTGCCTGGGAAGCAAAAGTGTTCACATTGCTTCGCAGAATCGCGTTTGTGCAGAAAACACTAACACTTGTTCAGAAGGAAAGAAAGCACAGAGCCCCACATTTTATGTTGCCCTGGAGAGCTTGCAGAGCACTGGGGAAAAGCAGGCAGAGAATTCCCTGCTAGCACCTTCTCTGTGCCTGGGAAGCAAAAGTGTTCACATTGCTTCGCAGAATCGCGTTTGTGCAGAAAACACTAACACTTGTTCAGAAGGAAAGAAAGCACAGAGCCCCACATTTTAGGTTGCCCTGGAGAGCTTGCAGAGCACTGGGGAAAGGCAGGCAGAGAATTCCCTGCTAGCACCTTCTCTGTGCCTGGGAAGCAAAAGTGTTCACATTGCTTCGCAGAATCGCGTTTGTGCAGAAAACACTAACACTTGTTCAGAAGGAAAGAAAGCACAGAGCCCCACATTTTAGGTTGCCCTGGAGAGCTTGCAGAGCACTGGGGAAAAGCAGGCAGAGAATTCCCTGCTAGCACCTTCTCTGTGCCTGGGAAGCAAAAGTGTTCACATTGCTTCGCAGAATCGTGTTTGTGCAGAAAACACTAACACTTGTTCAGAAGGAAAGAAAGCACAGAGCCCCAGATTTTATGTTGCCCTGGAGAGCTTGCAGAGCACTGGGGAAAGGCAGGCAGAGAATTCCCTGCTAGCACCTTCTCTGTGCCTGGGAAGCAGAAGTGTTCACATTGCTTCGCAGAATCGCGTTTGTGCAGAAAACACTAACACTTGTTCAGAAGGAAAGAAAGCACAGAGCCCCAGATTTTATGTTGCCCTGGAGAGCTTGCAGAGCACTGGGGAAAAGCAGGCAGAGAATTCCCTGCTAGCACCTTCTCTGTGCCTGGGAAGCAAAAGTGTTCACATTGCTTCGCAGAATCGCGTTTGTGCAGAAAACACTAACACTTGTTCAGAAGGAAAGAAAGCACAGAGCCCCAGATTTTATGTTGCCCTGGAGAGCTTGCAGAGCACTGGGGAAAGGCAGGCAGAGAATTCCCTGCTAGCACCTTCTCTGTGCCTGGGAAGCAAAAGTGTTCACATTGCTTCGCAGAATCGCGTTTGTGCAGAAAACACTAACACTTGTTCAGAAGGAAAGAAAGCACAGAGCCCCAGATTTTATGTTGCCCTGCAGAGCTTGCAGAGCACTGGGGAAAAGCAGGCAGAGAATTCCCTGCTAGCACCTTCTCTGTGCCTGGGAAGCAAAAGTGTTCACATTGCTTCGCAGAATCGCGTTTGTGCAGAAAACACTAACACTTGTTCAGAAGGAAAGAAAGCACAGAGCCCCACATTTTATGTTGCCCTGGAGAGCTTGCAGAGCACTGGGGAAAAGCAGGCAGAGAATTCCCTGCTAGCACCTTCTCTGTGCCTGGGAAGCAAAAGTGTTCACATTGCTTCGCAGAATCGCGTTTGTGCAGAAAACACTAACACTTGTTCAGAAGGAAAGAAAGCACAGAGCCCCAGATTTTATGTTGCCCTGGAGAGCTTGCAGAGCACTGGGGAAAGGCAGGCAGAGAATTCCCTGCTAGCACCTTCTCTGTGCCTGGGAAGCAGAAGTGTTCACATTGCTTCGCAGAATCGCGTTTGTGCAGAAAACACTAACACTTGTTCAGAAGGAAAGAAAGCACAGAGCCCCAGATTTTATGTTGCCCTGGAGAGCTTGCAGAGCACTGGGGAAAAGCAGGCAGAGAATTCCCTGCTAGCACCTTCTCTGTGCCTGGGAAGCAAAAGTGTTCACATTGCTTCGCAGAATCACGTTTGTGCAGAAAACACTAACACTTGTTCAGAAGGAAAGAAAGCACAGAGCCCCAGATTTTATGTTGCCCTGGAGAGCTTGCAGAGCACTGGGGAAAGGCAGGCAGAGAATTCCCTGCTAGCACCTTCTCTGTGCCTGGGAAGCAAAAGTGTTCACATTGCTTCGCAGAATCGCGTTTGTGCAGAAAACACTAACACTTGTTCAGAAGGAAAGAAAGCACAGAGCCCCAGATTTTATGTTGCCCTGGAGAGCTTGCAGAGCACTGGGGAAAGGCAGGCAGAGAATTCCCTGCTAGCACCTTCTCTGTGCCTGGGAAGCAAAAGTGTTCACATTGCTTCGCAGAATCGCGTTTGTGCAGAAAACACTAACACTTGTTCAGAAGGAAAGAAAGCACAGAGCCCCAGATTTTATGTTGCCCTGCAGAGCTTGCAGAGCACTGGGGAAAAGCAGGCAGAGAATTCCCTGCTAGCACCTTCTCTGTGCCTGGGAAGCAAAAGTGTTCACATTGCTTCGCAGAATCGCGTTTGTGCAGAAAACACTAACACTTGTTCAGAAGGAAAGAAAGCACAGAGCCCCAGATTTTATGTTGCCCTGCAGAGCTTGCAGAGCACTGGGGAAAGGCAGGCAGAGAATTCCCTGCTAGCACCTTCTCTGTGCCTGGGAAGCACAAGTGTTCACATTGCTTCGCGGAATCGCCTTTGTGCAGAAAACACTAACACTTGTTCAGAAGGAAAGAAAGCACAGAGCCCCAGATTTTATGTTGCCCTGCAGAGCTTGCAGAGCACTGGGGAAAGGCAGGCAGAGAATTCCCTGCTAGCACCTTCCCTGTGCCTGGGAAGCAAAAGTGTTCACATTGCTTCGCAGAATCGCGTTTGTGCAGAAAACACTAACACTTGTTCAGAAGGAAAGAAAGCACAGAGCCCCAGATTTTATGTTGCCCTGGAGAGCTTGCAGAGCACTGGGGAAAGGCAGGCAGAGAATTCCCTGCTAGCACCTTCTCTGTGCCTGGGAAGCACAAGTGTTCACATTGCTTCGCAGAATCGCGTTTGTGCAGAAAACACTAACACTTGTTCAGAAGGAAAGAAAGCACAGAGCCCCAGATTTTATGTTGCCCTGGAGAGCTTGCAGAGCACTGGGGAAAAGCAGGCAGAGAATTCCCTGCTAGCACCTTCTCTGTGCCTGGGAAGCAAAAGTGTTCACATTGCTTCGCAGAATCGCGTTTGTGCAGAAAACACTAACACTTGTTCAGAAGGAAAGAAAGCACAGAGCCCCAGATTTTATGTTGCCCTGCAGAGCTTGCAGAGCACTGGGGAAAAGCAGGCAGAGAATTCCCTGCTAGCACCTTCTCTGTGCCTGGGAAGCAAAAGTGTTCACATTGCTTCGCAGAATCGCGTTTGTGCAGAAAACACTAACACTTGTTCAGAAGGAAAGAAAGCACAGAGCCCCAGATTTTATGTTGCCCTGGAGAGCTTGCAGAGCACTGGGGAAAGGCAGGCAGAGAATTCCCTGCTAGCACCTTCTCTGTGCCTGGGAAGCAAAAGTGTTCACATTGCTTCGCAGAATCGTGTTTGTGCAGAAAACACTAACACTTGTTCAGAAGGAAAGAAAGCACAGAGCCCCAGATTTTATGTTGCCCTGGAGAGCTTGCAGAGCACTGGGGAAAAGCAGGCAGAGAATTCCCTGCTAGCACCTTCTCTGTGCCTGGGAAGCAAAAGTGTTCACATTGCTTCGCAGAATCGCGTTTGTGCAGAAAACACTAACACTTGTTCAGAAGGAAAGAAAGCACAGAGCCCCAGATTTTATGTTGCCCTGGAGAGCTTGCAGAGCACTGGGGAAAGGCAGGCAGAGAATTCCCTGCTAGCACCTTCTCTGTGCCTGGGAAGCAAAAGTGTTCACATTGCTTCGCAGAATCGCGTTTGTGCAGAAAACACTAACACTTGTTCAGAAGGAAAGAAAGCACAGAGCCCCAGATTTTATGTTGCCCTGGAGAGCTTGCAGAGCACTGGGGAAAGGCAGGCAGAGAATTCCCTGCTAGCACCTTCTCTGTGCCTGGGAAGCAAAAGTGTTCACATTGCTTCGCAGAATCGCGTTTGTGCAGAAAACACTAACACTTGTTCAGAAGGAAAGAAAGCACAGAGCCCCAGATTTTATGTTGCCCTGCAGAGCTTGCAGAGCACTGGGGAAAAGCAGGCAGAGAATTCCCTGCTAGCACCTTCTCTGTGCCTGGGAAGCAAAAGTGTTCACATTGCTTCGCAGAATCGCGTTTGTGCAGAAAACACTAACACTTGTTCAGAAGGAAAGAAAGCACAGAGCCCCAGATTTTATGTTGCCCTGCAGAGCTTGCAGAGCACTGGGGAAAGGCAGGCAGAGAATTCCCTGCTAGCACCTTCTCTGTGCCTGGGAAGCACAAGTGTTCACATTGCTTCGCGGAATCGCCTTTGTGCAGAAAACACTAACACTTGTTCAGAAGGAAAGAAAGCACAGAGCCCCAGATTTTATGTTGCCCTGCAGAGCTTGCAGAGCACTGGGGAAAGGCAGGCAGAGAATTCCCTGCTAGCACCTTCCCTGTGCCTGGGAAGCAAAAGTGTTCACATTGCTTCGCAGAATCGCGTTTGTGCAGAAAACACTAACACTTGTTCAGAAGGAAAGAAAGCACAGAGCCCCAGATTTTATGTTGCCCTGGAGAGCTTGCAGAGCACTGGGGAAAGGCAGGCAGAGAATTCCCTGCTAGCACCTTCTCTGTGCCTGGGAAGCACAAGTGTTCACATTGCTTCGCAGAATCGCGTTTGTGCAGAAAACACTAACACTTGTTCAGAAGGAAAGAAAGCACAGAGCCCCAGATTTTATGTTGCCCTGGAGAGCTTGCAGAGCACTGGGGAAAGGCAGGCAGAGAATTCCCTGCTAGCACCTTCTCTGTGCCTGGGAAGCACAAGTGTTCACATTGCTTCGCAGAATCGCGTTTGTGCAGAAAACACTAACACTTGTTCAGAAGGAAAGAAAGCACAGAGCCCCAGATTTTATGTTGCCCTGGAGAGCTTGCAGAGCACTGGGGAAAAGCAGGCAGAGAATTCCCTGCTAGCACCTTCTCTGTGCCTGGGAAGCAAAAGTGTTCACATTGCTTCGCAGAATCGCGTTTGTGCAGAAAACACTAACACTTGTTCAGAAGGAAAGAAAGCACAGAGCCCCAGATTTTATGTTGCCCTGGAGAGCTTGCAGAGCACTGGGGAAAGGCAGGCAGAGAATTCCCTGCTAGCACCTTCTCTGTGCCTGGGAAGCAGAAGTGTTCACATTGCTTCGCAGAATCGCGTTTGTGCAGAAAACACTAACACTTGTTCAGAAGGAAAGAAAGCACAGAGCCCCACATTTTATGTTGCCCTGGAGAGCTTGCAGAGCACTGGGGAAAGGCAGGCAGAGAATTCCCTGCTAGCACCTTCTCTGTGCCTGGGAAGCAAAAGTGTTCACATTGCTTCGCAGAATCGCGTTTGTGCAGAAAACACTAACACTTGTTCAGAAGGAAAGAAAGCACAGAGCCCCAGATTTTATGTTGCCCTGGAGAGCTTGCAGAGCACTGGGGAAAGGCAGGCAGAGAATTCCCTGCTAGCACCTTCTCTGTGCCTGGGAAGGAGAAGTGTTCACATTGCTTCGCAGAATCGCCTTTGTGCAGAAAACACTAACACTTGTTCAGAAGGAAAGAAAGCACAGAGCCCCAGATTTTATGTTGCCCTGGAGAGCTTGCAGAGCACTGGGGAAAGGCAGGCAGAGAATTCCCTGCTAGCACCTTCTCTGTGCCTGGGAAGCAAAAGTGTTCACATTGCTTCGCAGAATCGCGTTTGTGCAGAAAACACTAACACTTGTTCAGAAGGAAAGAAAGCACAGAGCCCCACATTTTATGTTGCCCTGGAGAGCTTGCAGAGCACTGGGGAAAAGCAGGCAGAGAATTCCCTGCTAGCACCTTCTCTGTGCCTGGGAAGCAAAAGTGTTCACATTGCTTCGCAGAATCGCGTTTGTGCAGAAAACACTAACACTTGTTCAGAAGGAAAGAAAGCACAGAGCCCCAGATTTTATGTTGCCCTGCAGAGCTTGCAGAGCACTGGGGAAAGGCAGGCAGAGAATTCCCTGCTAGCACCTTCTCTGTGCCTGGGAAGCACAAGTGTTCACATTGCTTCGCGGAATCGCCTTTGTGCAGAAAACACTAACACTTGTTCAGAAGGAAAGAAAGCACAGAGCCCCAGATTTTATGTTGCCCTGCAGAGCTTGCAGAGCACTGGGGAAAGGCAGGCAGAGAATTCCCTGCTAGCACCTTCCCTGTGCCTGGGAACCAAAAGTGTTCACATTGCTTCGCAGAATCGCGTTTGTGCAGAAAACACTAACACTTGTTCAGAAGGAAAGAAAGCACAGAGCCCCAGATTTTATGTTGCCCTGGAGAGCTTGCAGAGCACTGGGGAAAGGCAGGCAGAGAATTCCCTGCTAGCACCTTCTCTGTGCCTGGGAAGCACAAGTGTTCACATTGCTTCGCAGAATCGCGTTTGTGCAGAAAACACTAACACTTGTTCAGAAGGAAAGAAAGCACAGAGCCCCAGATTTTATGTTGCCCTGGAGAGCTTGCAGAGCACTGGGGAAAAGCAGGCAGAGAATTCCCTGCTAGCACCTTCTCTGTGCCTGGGAAGCAAAAGTGTTCACATTGCTTCGCAGAATCGCGTTTGTGCAGAAAACACTAACACTTGTTCAGAAGGAAAGAAAGCACAGAGCCCCAGATTTTATGTTGCCCTGGAGAGCTTGCAGAGCACTGGGGAAAAGCAGGCAGAGAATTCCCTGCTAGCACCTTCTCTGTGCCTGGGAAGCAAAAGTGTTCACATTGCTTCGCAGAATCGCGTTTGTGCAGAAAACACTAACACTTGTTCAGAAGGAAAGAAAGCACAGAGCCCCAGATTTTATGTTGCCCTGGAGAGCTTGCAGAGCACTGGGGAAAGGCAGGCAGAGAATTCCCTGCTAGCACCTTCTCTGTGCCTGGGAAGCAAAAGTGTTCACATTGCTTCGCAGAATCGTGTTTGTGCAGAAAACACTAACACTTGTTCAGAAGGAAAGAAAGCACAGAGCCCCAGATTTTATGTTGCCCTGGAGAGCTTGCAGAGCACTGGGGAAAAGCAGGCAGAGAATTCCCTGCTAGCACCTTCTCTGTGCCTGGGAAGCAAAAGTGTTCACATTGCTTCGCAGAATCGCGTTTGTGCAGAAAACACTAACACTTGTTCAGAAGGAAAGAAAGCACAGAGCCCCAGATTTTATGTTGCCCTGGAGAGCTTGCAGAGCACTGGGGAAAAGCAGGCAGAGAATTCCCTGCTAGCACCTTCTCTGTGCCTGGGAAGCAAAAGTGTTCACATTGCTTCGCAGAATCGCGTTTGTGCAGAAAACACTAACACTTGTTCAGAAGGAAAGAAAGCACAGAGCCCCAGATTTTATGTTGCCCTGGAGAGCTTGCAGAGCACTGGGGAAAGGCAGGCAGAGAATTCCCTGCTAGCACCTTCTCTGTGCCTGGGAAGCACAAGTGTTCACATTGCTTCGCAGAATCGCATTTGTGCAGAAAACACTAACACTTGTTCAGAAGGAAAGAAAGCACAGAGCCCCAGATTTTATGTTGCCCTGGAGAGCTTGCAGAGCACTGGGGAAAGGCAGGCAGAGAATTCCCTGCTAGCACCTTCTCTGTGCCTGGGAAGCAAAAGTGTTCACATTGCTTCGCAGAATCGCGTTTGTGCAGAAAACACTAACACTTGTTCAGAAGGAAAGAAAGCACAGAGCCCCAGATTTTATGTTGCCCTGGAGAGCTTGCAGAGCACTGGGGAAAGGCAGGCAGAGAATTCCCTGCTAGCACCTTCTCTGTGCCTGGGAAGGAGAAGTGTTCACATTGCTTCGCAGAATCGCCTTTGTGCAGAAAACACTAACACTTGTTCAGAAGGAAAGAAAGCACAGAGCCCCAGATTTTATGTTGCCCTGGAGAGCTTGCAGAGCACTGGGGAAAGGCAGGCAGAGAATTCCCTGCTAGCACCTTCTCTGTGCCTGGGAAGCAAAAGTGTTCACATTGCTTCGCAGAATCGCGTTTGTGCAGAAAACACTAACACTTGTTCAGAAGGAAAGAAAGCACAGAGCCCCAGATTTTATGTTGCCCTGGAGAGCTTGCAGAGCACTGGGGAAAAGCAGGCAGAGAATTCCCTGCTAGCACCTTCTCTGTGCCTGGGAAGCAAAAGTGTTCACATTGCTTCGCAGAATCGTGTTTGTGCAGAAAACACTAACACTTGTTCAGAAGGAAAGAAAGCACAGAGCCCCAGATTTTATGTTGCCCTGGAGAGCTTGCAGAGCACTGGGGAAAGGCAGGCAGAGAATTCCCTGCTAGCACCTTCTCTGTGCCTGGGAAGCACAAGTGTTCACATTGCTTCGCAGAATCGCATTTGTGCAGAAAACACTAACACTTGTTCAGAAGGAAAGAAAGCACAGAGCCCCAGATTTTATGTTGCCCTGGAGAGCTTGCAGAGCACTGGGGAAAGGCAGGCAGAGAATTCCCTGCTAGCACCTTCTCTGTGCCTGGGAAGGAGAAGTGTTCACATTGCTTCGCAGAATCGCGTTTGTGCAGAAAACACTAACACTTGTTCAGAAGGAAAGAAAGCACAGAGCCCCAGATTTTATGTTGCCCTGCAGAGCTTGCAGAGCACTGGGGAAAGGCAGGCAGAGAATTCCCTGCTAGCACCTTCTCTGTGCCTGGGAAGCAAAAGTGTTCACATTGCTTCGCAGAATCGCGTTTGTGCAGAAAACACTAACACTTGTTCAGAAGGAAAGAAAGCACAGAGCCCCAGATTTTATGTTGCCCTGGAGAGCTTGCAGAGCACTGGGGAAAGGCAGGCAGAGAATTCCCTGCTAGCACCTTCTCTGTGCCTGGGAAGCACAAGTGTTCACATTGCTTCGCAGAATCGCGTTTGTGCAGAAAACACTAACACTTGTTCAGAAGGAAAGAAAGCACAGAGCCCCAGATTTTATGTTGCCCTGCAGAGCTTGCAGAGCACTGGGGAAAGGCAGGCAGAGAATTCCCTGCTAGCACCTTCTCTGTGCCTGGGAAGCAAAAGTGTTCACATTGCTTCGCAGAATCGCGTTTGTGCAGAAAACACTAACACTTGTTCAGAAGGAAAGAAAGCACAGAGCCCCAGATTTTATGTTGCCCTGGAGAGCTTGCAGAGCACTGGGGAAAGGCAGGCAGAGAATTCCCTGCTAGCACCTTCTCTGTGCCTGGGAAGCACAAGTGTTCACATTGCTTCGCAGAATCGCCTTTGTGCAGAAAACACTAACACTTGTTCAGAAGGAAAGAAAGCACAGAGCCCCACATTTTATGTTGCCCTGGAGAGCTTGCAGAGCACTGGGGAAAGGCAGGCAGAGAATTCCCTGCTAGCACCTTCTCTGTGCCTGGGAAGCAAAAGTGTTCACATTGCTTCGCAGAATCGCGTTTGTGCAGAAAACACTAACACTTGTTCAGAAGGAAAGAAAGCACAGAGCCCCACATTTTATGTTGCCCTGGAGAGCTTGCAGAGCACTGGGGAAAGGCAGGCAGAGAATTCCCTGCTAGCACCTTCTCTGTGCCTGGGAAGCAAAAGTGTTCACATTGCTTCGCAGAATCGTGTTTGTGCAGAAAACACTAACACTTGTTCAGAAGGAAAGAAAGCACAGAGCCCCAGATTTTATGTTGCCCTGGAGAGCTTGCAGAGCACTGGGGAAAGGCAGGCAGAGAATTCCCTGCTAGCACCTTCTCTGTGCCTGGGAAGCAAAAGTGTTCACATTGCTTCGCAGAATCGCCTTTGTGCAGAAAACACTAACACTTGTTCAGAAGGAAAGAAAGCACAGAGCCCCACATTTTATGTTGCCCTGGAGAGCTTGCAGAGCACTGGGGAAAGGCAGGCAGAGAATTCCCTGCTAGCACCTTCTCTGTGCCTGGGAAGCAGAAGTGTTCACATTGCTTCGCAGAATCGCGTTTGTGCAGAAAACACTAACACTTGTTCAGAAGGAAAGAAAGCACAGAGCCCCACATTTTATGTTGCCCTGGAGAGCTTGCAGAGCACTGGGGAAAAGCAGGCAGAGAATTCCCTGCTAGCACCTTCTCTGTGCCTGGGAAGCACAAGTGTTCACATTGCTTCGCAGAATCGCGTTTGTGCAGAAAACACTAACACTTGTTCAGAAGGAAAGAAAGCACAGAGCCCCAGATTTTATGTTGCCCTGCAGAGCTTGCAGAGCACTGGGGAAAGGCAGGCAGAGAATTCCCTGCTAGCACCTTCTCTGTGCCTGGGAAGCAAAAGTGTTCACATTGCTTCGCAGAATCGCGTTTGTGCAGAAAACACTAACACTTGTTCAGAAGGAAAGAAAGCACAGAGCCCCACATTTTATGTTGCCCTGGAGAGCTTGCAGAGCACTGGGGAAAAGCAGGCAGAGAATTCCCTGCTAGCACCTTCTCTGTGCCTGGGAAGCAAAAGTGTTCACATTGCTTCGCAGAATCGCGTTTGTGCAGAAAACACTAACACTTGTTCAGAAGGAAAGAAAGCACAGAGCCCCAGATTTTATGTTGCCCTGGAGAGCTTGCAGAGCACTGGGGAAAGGCAGGCAGAGAATTCCCTGCTAGCACCTTCTCTGTGCCTGGGAAGCAGAAGTGTTCACATTGCTTCGCAGAATCGCGTTTGTGCAGAAAACACTAACACTTGTTCAGAAGGAAAGAAAGCACAGAGCCCCACATTTTATGTTGCCCTGGAGAGCTTGCAGAGCACTGGGGAAAAGCAGGCAGAGAATTCCCTGCTAGCACCTTCTCTGTGCCTGGGAAGCAAAAGTGTTCACATTGCTTCGCAGAATCGCGTTTGTGCAGAAAACACTAACACTTGTTCAGAAGGAAAGAAAGCACAGAGCCCCAGATTTTATGTTGCCCTGGAGAGCTTGCAGAGCACTGGGGAAAAGCAGGCAGAGAATTCCCTGCTAGCACCTTCTCTGTGCCTGGGAAGCACAAGTGTTCACATTGCTTCGCAGAATCGCGTTTGTGCAGAAAACACTAACACTTGTTCAGAAGGAAAGAAAGCACAGAGCCCCAGATTTTATGTTGCCCTGGAGAGCTTGCAGAGCACTGGGGAAAAGCAGGCAGAGAATTCCCTGCTAGCACCTTCTCTGTGCCTGGGAAGCAAAAGTGTTCACATTGCTTCGCAGAATCGCGTTTGTGCAGAAAACACTAACACTTGTTCAGAAGGAAAGAAAGCACAGAGCCCCAGATTTTATGTTGCCCTGGAGAGCTTGCAGAGCACTGGGGAAAGGCAGGCAGAGAATTCCCTGCTAGCACCTTCTCTGTGCCTGGGAAGCAAAAGTGTTCACATTGCTTCGCAGAATCGCGTTTGTGCAGAAAACACTAACACTTGTTCAGAAGGAAAGAAAGCACAGAGCCCCACATTTTATGTTGCCCTGGAGAGCTTGCAGAGCACTGGGGAAAAGCAGGCAGAGAATTCCCTGCTAGCACCTTCTCTGTGCCTGGGAAGCAAAAGTGTTCACATTGCTTCGCAGAATCGCGTTTGTGCAGAAAACACTAACACTTGTTCAGAAGGAAAGAAAGCACAGAGCCCCACATTTTATGTTGCCCTGCAGAGCTTGCAGAGCACTGGGGAAAGGCAGGCAGAGAATTCCCTGCTAGCACCTTCTCTGTGCCTGGGAAGCACAAGTGTTCACATTGCTTCGCAGAATCGCGTTTGTGCAGAAAACACTAACACTTGTTCAGAAGGAAAGAAAGCACAGAGCCCCACATTTTATGTTGCCCTGGAGAGCTTGCAGAGCACTGGGGAAAGGCAGGCAGAGAATTCCCTGCTAGCACCTTCTCTGTGCCTGGGAAGCAAAAGTGTTCACATTGCTTCGCAGAATCGCGTTTGTGCAGAAAACACTAACACTTGTTCAGAAGGAAAGAAAGCACAGAGCCCCAGATTTTATGTTGCCCTGGAGAGCTTGCAGAGCACTGGGGAAAAGCAGGCAGAGAATTCCCTGCTAGCACCTTCTCTGTGCCTGGGAAGCAGAAGTGTTCACATTGCTTCGCAGAATCGCGTTTGTGCAGAAAATACTAACACTTGTTCAGAAGGAAAGAAAGCACAGAGCCCCACATTTTATGTTGCCCTGGAGAGCTTGCAGAGCACTGGGGAAAAGCAGGCAGAGAATTCCCTGCTAGCACCTTCTCTGTGCCTGGGAAGCAAAAGTGTTCACATTGCTTCGCAGAATCGTGTTTGTGCAGAAAACACTAACACTTGTTCAGAAGGAAAGAAAGCACAGAGCCCCACATTTTATGTTGCCCTGGAGAGCTTGCAGAGCACTGGGGAAAAGCAGGCAGAGAATTCCCTGCTAGCACCTTCTCTGTGCCTGGGAAGCAAAAGTGTTCACATTGCTTCGCAGAATCGCGTTTGTGCAGAAAACACTAACACTTGTTCAGAAGGAAAGAAAGCACAGAGCCCCAGATTTTATGTTGCCCTGGAGAGCTTGCAGAGCACTGGGGAAAGGCAGGCAGAGAATTCCCTGCTAGCACCTTCTCTGTGCCTGGGAAGCACAAGTGTTCACATTGCTTCGCAGAATCGCGTTTGTGCAGAAAACACTAACACTTGTTCAGAAGGAAAGAAAGCACAGAGCCCCAGATTTTATGTTGCCCTGCAGAGCTTGCAGAGCACTGGGGAAAGGCAGGCAGAGAATTCCCTGCTAGCACCTTCTCTGTGCCTGGGAAGCAAAAGTGTTCACATTGCTTCGCAGAATCGCGTTTGTGCAGAAAACACTAACACTTGTTCAGAAGGAAAGAAAGCACAGAGCCCCAGATTTTATGTTGCCCTGGAGAGCTTGCAGAGCACTGGGGAAAGGCAGGCAGAGAATTCCCTGCTAGCACCTTCTCTGTGCCTGGGAAGCACAAGTGTTCACATTGCTTCGCAGAATCGCCTTTGTGCAGAAAACACTAACACTTGTTCAGAAGGAAAGAAAGCACAGAGCCCCACATTTTATGTTGCCCTGGAGAGCTTGCAGAGCACTGGGGAAAGGCAGGCAGAGAATTCCCTGCTAGCACCTTCTCTGTGCCTGGGAAGCAAAAGTGTTCACATTGCTTCGCAGAATCGCGTTTGTGCAGAAAACACTAACACTTGTTCAGAAGGAAAGAAAGCACAGAGCCCCACATTTTATGTTGCCCTGGAGAGCTTGCAGAGCACTGGGGAAAGGCAGGCAGAGAATTCCCTGCTAGCACCTTCTCTGTGCCTGGGAAGCAAAAGTGTTCACATTGCTTCGCAGAATCGTGTTTGTGCAGAAAACACTAACACTTGTTCAGAAGGAAAGAAAGCACAGAGCCCCAGATTTTATGTTGCCCTGGAGAGCTTGCAGAGCACTGGGGAAAGGCAGGCAGAGAATTCCCTGCTAGCACCTTCTCTGTGCCTGGGAAGCAAAAGTGTTCACATTGCTTCGCAGAATCGCCTTTGTGCAGAAAACACTAACACTTGTTCAGAAGGAAAGAAAGCACAGAGCCCCACATTTTATGTTGCCCTGGAGAGCTTGCAGAGCACTGGGGAAAGGCAGGCAGAGAATTCCCTGCTAGCACCTTCTCTGTGCCTGGGAAGCAGAAGTGTTCACATTGCTTCGCAGAATCGCGTTTGTGCAGAAAACACTAACACTTGTTCAGAAGGAAAGAAAGCACAGAGCCCCACATTTTATGTTGCCCTGGAGAGCTTGCAGAGCACTGGGGAAAAGCAGGCAGAGAATTCCCTGCTAGCACCTTCTCTGTGCCTGGGAAGCACAAGTGTTCACATTGCTTCGCAGAATCGCGTTTGTGCAGAAAACACTAACACTTGTTCAGAAGGAAAGAAAGCACAGAGCCCCAGATTTTATGTTGCCCTGCAGAGCTTGCAGAGCACTGGGGAAAGGCAGGCAGAGAATTCCCTGCTAGCACCTTCTCTGTGCCTGGGAAGCAAAAGTGTTCACATTGCTTCGCAGAATCGCGTTTGTGCAGAAAACACTAACACTTGTTCAGAAGGAAAGAAAGCACAGAGCCCCACATTTTATGTTGCCCTGGAGAGCTTGCAGAGCACTGGGGAAAAGCAGGCAGAGAATTCCCTGCTAGCACCTTCTCTGTGCCTGGGAAGCAAAAGTGTTCACATTGCTTCGCAGAATCGCGTTTGTGCAGAAAACACTAACACTTGTTCAGAAGGAAAGAAAGCACAGAGCCCCAGATTTTATGTTGCCCTGGAGAGCTTGCAGAGCACTGGGGAAAGGCAGGCAGAGAATTCCCTGCTAGCACCTTCTCTGTGCCTGGGAAGCAGAAGTGTTCACATTGCTTCGCAGAATCGCGTTTGTGCAGAAAACACTAACACTTGTTCAGAAGGAAAGAAAGCACAGAGCCCCACATTTTATGTTGCCCTGGAGAGCTTGCAGAGCACTGGGGAAAAGCAGGCAGAGAATTCCCTGCTAGCACCTTCTCTGTGCCTGGGAAGCAAAAGTGTTCACATTGCTTCGCAGAATCGCGTTTGTGCAGAAAACACTAACACTTGTTCAGAAGGAAAGAAAGCACAGAGCCCCAGATTTTATGTTGCCCTGGAGAGCTTGCAGAGCACTGGGGAAAAGCAGGCAGAGAATTCCCTGCTAGCACCTTCTCTGTGCCTGGGAAGCACAAGTGTTCACATTGCTTCGCAGAATCGCGTTTGTGCAGAAAACACTAACACTTGTTCAGAAGGAAAGAAAGCACAGAGCCCCAGATTTTATGTTGCCCTGGAGAGCTTGCAGAGCACTGGGGAAAAGCAGGCAGAGAATTCCCTGCTAGCACCTTCTCTGTGCCTGGGAAGCAAAAGTGTTCACATTGCTTCGCAGAATCGCGTTTGTGCAGAAAACACTAACACTTGTTCAGAAGGAAAGAAAGCACAGAGCCCCAGATTTTATGTTGCCCTGGAGAGCTTGCAGAGCACTGGGGAAAGGCAGGCAGAGAATTCCCTGCTAGCACCTTCTCTGTGCCTGGGAAGCAAAAGTGTTCACATTGCTTCGCAGAATCGCGTTTGTGCAGAAAACACTAACACTTGTTCAGAAGGAAAGAAAGCACAGAGCCCCACATTTTATGTTGCCCTGGAGAGCTTGCAGAGCACTGGGGAAAAGCAGGCAGAGAATTCCCTGCTAGCACCTTCTCTGTGCCTGGGAAGCAAAAGTGTTCACATTGCTTCGCAGAATCGCGTTTGTGCAGAAAACACTAACACTTGTTCAGAAGGAAAGAAAGCACAGAGCCCCACATTTTATGTTGCCCTGCAGAGCTTGCAGAGCACTGGGGAAAGGCAGGCAGAGAATTCCCTGCTAGCACCTTCTCTGTGCCTGGGAAGCACAAGTGTTCACATTGCTTCGCAGAATCGCGTTTGTGCAGAAAACACTAACACTTGTTCAGAAGGAAAGAAAGCACAGAGCCCCACATTTTATGTTGCCCTGGAGAGCTTGCAGAGCACTGGGGAAAGGCAGGCAGAGAATTCCCTGCTAGCACCTTCTCTGTGCCTGGGAAGCAAAAGTGTTCACATTGCTTCGCAGAATCGCGTTTGTGCAGAAAACACTAACACTTGTTCAGAAGGAAAGAAAGCACAGAGCCCCAGATTTTATGTTGCCCTGGAGAGCTTGCAGAGCACTGGGGAAAAGCAGGCAGAGAATTCCCTGCTAGCACCTTCTCTGTGCCTGGGAAGCAGAAGTGTTCACATTGCTTCGCAGAATCGCGTTTGTGCAGAAAATACTAACACTTGTTCAGAAGGAAAGAAAGCACAGAGCCCCACATTTTATGTTGCCCTGGAGAGCTTGCAGAGCACTGGGGAAAAGCAGGCAGAGAATTCCCTGCTAGCACCTTCTCTGTGCCTGGGAAGCAAAAGTGTTCACATTGCTTCGCAGAATCGTGTTTGTGCAGAAAACACTAACACTTGTTCAGAAGGAAAGAAAGCACAGAGCCCCACATTTTATGTTGCCCTGGAGAGCTTGCAGAGCACTGGGGAAAAGCAGGCAGAGAATTCCCTGCTAGCACCTTCTCTGTGCCTGGGAAGCAAAAGTGTTCACATTGCTTCGCAGAATCGCGTTTGTGCAGAAAACACTAACACTTGTTCAGAAGGAAAGAAAGCACAGAGCCCCAGATTTTATGTTGCCCTGGAGAGCTTGCAGAGCACTGGGGAAAAGCAGGCAGAGAATTCCCTGCTAGCACCTTCTCTGTGCCTGGGAAGCAAAAGTGTTCACATTGCTTCGCAAAATCGTGTTTGTGCAGAAAACACTAACACTTGTTCAGAAGGAAAGAAAGCACAGAGCCCCACATTTTATGTTGCCCTGGAGAGCTTGCAGAGCACTGGGGAAAAGCAGGCAGAGAATTCCCTGCTAGCACCTTCTCTGTGCCTGGGAAGCAAAAGTGTTCACATTGCTTCGCAGAATCGCGTTTGTGCAGAAAACACTAACACATGTTCAGAAGGAAAGAAAGCACAGAGCCCCAGATTTTATGTTGCCCTGGAGAGCTTGCAGAGCACTGGGGAAAAGCAGGCAGAGAATTCCCTGCTAGCACCTTCTCTGTGCCTGGGAAGGAGAAGTGTTCACATTGCTTCGCAGAATCGCGTTTGTGCAGAAAACACTAACACTTGTTCAGAAGGAAAGAAAGCACAGAGCCCCAGATTTTATGTTGCCCTGCAGAGCTTGCAGAGCACTGGGGAAAAGCAGGCAGAGAATTCCCTGCTAGCACCTTCTCTGTGCCTGGGAAGCAAAAGTGTTCACATTGCTTCGCAGAATCGCGTTTGTGCAGAAAACACTAACACTTGTTCAGAAGGAAAGAAAGCACAGAGCCCCAGATTTTATGTTGCCCTGGAGAGCTTGCAGAGCACTGGGGAAAAGCAGGCAGAGAATTCCCTGCTAGCACCTTCTCTGTGCCTGGGAAGCAAAAGTGTTCACATTGCTTCGCAGAATCGCGTTTGTGCAGAAAACACTAACACTTGTTCAGAAGGAAAGAAAGCACAGAGCCCCAGATTTTATGTTGCCCTGGAGAGCTTGCAGAGCACTGGGGAAAGGCAGGCAGAGAATTCCCTGCTAGCACCTTCTCTGTGCCTGGGAAGCACAAGTGTTCACATTGCTTCGCAGAATCGCATTTGTGCAGAAAACACTAACACGTGTTCAGAAGGAAAGAAAGCACAGAGCCCCAGATTTTATGTTGCCCTGCAGAGCTTGCAGAGCACTGGGGAAAGGCAGGCAGAGAATTCCCTGCTAGCACCTTCTCTGTGCCTGGGAAGCAAAAGTGTTCACATTGCTTCGCAGAATCGCGTTTGTGCAGAAAACACTAACACTTGTTCAGAAGGAAAGAAAGCACAGAGCCCCACATTTTATGTTGCCCTGGAGAGCTTGCAGAGCACTGGGGAAAGGCAGGCAGAGAATTCCCTGCTAGCACCTTCTCTGTGCCTGGGAAGCAAAAGTGTTCACATTGCTTCGCAGAATCGTGTTTCTGCAGAAAACACTAACACTTGTTCAGAAGGAAAGAAAGCACAGAGCCCCACATTTTATGTTGCCCTGGAGAGCTTGCAGAGCACTGGGGAAAGGCAGGCAGAGAATTCCCTGCTAGCACCTTCTCTGTGCCTGGGAAGCAAAAGTGTTCACATTGCTTCGCAGAATCGCGTTTGTGCAGAAAACACTAACACTTGTTCAGAAGGAAAGAAAGCACAGAGCCCCAGATTTTATGTTGCCCTGGAGAGCTTGCAGAGCACTGGGGAAAGGCAGGCAGAGAATTCCCTGCTAGCACCTTCTCTGTGCCTGGGAAGCACAAGTGTTCACATTGCTTCGCAGAATCGCCTTTGTGCAGAAAACACTAACACTTGTTCAGAAGGAAAGAAAGCACAGAGCCCCAGATTTTATGTTGCCCTGGAGAGCTTGCAGAGCACTGGGGAAAGGCAGGCAGAGAATTCCCTGCTAGCACCTTCTCTGTGCCTGGGAAGCAAAAGTGTTCACATTGCTTCGCAGAATCGCGTTTGTGCAGAAAACACTAACACTTGTTCAGAAGGAAAGAAAGCACAGAGCCCCACATTTTATGTTGCCCTGGAGAGCTTGCAGAGCACTGGGGAAAAGCAGGCAGAGAATTCCCTGCTAGCACCTTCTCTGTGCCTGGGAAGCAAAAGTGTTCACATTGCTTCGCAGAATCGCGTTTGTGCAGAAAACACTAACACTTGTTCAGAAGGAAAGAAAGCACAGAGCCCCACATTTTATGTTGCCCTGGAGAGCTTGCAGAGCACTGGGGAAAAGCAGGCAGAGAATTCCCTGCTAGCACCTTCTCTGTGCCTGGGAAGCAAAAGTGTTCACATTGCTTCGCAGAATCGCGTTTGTGCAGAAAACACTAACACTTGTTCAGAAGGAAAGAAAGCACAGAGCCCCAGATTTTATGTTGCCCTGGAGAGCTTGCAGAGCACTGGGGAAAGGCAGGCAGAGAATTCCCTGCTAGCACCTTCTCTGTGCCTGGGAAGCAAAAGTGTTCACATTGCTTCGCAGAATCGCCTTTGTGCAGAAAACACTAACACTTGTTCAGAAGGAAAGAAAGCACAGAGCCCCAGATTTTATGTTGCCCTGGAGAGCTTGCAGAGCACTGGGGAAAGGCAGGCAGAGAATTCCCTGCTAGCACCTTCTCTGTGCCTGGGAAGCACAAGTGTTCACATTGCTTCGCAGAATCGCCTTTGTGCAGAAAACACTAACACTTGTTCAGAAGGAAAGAAAGCACAGAGCCCCACATTTTATGTTGCCCTGGAGAGCTTGCAGAGCACTGGGGAAAGGCAGGCAGAGAATTCCCTGCTAGCACCTTCTCTGTGCCTGGGAAGCAAAAGTGTTCACATTGCTTCGCAGAATCGCGTTTGTGCAGAAAACACTAACACTTGTTCAGAAGGAAAGAAAGCACAGAGCCCCACATTTTATGTTGCCCTGGAGAGCTTGCAGAGCACTGGGGAAAAGCAGGCAGAGAATTCCCTGCTAGCACCTTCTCTGTGCCTGGGAAGCAAAAGTGTTCACATTGCTTCGCAGAATCGCGTTTGTGCAGAAAACACTAACACTTGTTCAGAAGGAAAGAAAGCACAGAGCCCCACATTTTATGTTGCCCTGGAGAGCTTGCAGAGCACTGGGGAAAAGCAGGCAGAGAATTCCCTGCTAGCACCTTCTCTGTGCCTGGGAAGCAAAAGTGTTCACATTGCTTCGCAGAATCGCGTTTGTGCAGAAAACACTAACACTTGTTCAGAAGGAAAGAAAGCACAGAGCCCCAGATTTTATGTTGCCCTGGAGAGCTTGCAGAGCACTGGGGAAAGGCAGGCAGAGAATTCCCTGCTAGCACCTTCTCTGTGCCTGGGAAGCAAAAGTGTTCACATTGCTTCGCAGAATCGCCTTTGTGCAGAAAACACTAACACTTGTTCAGAAGGAAAGAAAGCACAGAGCCCCAGATTTTATGTTGCCCTGGAGAGCTTGCAGAGCACTGGGGAAAGGCAGGCAGAGAATTCCCTGCTAGCACCTTCCCTGTGCCTGGGAAGCACAAGTGTTCACATTGCTTCGCAGAATCGCGTTTGTGCAGAAAACACTAACACTTGTTCAGAAGGAAAGAAAGCACAGAGCCCCAGATTTTATGTTGCCCTGGAGAGCTTGCAGAGCACTGGGGAAAGGCAGGCAGAGAATTCCCTGCTAGCACCTTCTCTGTGCCTGGGAAGCAAAAGTGTTCACATTGCTTCGCAGAATCGCGTTTGTGCAGAAAACACTAACACTTGTTCAGAAGGAAAGAAAGCACAGAGCCCCAGATTTTATGTTGCCCTGGAGAGCTTGCAGAGCACTGGGGAAAGGCAGGCAGAGAATTCCCTGCTAGCACCTTCTCTGTGCCTGGGAAGCAAAAGTGTTCACATTGCTTCGCAGAATCGCCTTTGTGCAGAAAACACTAACACTTGTTCAGAAGGAAAGAAAGCACAGAGCCCCAGATTTTATGTTGCCCTGCAGAGCTTGCAGAGCACTGGGGAAAAGCAGGCAGAGAATTCCCTGCTAGCACCTTCTCTGTGCCTGGGAAGCAAAAGTGTTCACATTGCTTCGCAGAATCGCGTTTGTGCAGAAAACACTAACACTTGTTCAGAAGGAAAGAAAGCACAGAGCCCCAGATTTTATGTTGCCCTGCAGAGCTTGCAGAGCACTGGGGAAAGGCAGGCAGAGAATTCCCTGCTAGCACCTTCTCTGTGCCTGGGAAGGAGAAGTGTTCACATTGCTTCGCAGAATCGCGTTTGTGCAGAAAACACTAACACTTGTTCAGAAGGGAAGAAAGCACAGAGCCCCAGATTTTATGTTGCCCTGGAGAGCTTGCAGAGCACTGGGGAAAGGCAGGCAGAGAATTCCCTGCTAGCACCTTCTCTGTGCCTGGGAAGCAAAAGTGTTCACATTGCTTCGCAGAATCGCCTTTGTGCAGAAAACACTAACACTTGTTCAGAAGGAAAGAAAGCACAGAGCCCCAGATTTTATGTTGCCCTGCAGAGCTTGCAGAGCACTGGGGAAAGGCAGGCAGAGAATTCCCTGCTAGCACCTTCTCTGTGCCTGGGAAGCAAAAGTGTTCACATTGCTTCGCAGAATCGTGTTTGTGCAGAAAACACTAACACTTGTTCAGAAGGAAAGAAAGCACAGAGCCCCAGATTTTATGTTGCCCTGGAGAGCTTGCAGAGCACTGGGGAAAGGCAGGCAGAGAATTCCCTGCTAGCACCTTCTCTGTGCCTGGGAAGCACAAGTGTTCACATTGCTTCGCAGAATCGCCTTTGTGCAGAAAACACTAACACTTGTTCAGAAGGAAAGAAAGCACAGAGCCCCAGATTTTATGTTGCCCTGGAGAGCTTGCAGAGCACTGGGGAAAGGCAGGCAGAGAATTCCCTGCTAGCACCTTCTCTGTGCCTGGGAAGCAAAAGTGTTCACATTGCTTCGCAGAATCGCGTTTGTGCAGAAAACACTAACACTTGTTCAGAAGGAAAGAAAGCACAGAGCCCCAGATTTTATGTTGCCCTGGAGAGCTTGCAGAGCACTGGGGAAAAGCAGGCAGAGAATTCCCTGCTAGCACCTTCTCTGTGCCTGGGAAGCAAAAGTGTTCACATTGCTTCGCAGAATCGCGTTTGTGCAGAAAACACTAACACTTGTTCAGAAGGAAAGAAAGCACAGAGCCCCACATTTTATGTTGCCCTGGAGAGCTTGCAGAGCACTGGGGAAAAGCAGGCAGAGAATTCCCTGCTAGCACCTTCTCTGTGCCTGGGAAGCAAAAGTGTTCACATTGCTTCGCAGAATCGCGTTTGTGCAGAAAACACTAACACTTGTTCAGAAGGAAAGAAAGCACAGAGCCCCACATTTTATGTTGCCCTGGAGAGCTTGCAGAGCACTGGGGAAAAGCAGGCAGAGAATTCCCTGCTAGCACCTTCTCTGTGCCTGGGAAGCAAAAGTGTTCACATTGCTTCGCAGAATCGCGTTTGTGCAGAAAACACTAACACTTGTTCAGAAGGAAAGAAAGCACAGAGCCCCAGATTTTATGTTGCCCTGGAGAGCTTGCAGAGCACTGGGGAAAGGCAGGCAGAGAATTCCCTGCTAGCACCTTCTCTGTGCCTGGGAAGCACAAGTGTTCACATTGCTTCGCAGAATCGCATTTGTGCAGAAAACACTAACACTTGTTCAGAAGGAAAGAAAGCACAGAGCCCCAGATTTTATGTTGCCCTGGAGAGCTTGCAGAGCACTGGGGAAAGGCAGGCAGAGAATTCCCTGCTAGCACCTTCCCTGTGCCTGGGAAGCAAAAGTGTTCACATTGCTTCGCAGAATCGCGTTTGTGCAGAAAACACTAACACTTGTTCAGAAGGAAAGAAAGCACAGAGCCCCACATTTTATGTTGCCCTGGAGAGCTTGCAGAGCACTGGGGAAAAGCAGGCAGAGAATTCCCTGCTAGCACCTTCTCTGTGCCTGGGAAGCAAAAGTGTTCACATTGCTTCGCAGAATCGCGTTTGTGCAGAAAACACTAACACTTGTTCAGAAGGAAAGAAAGCACAGAGCCCCAGATTTTATGTTGCCCTGCAGAGCTTGCAGAGCACTGGGGAAAGGCAGGCAGAGAATTCCCTGCTAGCACCTTCCCTGTGCCTGGGAAGCAAAAGTGTTCACATTGCTTCGCAGAATCGCGTTTGTGCAGAAAACACTAACACTTGTTCAGAAGGAAAGAAAGCACAGAGCCCCAGATTTTATGTTGCCCTGGAGAGCTTGCAGAGCACTGGGGAAAGTCAGGCAGAGAATTCCCTGCTAGCACCTTCTCTGTGCCTGGGAAGCACAAGTGTTCACATTGCTTCGCAGAATCGCGTTTGTGCAGAAAACACTAACACTTGTTCAGAAGGAAAGAAAGCACAGAGCCCCAGATTTTATGTTGCCCTGGAGAGCTTGCAGAGCACTGGGGAAAAGCAGGCAGAGAATTCCCTGCTAGCACCTTCTCTGTGCCTGGGAAGCACAAGTGTTCACATTGCTTCGCAGAATCGCGTTTGTGCAGAAAACACTAACACTTGTTCAGAAGGAAAGAAAGCACAGAGCCCCACATTTTATGTTGCCCTGGAGAGCTTGCAGAGCACTGGGGAAAGGCAGGCAGAGAATTCCCTGCTAGCACCTTCCCTGTGCCTGGGAAGCAAAAGTGTTCACACTGCTTCGCAGAATCGCGTTTGTGCAGAAAACACTAACACTTGTTCAGAAGGAAAGAAAGCACAGAGCCCCAGATTTTATGTTGCCCTGGAGAGCTTGCAGAGCACTGGGGAAAGGCAGGCAGAGAATTCCCTGCTAGCACCTTCTCTGTGCCTGGGAAGCAAAAGTGTTCACATTGCTTCGCAGAATCGCCTTTGTGCAGAAAACACTAACACTTGTTCAGAAGGAAAGAAAGCACAGAGCCCCAGATTTTATGTTGCCCTGGAGAGCTTGCAGAGCACTGGGGAAAAGCAGGCAGAGAATTCCCTGCTAGCACCTTCTCTGTGCCTGGGAAGCAAAAGTGTTCACATTGCTTCGCAGAATCGCGTTTGTGCAGAAAACACTAACACTTGTTCAGAAGGAAAGAAAGCACAGAGCCCCAGATTTTATGTTGCCCTGGAGAGCTTGCAGAGCACTGGGGAAAGGCAGGCAGAGAATTCCCTGCTAGCACCTTCTCTGTGCCTGGGAAGGAGAAGTGTTCACATTGCTTCGCAGAATCGCGTTTGTGCAGAAAACACTAACACTTGTTCAGAAGGAAAGAAAGCACAGAGCCCCAGATTTTATGTTGCCCTGGAGAGCTTGCAGAGCACTGGGGAAAGGCAGGCAGAGAATTCCCTGCTAGCACCTTCCCTGTGCCTGGGAAGCAAAAGTGTTCACATTGCTTCGCAGAATCGCGTTTGTGCAGAAAACACTAACACTTGTTCAGAAGGAAAGAAAGCACAGAGCCCCACATTTTATGTTGCCCTGGAGAGCTTGCAGAGCACTGGGGAAAAGCAGGCAGAGAATTCCCTGCTAGCACCTTCTCTGTGCCTGGGAAGCAAAAGTGTTCACATTGCTTCGCAGAATCGCGTTTGTGCAGAAAACACTAACACTTGTTCAGAAGGAAAGAAAGCACAGAGCCCCACATTTTATGTTGCCCTGGAGAGCTTGCAGAGCACTGGGGAAAGGCAGGCAGAGAATTCCCTGCTAGCACCTTCTCTGTGCCTGGGAAGCAAAAGTGTTCACATTGCTTCGCAGAATCGCGTTTGTGCAGAAAACACTAACACTTGTTCAGAAGGAAAGAAAGCACAGAGCCCCAGATTTTATGTTGCCCTGGAGAGCTTGCAGAGCACTGGGGAAAGGCAGGCAGAGAATTCCCTGCTAGCACCTTCTCTGTGCCTGGGAAGCACAAGTGTTCACATTGCTTCGCAGAATCGCCTTTGTGCAGAAAACACTAACACTTGTTCAGAAGGAAAGAAAGCACAGAGCCCCAGATTTTATGTTGCCCTGGAGAGCTTGCAGAGCACTGGGGAAAGGCAGGCAGAGAATTCCCTGCTAGCACCTTCTCTGTGCCTGGGAAGCACAAGTGTTCACATTGCTTCGCAGAATCGCCTTTGTGCAGAAAACACTAACACTTGTTCAGAAGGAAAGAAAGCACAGAGCCCCACATTTTATGTTGCCCTGGAGAGCTTGCAGAGCACTGGGGAAAGGCAGGCAGAGAATTCCCTGCTAGCACCTTCTCTGTGCCTGGGAAGCAAAAGTGTTCACATTGCTTCGCAGAATCGCGTTTGTGCAGAAAACACTAACACTTGTTCAGAAGGAAAGAAAGCACAGAGCCCCACATTTTATGTTGCCCTGGAGAGCTTGCAGAGCACTGGGGAAAGGCAGGCAGAGAATTCCCTGCTAGCACCTTCTCTGTGCCTGGGAAGCACAAGTGTTCACATTGCTTCGCAGAATCGCCTTTGTGCAGAAAACACTAACACTTGTTCAGAAGGAAAGAAAGCACAGAGCCCCAGATTTTATGTTGCCCTGGAGAGCTTGCAGAGCACTGGGGAAAGGCAGGCAGAGAATTCCCTGCTAGCACCTTCCCTGTGCCTGGGAAGCACAAGTGTTCACATTGCTTCGCAGAATCGCGTTTGTGCAGAAAACACTAACACTTGTTCAGAAGGAAAGAAAGCACAGAGCCCCAGATTTTATGTTGCCCTGGAGAGCTTGCAGAGCACTGGGGAAAGGCAGGCAGAGAATTCCCTGCTAGCACCTTCTCTGTGCCTGGGAAGCAAAAGTGTTCACATTGCTTCGCAGAATCGCGTTTGTGCAGAAAACACTAACACTTGTTCAGAAGGAAAGAAAGCACAGAGCCCCAGATTTTATGTTGCCCTGGAGAGCTTGCAGAGCACTGGGGAAAGGCAGGCAGAGAATTCCCTGCTAGCACCTTCTCTGTGCCTGGGAAGCAAAAGTGTTCACATTGCTTCGCAGAATCGCCTTTGTGCAGAAAACACTAACACTTGTTCAGAAGGAAAGAAAGCACAGAGCCCCAGATTTTATGTTGCCCTGCAGAGCTTGCAGAGCACTGGGGAAAAGCAGGCAGAGAATTCCCTGCTAGCACCTTCTCTGTGCCTGGGAAGCAAAAGTGTTCACATTGCTTCGCAGAATCGCGTTTGTGCAGAAAACACTAACACTTGTTCAGAAGGAAAGAAAGCACAGAGCCCCAGATTTTATGTTGCCCTGGAGAGCTTGCAGAGCACTGGGGAAAGGCAGGCAGAGAATTCCCTGCTAGCACCTTCTCTGTGCCTGGGAAGCACAAGTGTTCACATTGCTTCGCAGAATCGCCTTTGTGCAGAAAACACTAACACTTGTTCAGAAGGAAAGAAAGCACAGAGCCCCAGATTTTATGTTGCCCTGGAGAGCTTGCAGAGCACTGGGGAAAGGCAGGCAGAGAATTCCCTGCTAGCACCTTCTCTGTGCCTGGGAAGCAAAAGTGTTCACATTGCTTCGCAGAATCGCCTTTGTGCAGAAAACACTAACACTTGTTCAGAAGGAAAGAAAGCCCAGAGCCCCAGATTTTATGTTGCCCTGGAGAGCTTGCAGAGCACTGGGGAAAGTCAGGCAGAGAATTCCCTGCTAGCACCTTCTCTGTGCCTGGGAAGCAAAAGTGTTCACATTGCTTCGCAGAATCGTGTTTGTGCAGAAAACACTAACACTTGTTCAGAAGGAAAGAAAGCACAGAGCCCCAGATTTTATGTTGCCCTGGAGAGCTTGCAGAGCACTGGGGAAAGGCAGGCAGAGAATTCCCTGCTAGCACCTTCTCTGTGCCTGGGAAGCACAAGTGTTCACATTGCTTCGCAGAATCGCCTTTGTGCAGAAAACACTAACACTTGTTCAGAAGGAAAGAAAGCACAGAGCCCCAGATTTTATGTTGCCCTGGAGAGCTTGCAGAGCACTGGGGAAAGGCAGGCAGAGAATTCCCTGCTAGCACCTTCTCTGTGCCTGGGAAGCAAAAGTGTTCACATTGCTTCGCAGAATCGCGTTTGTGCAGAAAACACTAACACTTGTTCAGAAGGAAAGAAAGCACAGAGCCCCAGATTTTATGTTGCCCTGGAGAGCTTGCAGAGCACTGGGGAAAAGCAGGCAGAGAATTCCCTGCTAGCACCTTCTCTGTGCCTGGGAAGCAAAAGTGTTCACATTGCTTCGCAGAATCGCGTTTGTGCAGAAAACACTAACACTTGTTCAGAAGGAAAGAAAGCACAGAGCCCCAGATTTTATGTTGCCCTGGAGAGCTTGCAGAGCACTGGGGAAAAGCAGGCAGAGAATTCCCTGCTAGCACCTTCTCTGTGCCTGGGAAGCAAAAGTGTTCACATTGCTTCGCAGAATCGCGTTTGTGCAGAAAACACTAACACTTGTTCAGAAGGAAAGAAAGCACAGAGCCCCACATTTTATGTTGCCCTGGAGAGCTTGCAGAGCACTGGGGAAAAGCAGGCAGAGAATTCCCTGCTAGCACCTTCTCTGTGCCTGGGAAGCAAAAGTGTTCACATTGCTTCGCAGAATCGCGTTTGTGCAGAAAACACTAACACTTGTTCAGAAGGAAAGAAAGCACAGAGCCCCAGATTTTATGTTGCCCTGGAGAGCTTGCAGAGCACTGGGGAAAGGCAGGCAGAGAATTCCCTGCTAGCACCTTCTCTGTGCCTGGGAAGCACAAGTGTTCACATTGCTTCGCAGAATCGCATTTGTGCAGAAAACACTAACACTTGTTCAGAAGGAAAGAAAGCACAGAGCCCCACATTTTATGTTGCCCTGGAGAGCTTGCAGAGCACTGGGGAAAGGCAGGCAGAGAATTCCCTGCTAGCACCTTCCCTGTGCCTGGGAAGCAAAAGTGTTCACATTGCTTCGCAGAATCGCGTTTGTGCAGAAAACACTAACACTTGTTCAGAAGGAAAGAAAGCACAGAGCCCCACATTTTATGTTGCCCTGGAGAGCTTGCAGAGCACTGGGGAAAAGCAGGCAGAGAATTCCCTGCTAGCACCTTCTCTGTGCCTGGGAAGCAAAAGTGTTCACATTGCTTCGCAGAATCGCGTTTGTGCAGAAAACACTAACACTTGTTCAGAAGGAAAGAAAGCACAGAGCCCCAGATTTTATGTTGCCCTGCAGAGCTTGCAGAGCACTGGGGAAAGGCAGGCAGAGAATTCCCTGCTAGCACCTTCCCTGTGCCTGGGAAGCAAAAGTGTTCACATTGCTTCGCAGAATCGCGTTTGTGCAGAAAACACTAACACTTCTTCAGAAGGAAAGAAAGCACAGAGCCCCAGATTTTATGTTGCCCTGGAGAGCTTGCAGAGCACTGGGGAAAGTCAGGCAGAGAATTCCCTGCTAGCACCTTCTCTGTGCCTGGGAAGCACAAGTGTTCACATTGCTTCGCAGAATCGCGTTTGTGCAGAAAACACTAACACTTGTTCAGAAGGAAAGAAAGCACAGAGCCCCAGATTTTATGTTGCCCTGGAGAGCTTGCAGAGCACTGGGGAAAAGCAGGCAGAGAATTCCCTGCTAGCACCTTCTCTGTGCCTGGGAAGCACAAGTGTTCACATTGCTTCGCAGAATCGCGTTTGTGCAGAAAACACTAACACTTGTTCAGAAGGAAAGAAAGCACAGAGCCCCACATTTTATGTTGCCCTGGAGAGCTTGCAGAGCACTGGGGAAAGGCAGGCAGAGAATTCCCTGCTAGCACCTTCCCTGTGCCTGGGAAGCAAAAGTGTTCACACTGCTTCGCAGAATCGCGTTTGTGCAGAAAACACTAACACTTGTTCAGAAGGAAAGAAAGCACAGAGCCCCAGATTTTATGTTGCCCTGGAGAGCTTGCAGAGCACTGGGGAAAGGCAGGCAGAGAATTCCCTGCTAGCACCTTCTCTGTGCCTGGGAAGCAAAAGTGTTCACATTGCTTCGCAGAATCGCCTTTGTGCAGAAAACACTAACACTTGTTCAGAAGGAAAGAAAGCACAGAGCCCCAGATTTTATGTTGCCCTGGAGAGCTTGCAGAGCACTGGGGAAAAGCAGGCAGAGAATTCCCTGCTAGCACCTTCTCTGTGCCTGGGAAGCAAAAGTGTTCACATTGCTTCGCAGAATCGCGTTTGTGCAGAAAACACTAACACTTGTTCAGAAGGAAAGAAAGCACAGAGCCCCAGATTTTATGTTGCCCTGGAGAGCTTGCAGAGCACTGGGGAAAGGCAGGCAGAGAATTCCCTGCTAGCACCTTCTCTGTGCCTGGGAAGGAGAAGTGTTCACATTGCTTCGCAGAATCGCGTTTGTGCAGAAAACACTAACACTTGTTCAGAAGGAAAGAAAGCACAGAGCCCCAGATTTTATGTTGCCCTGGAGAGCTTGCAGAGCACTGGGGAAAGGCAGGCAGAGAATTCCCTGCTAGCACCTTCCCTGTGCCTGGGAAGCAAAAGTGTTCACATTGCTTCGCAGAATCGCGTTTGTGCAGAAAACACTAACACTTGTTCAGAAGGAAAGAAAGCACAGAGCCCCAGATTTTATGTTGCCCTGGAGAGCTTGCAGAGCACTGGGGAAAGGCAGGCAGAGAATTCCCTGCTAGCACCTTCTCTGTGCCTGGGAAGCACAAGTGTTCACATTGCTTCGCAGAATCGCCTTTGTGCAGAAAACACTAACACTTGTTCAGAAGGAAAGAAAGCACAGAGCCCCAGATTTTATGTTGCCCTGCAGAGCTTGCAGAGCACTGGGGAAAGGCAGGCAGAGAATTCCCTGCTAGCACCTTCTCTGTGCCTGGGAAGCACAAGTGTTCACATTGCTTCGCAGAATCGCCTTTGTGCAGAAAACACTAACACTTGTTCAGAAGGAAAGAAAGCACAGAGCCCCAGATTTTATGTTGCCCTGGAGAGCTTGCAGAGCACTGGGGAAAGGCAGGCAGAGAATTCCCTGCTAGCACCTTCTCTGTGCCTGGGAAGCAAAAGTGTTCACATTGCTTCGCAGAATCGCCTTTGTGCAGAAAACACTAACACTTGTTCAGAAGGAAAGAAAGCCCAGAGCCCCAGATTTTATGTTGCCCTGGAGAGCTTGCAGAGCACTGGGGAAAGTCAGGCAGAGAATTCCCTGCTAGCACCTTCTCTGTGCCTGGGAAGCAAAAGTGTTCACATTGCTTCGCAGAATCGTGTTTGTGCAGAAAACACTAACACTTGTTCAGAAGGAAAGAAAGCACAGAGCCCCAGATTTTATGTTGCCCTGGAGAGCTTGCAGAGCACTGGGGAAAGGCAGGCAGAGAATTCCCTGCTAGCACCTTCTCTGTGCCTGGGAAGCACAAGTGTTCACATTGCTTCGCAGAATCGCCTTTGTGCAGAAAACACTAACACTTGTTCAGAAGGAAAGAAAGCACAGAGCCCCAGATTTTATGTTGCCCTGGAGAGCTTGCAGAGCACTGGGGAAAGGCAGGCAGAGAATTCCCTGCTAGCACCTTCTCTGTGCCTGGGAAGCAAAAGTGTTCACATTGCTTCGCAGAATCGCGTTTGTGCAGAAAACACTAACACTTGTTCAGAAGGAAAGAAAGCACAGAGCCCCAGATTTTATGTTGCCCTGGAGAGCTTGCAGAGCACTGGGGAAAAGCAGGCAGAGAATTCCCTGCTAGCACCTTCTCTGTGCCTGGGAAGCAAAAGTTGTTCACATTGCTTCGCAGAATCGCGTTTGTGCAGAAAACACTAACACTTGTTCAGAAGGAAAGAAAGCACAGAGCCCCAGATTTTATGTTGCCCTGGAGAGCTTGCAGAGCACTGGGGAAAAGCAGGCAGAGAATTCCCTGCTAGCACCTTCTCTGTGCCTGGGAAGCAAAAGTGTTCACATTGCTTCGCAGAATCGCGTTTGTGCAGAAAACACTAACACTTGTTCAGAAGGAAAGAAAGCACAGAGCCCCACATTTTATGTTGCCCTGGAGAGCTTGCAGAGCACTGGGGAAAAGCAGGCAGAGAATTCCCTGCTAGCACCTTCTCTGTGCCTGGGAAGCAAAAGTGTTCACATTGCTTCGCAGAATCGCGTTTGTGCAGAAAACACTAACACTTGTTCAGAAGGAAAGAAAGCACAGAGCCCCAGATTTTATGTTGCCCTGGAGAGCTTGCAGAGCACTGGGGAAAGGCAGGCAGAGAATTCCCTGCTAGCACCTTCTCTGTGCCTGGGAAGCACAAGTGTTCACATTGCTTCGCAGAATCGCATTTGTGCAGAAAACACTAACACTTGTTCAGAAGGAAAGAAAGCACAGAGCCCCACATTTTATGTTGCCCTGGAGAGCTTGCAGAGCACTGGGGAAAGGCAGGCAGAGAATTCCCTGCTAGCACCTTCCCTGTGCCTGGGAAGCAAAAGTGTTCACATTGCTTCGCAGAATCGCGTTTGTGCAGAAAACACTAACACTTGTTCAGAAGGAAAGAAAGCACAGAGCCCCCACATTTTATGTTGCCCTGGAGAGCTTGCAGAGCACTGGGGAAAAGCAGGCAGAGAATTCCCTGCTAGCACCTTCTCTGTGCCTGGGAAGCAAAAGTGTTCACATTGCTTCGCAGAATCGCGTTTGTGCAGAAAACACTAACACTTGTTCAGAAGGAAAGAAAGCACAGAGCCCCAGATTTTATGTTGCCCTGCAGAGCTTGCAGAGCACTGGGGAAAGGCAGGCAGAGAATTCCCTGCTAGCACCTTCCCTGTGCCTGGGAAGCAAAAGTGTTCACATTGCTTCGCAGAATCGCGTTTGTGCAGAAAACACTAACACTTCTTCAGAAGGAAAGAAAGCACAGAGCCCCCAGATTTTATGTTGCCCTGGAGAGCTTGCAGAGCACTGGGGAAAGGCAGGCAGAGAATTCCCTGCTAGCACCTTCTCTGTGCCTGGGAAGCACAAGTGTTCACATTGCTTCGCAGAATCGCGTTTGTGCAGAAAACACTAACACTTGTTCAGAAGGAAAGAAAGCACAGAGCCCCAGATTTTATGTTGCCCTGGAGAGCTTGCAGAGCACTGGGAAAAGCAGGCAGAGAATTCCCTGCTAGCACCTTCTCTGTGCCTGGGAAGCACAAGTGTTCACATTGCTTCGCAGAATCGCGTTTGTGCAGAAACACTAACACTTGTTCAGAAGGAAAGAAAGCACAGAGCCCACATTTTATGTTGCCCTGGAGAGCTTGCAGAGCACTGGGGAAAGGCAGGCAGAGAATACCCTGCTAGCACCTTCCCTGTGCCTGGGAAGCAAAAGTGTTCACACTGCTTCGCAGAATCGCGTTTGTGCAGAAAACACTAACACTTGTTCAGAAGGAAAGAAAGCACAGAGCCCCAGATTTTATGTTGCCCTGGAGAGCTTGCAGAGCACTGGGGAAAAGGCAGGCAGAGAATTCCCTGCTAGCACCTTCTCTGTGCCTGGGAAGCAAGTGTTCACATTGCTTCGCAGAATCGCCTTTGTGCAGAAAACACTAACACTTGTTCAGAAGGAAAGAAAGCACAGAGCCCCAGATTTTATGTTGCCCTGGAGAGCTTGCAGAGCACTGGGGAAAAGCAGGCAGAGAATTCCCTGCTAGCACCTTCTCTGTGCCTGGGAAGCAAAAGTGTTCACATTGCTTCGCAGAATCGCGTTTGTGCAGAAAACACTAACACTTGTTCAGAAGGAAAGAAAGCACAGAGCCCCACATTTTATGTTGCCCTGGAGAGCTTGCAGAGCACTGGGGAAAGGCAGGCAGAGAATTCCCTGCTAGCACCTTCTCTGTGCCTGGGAAGGAGAAGTGTTCACATTGCTTCGCAGAATCGCGTTTGTGCAGAAAACACTAACACTTGTTCAGAAGGAAAGAAAGCACAGAGCCCCAGATTTTATGTTGCCCTGGAGAGCTTGCAGAGCACTGGGGAAAGGCAGGCAGAGAATTCCCTGCTAGCACCTTCCCTGTGCCTGGGAAGCAAAAGTGTTCACATTGCTTCGCAGAATCGCGTTTGTGCAGAAAACACTAACACTTGTTCAGAAGGAAAGAAAGCACAGAGCCCCAGATTTTATGTTGCCCTGCAGAGCTTGCAGAGCACTGGGGAAAGGCAGGCAGAGAATTCCCTGCTAGCACCTTCTCTGTGCCTGGGAAGCACAAGTGTTCACATTGCTTCGCAGAATCGCCTTTGTGCAGAAAACACTAACACTTGTTCAGAAGGAAAGAAAGCACAGAGCCCCAGATTTTATGTTGCCCTGGAGAGCTTGCAGAGCACTGGGGAAAAGCAGGCAGAGAATTCCCTGCTAGCACCTTCTCTGTGCCTGGGAAGCAAAAGTGTTCACATTGCTTCGCAGAATCGCGTTTGTGCAGAAAACACTAACACTTGTTCAGAAGGAAAGAAAGCACAGAGCCCCACATTTTATGTTGCCCTGGAGAGCTTGCAGAGCACTGGGGAAAGGCAGGCAGAGAATTCCCTGCTAGCACCTTCTCTGTGCCTGGGAAGCACAAGTGTTCACATTGCTTCGCAGAATCGCATTTGTGCAGAAAACACTAACACTTGTTCAGAAGGAAAGAAAGCACAGAGCCCCACATTTTATGTTGCCCTGGAGAGCTTGCAGAGCACTGGGGAAAGGCAGGCAGAGAATTCCCTGCTAGCACCTTCTCTGTGCCTGGGAAGCAAAAGTGTTCACATTGCTTCGCAGAATCGCGTTTGTGCAGAAAACACTAACACTTGTTCAGAAGGAAAGAAAGCACAGAGCCCCACATTTTATGTTGCCCTGGAGAGCTTGCAGAGCACTGGGGAAAAGCAGGCAGAGAATTCCCTGCTAGCACCTTCTCTGTGCCTGGGAAGCAAAAGTGTTCACATTGCTTCGCAGAATCGCGTTTGTGCAGAAAACACTAACACTTGTTCAGAAGGAAAGAAAGCACAGAGCCCCAGATTTTATGTTGCCCTGGAGAGCTTGCAGAGCACTGGGGAAAAGCAGGCAGAGAATTCCCTGCTAGCACCTTCTCTGTGCCTGGGAAGCACAAGTGTTCACATTGCTTCGCAGAATCGCCTTTGTGCAGAAAACACTAACACTTGTTCAGAAGGAAAGAAAGCACAGAGCCCCACATTTTATGTTGCCCTGGAGAGCTTGCAGAGCACTGGGGAAAGGCAGGCAGAGAATTCCCTGCTAGCACCTTCTCTGTGCCTGGGAAGCAAAAGTGTTCACATTGCTTCGCAGAATCGCGTTTGTGCAGAAAACACTAACACTTGTTCAGAAGGAAAGAAAGCACAGAGCCCCAGATTTTATGTTGCCCTGGAGAGCTTGCAGAGCACTGGGGAAAGGCAGGCAGAGAATTCCCTGCTAGCACCTTCTCTGTGCCTGGGAAGGAGAAGTGTTCACATTGCTTCGCAGAATCGCGTTTGTGCAGAAAATACTAACACTTGTTCAGAAGGAAAGAAAGCACAGAGCCCCACATTTTATGTTGCCCTGGAGAGCTTGCAGAGCACTGGGGAAAAGCAGGCAGAGAATTCCCTGCTAGCACCTTCTCTGTGCCTGGGAAGCAAAAGTGTTCACATTGCTTCGCAGAATCGTGTTTGTGCAGAAAACACTAACACTTGTTCAGAAGGAAAGAAAGCACAGAGCCCCACATTTTATGTTGCCCTGCAGAGCTTGCAGAGCACTGGGGAAAAGCAGGCAGAGAATTCCCTGCTAGCACCTTCTCTGTGCCTGGGAAGCAAAAGTGTTCACATTGCTTCGCAGAATCGCGTTTGTGCAGAAAACACTAACACTTGTTCAGAAGGAAAGAAAGCACAGAGCCCCAGATTTTATGTTGCCCTGGAGAGCTTGCAGAGCACTGGGGAAAAGCAGGCAGAGAATTCCCTGCTAGCACCTTCTCTGTGCCTGGGAAGCAAAAGTGTTCACATTGCTTCGCAAAATCGTGTTTGTGCAGAAAACACTAACACTTGTTCAGAAGGAAAGAAAGCACAGAGCCCCACATTTTATGTTGCCCTGGAGAGCTTGCAGAGCACTGGGGAAAAGCAGGCAGAGAATTCCCTGCTAGCACCTTCTCTGTGCCTGGGAAGCAAAAGTGTTCACATTGCTTCGCAGAATCGCGTTTGTGCAGAAAACACTAACACATGTTCAGAAGGAAAGAAAGCACAGAGCCCCAGATTTTATGTTGCCCTGGAGAGCTTGCAGAGCACTGGGGAAAAGCAGGCAGAGAATTCCCTGCTAGCACCTTCTCTGTGCCTGGGAAGGAGAAGTGTTCACATTGCTTCGCAGAATCGCGTTTGTGCAGAAAACACTAACACTTGTTCAGAAGGAAAGAAAGCACAGAGCCCCAGATTTTATGTTGCCCTGGAGAGCTTGCAGAGCACTGGGGAAAAGCAGGCAGAGAATTCCCTGCTAGCACCTTCTCTGTGCCTGGGAAGCAAAAGTGTTCACATTGCTTCGCAGAATCGCGTTTGTGCAGAAAACACTAACACTTGTTCAGAAGGAAAGAAAGCACAGAGCCCCAGATTTTATGTTGCCCTGGAGAGCTTGCAGAGCACTGGGGAAAAGCAGGCAGAGAATTCCCTGCTAGCACCTTCTCTGTGCCTGGGAAGCAAAAGTGTTCACATTGCTTCGCAGAATCGCGTTTCTGCAGAAAACACTAACACTTGTTCAGAAGGAAAGAAAGCACAGAGCCCCACATTTTATGTTGCCCTGGAGAGCTTGCAGAGCACTGGGGAAAGGCAGGCAGAGAATTCCCTGCTAGCACCTTCTCTGTGCCTGGGAAGCAAAAGTGTTCACATTGCTTCGCAGAATCGCCTTTGTGCAGAAAACACTAACACTTGTTCAGAAGGAAAGAAAGCACAGAGCCCCACATTTTATGTTGCCCTGCAGAGCTTGCAGAGCACTGGGGAAAGGCAGGCAGAGAATTCCCTGCTAGCACCTTCTCTGTGCCTGGGAAGCACAAGTGTTCACATTGCTTCGCAGAATCGCCTTTGTGCAGAAAACACTAACACTTGTTCAGAAGGAAAGAAAGCACAGAGCCCCACATTTTATGTTGCCCTGGAGAGCTTGCAGAGCACTGGGGAAAGGCAGGCAGAGAATTCCCTGCTAGCACCTTCTCTGTGCCTGGGAAGCAAAAGTGTTCACATTGCTTCGCAGAATCGCGTTTGTGCAGAAAACACTAACACTTGTTCAGAAGGAAAGAAAGCACAGAGCCCCAGATTTTATGTTGCCCTGGAGAGCTTGCAGAGCACTGGGGAAAAGCAGGCAGAGAATTCCCTGCTAGCACCTTCTCTGTGCCTGGGAAGCAAAAGTGTTCACATTGCTTCGCAGAATCGCGTTTGTGCAGAAAACACTAACACTTGTTCAGAAGGAAAGAAAGCACAGAGCCCCACATTTTATGTTGCCCTGGAGATCTTGCAGAGCACTGGGGAAAAGCAGGCAGAGAATTCCCTGCTAGCACCTTCTCTGTGCCTGGGAAGCAAAAGTGTTCACATTGCTTCGCAGAATCGCGTTTGTGCAGAAAACACTAACACTTGTTCAGAAGGAAAGAAAGCACAGAGCCCCAGATTTTATGTTGCCCTGGAGAGCTTGCAGAGCACTGGGGAAAGGCAGGCAGAGAATTCCCTGCTAGCACCTTCTCTGTGCCTGGGAAGCACAAGTGTTCACATTGCTTCGCAGAATCGCCTTTGTGCAGAAAACACTAACACTTGTTCAGAAGGAAAGAAAGCACAGAGCCCCAGATTTTATGTTGCCCTGGAGAGCTTGCAGAGCACTGGGGAAAAGCAGGCAGAGAATTCCCTGCTAGCACCTTCTCTGTGCCTGGGAAGCACAAGTGTTCACATTGCTTCGCAGAATCGCGTTTGTGCAGAAAACACTAACACTTGTTCAGAAGGAAAGAAAGCACAGAGCCCCAGATTTTATGTTGCCCTGGAGAGCTTGCAGAGCACTGGGGAAAAGCAGGCAGAGAATTCCCTGCTAGCACCTTCTCTGTGCCTGGGAAGCACAAGTGTTCACATTGCTTCGCAGAATCGCGTTTGTGCAGAAAACACTAACACTTGTTCAGAAGGAAAGAAAGCACAGAGCCCCACATTTTATGTTGCCCTGCAGAGCTTGCAGAGCACTGGGGAAAGGCAGGCAGAGAATTCCCTGCTAGCACCTTCCCTGTGCCTGGGAAGCAAAAGTGTTCACACTGCTTCGCAGAATCGCGTTTGTGCAGAAAACACTAACACTTGTTCAGAAGGAAAGAAAGCACAGAGCCCCAGATTTTATGTTGCCCTGGAGAGCTTGCAGAGCACTGGGGAAAGGCAGGCAGAGAATTCCCTGCTAGCACCTTCTCTGTGCCTGGGAAGCAAAAGTGTTCACATTGCTTCGCAGAATCGCCTTTGTGCAGAAAACACTAACACTTGTTCAGAAGGAAAGAAAGCACAGAGCCCCAGATTTTATGTTGCCCTGGAGAGCTTGCAGAGCACTGGGGAAAAGCAGGCAGAGAATTCCCTGCTAGCACCTTCTCTGTGCCTGGGAAGCAAAAGTGTTCACATTGCTTCGCAGAATCGCGTTTGTGCAGAAAACACTAACACTTGTTCAGAAGGAAAGAAAGCACAGAGCCCCACATTTTATGTTGCCCTGGAGAGCTTGCAGAGCACTGGGGAAAGGCAGGCAGAGAATTCCCTGCTAGCACCTTCTCTGTGCCTGGGAAGGAGAAGTGTTCACATTGCTTCGCAGAATCGCGTTTCTGCAGAAAACACTAACACTTGTTCAGAAGGAAAGAAAGCACAGAGCCCCAGATTTTATGTTGCCCTGGAGAGCTTGCAGAGCACTGGGGAAAGGCAGGCAGAGAATTCCCTGCTAGCACCTTCCCTGTGCCTGGGAAGCAAAAGTGTTCACATTGCTTCGCAGAATCGCGTTTGTGCAGAAAACACTAACACTTGTTCAGAAGGAAAGAAAGCACAGAGCCCCAGATTTTATGTTGCCCTGGAGAGCTTGCAGAGCACTGGGGAAAGGCAGGCAGAGAATTCCCTGCTAGCACCTTCTCTGTGCCTGGGAAGCACAAGTGTTCACATTGCTTCGCAGAATCGCCTTTGTGCAGAAAACACTAACACTTGTTCAGAAGGAAAGAAAGCACAGAGCCCCAGATTTTATGTTGCCCTGCAGAGCTTGCAGAGCACTGGGGAAAGGCAGGCAGAGAATTCCCTGCTAGCACCTTCTCTGTGCCTGGGAAGCAAAAGTGTTCACATTGCTTCGCAGAATCGCGTTTGTGCAGAAAACACTAACACTTGTTCAGAAGGAAAGAAAGCACAGAGCCCCACATTTTATGTTGCCCTGGAGAGCTTGCAGAGCACTGGGGAAAGGCAGGCAGAGAATTCCCTGCTAGCACCTTCTCTGTGCCTGGGAAGCACAAGTGTTCACATTGCTTCGCAGAATCGCATTTGTGCAGAAAACACTAACACTTGTTCAGAAGGAAAGAAAGCACAGAGCCCCACATTTTATGTTGCCCTGGAGAGCTTGCAGAGCACTGGGGAAAGGCAGGCAGAGAATTCCCTGCTAGCACCTTCTCTGTGCCTGGGAAGCAAAAGTGTTCACATTGCTTCGCAGAATCGCGTTTGTGCAGAAAACACTAACACTTGTTCAGAAGGAAAGAAAGCACAGAGCCCCACATTTTATGTTGCCCTGGAGAGCTTGCAGAGCACTGGGGAAAAGCAGGCAGAGAATTCCCTGCTAGCACCTTCTCTGTGCCTGGGAAGCAAAAGTGTTCACATTGCTTCGCAGAATCGCGTTTGTGCAGAAAACACTAACACTTGTTCAGAAGGAAAGAAAGCACAGAGCCCCAGATTTTATGTTGCCCTGGAGAGCTTGCAGAGCACTGGGGAAAAGCAGGCAGAGAATTCCCTGCTAGCACCTTCTCTGTGCCTGGGAAGCACAAGTGTTCACATTGCTTCGCAGAATCGCCTTTGTGCAGAAAACACTAACACTTGTTCAGAAGGAAAGAAAGCACAGAGCCCCACATTTTATGTTGCCCTGGAGAGCTTGCAGAGCACTGGGGAAAGGCAGGCAGAGAATTCCCTGCTAGCACCTTCTCTGTGCCTGGGAAGCAAAAGTGTTCACATTGCTTCGCAGAATCGCGTTTGTGCAGAAAACACTAACACTTGTTCAGAAGGAAAGAAAGCACAGAGCCCCAGATTTTATGTTGCCCTGGAGAGCTTGCAGAGCACTGGGGAAAGGCAGGCAGAGAATTCCCTGCTAGCACCTTCTCTGTGCCTGGGAAGCAGAAGTGTTCACATTGCTTCGCAGAATCGCGTTTGTGCAGAAAACACTAACACTTGTTCAGAAGGAAAGAAAGCACAGAGCCCCAGATTTTATGTTGCCCTGGAGAGCTTGCAGAGCACTGGGGAAAAGCAGGCAGAGAATTCCCTGCTAGCACCTTCTCTGTGCCTGGGAAGCAAAAGTGTTCACATTGCTTCGCAGAATCGCGTTTGTGCAGAAAACACTAACACTTGTTCAGAAGGAAAGAAAGCACAGAGCCCCAGATTTTATGTTGCCCTGCAGAGCTTGCAGAGCACTGGGGAAAAGCAGGCAGAGAATTCCCTGCTAGCACCTTCTCTGTGCCTGGGAAGCAGAAGTGTTCACATTGCTTCGCAGAATCGCGTTTGTGCAGAAAATACTAACACTTGTTCAGAAGGAAAGAAAGCACAGAGCCCCACATTTTATGTTGCCCTGGAGAGCTTGCAGAGCACTGGGGAAAAGCAGGCAGAGAATTCCCTGCTAGCACCTTCTCTGTGCCTGGGAAGCAAAAGTGTTCACATTGCTTCGCAGAATCGTGTTTGTGCAGAAAACACTAACACTTGTTCAGAAGGAAAGAAAGCACAGAGCCCCAGATTTTATGTTGCCCTGGAGAGCTTGCAGAGCACTGGGGAAAAGCAGGCAGAGAATTCCCTGCTAGCACCTTCTCTGTGCCTGGGAAGCAAAAGTGTTCACATTGCTTCGCAAAATCGTGTTTGTGCAGAAAACACTAACACTTGTTCAGAAGGAAAGAAAGCACAGAGCCCCACATTTTATGTTGCCCTGGAGAGCTTGCAGAGCACTGGGGAAAAGCAGGCAGAGAATTCCCTGCTAGCACCTTCTCTGTGCCTGGGAAGGAGAAGTGTTCACATTGCTTCGCAGAATCGCGTTTCTGCAGAAAACACTAACACATGTTCAGAAGGAAAGAAAGCACAGAGCCCCAGATTTTATGTTGCCCTGGAGAGCTTGCAGAGCACTGGGGAAAAGCAGGCAGAGAATTCCCTGCTAGCACCTTCTCTGTGCCTGGGAAGGAGAAGTGTTCACATTGCTTCGCAGAATCGCGTTTGTGCAGAAAACACTAACACTTGTTCAGAAGGAAAGAAAGCACAGAGCCCCAGATTTTATGTTGCCCTGGAGAGCTTGCAGAGCACTGGGGAAAAGCAGGCAGAGAATTCCCTGCTAGCACCTTCTCTGTGCCTGGGAAGCAAAAGTGTTCACATTGCTTCGCAGAATCGCGTTTGTGCAGAAAACACTAACACTTGTTCAGAAGGAAAGAAAGCACAGAGCCCCAGATTTTATGTTGCCCTGGAGAGCTTGCAGAGCACTGGGGAAAAGCAGGCAGAGAATTCCCTGCTAGCACCTTCTCTGTGCCTGGGAAGCAAAAGTGTTCACATTGCTTCGCAGAATCGCGTTTGTGCAGAAAACACTAACACTTGTTCAGAAGGAAAGAAAGCACAGAGCCCCAGATTTTATGTTGCCCTGGAGAGCTTGCAGAGCACTGGGGAAAGGCAGGCAGAGAATTCCCTGCTAGCACCTTCTCTGTGCCTGGGAAGCACAAGTGTTCACATTGCTTCGCAGAATCGCATTTGTGCAGAAAACACTAACACGTGTTCAGAAGGAAAGAAAGCACAGAGCCCCAGATTTTATGTTGCCCTGCAGAGCTTGCAGAGCACTGGGGAAAGGCAGGCAGAGAATTCCCTGCTAGCACCTTCTCTGTGCCTGGGAAGCAAAAGTGTTCACATTGCTTCGCAGAATCGCGTTTGTGCAGAAAACACTAACACTTGTTCAGAAGGAAAGAAAGCACAGAGCCCCACATTTTATGTTGCCCTGGAGAGCTTGCAGAGCACTGGGGAAAGGCAGGCAGAGAATTCCCTGCTAGCACCTTCTCTGTGCCTGGGAAGCAAAAGTGTTCACATTGCTTCGCAGAATCGCGTTTCTGCAGAAAACACTAACACTTGTTCAGAAGGAAAGAAAGCACAGAGCCCCACATTTTATGTTGCCCTGGAGAGCTTGCAGAGCACTGGGGAAAGGCAGGCAGAGAATTCCCTGCTAGCACCTTCTCTGTGCCTGGGAAGCAAAAGTGTTCACATTGCTTCGCAGAATCGCGTTTGTGCAGAAAACACTAACACTTGTTCAGAAGGAAAGAAAGCACAGAGCCCCAGATTTTATGTTGCCCTGGAGAGCTTGCAGAGCACTGGGGAAAGGCAGGCAGAGAATTCCCTGCTAGCACCTTCTCTGTGCCTGGGAAGCACAAGTGTTCACATTGCTTCGCAGAATCGCCTTTGTGCAGAAAACACTAACACTTGTTCAGAAGGAAAGAAAGCACAGAGCCCCACATTTTATGTTGCCCTGGAGAGCTTGCAGAGCACTGGGGAAAGGCAGGCAGAGAATTCCCTGCTAGCACCTTCTCTGTGCCTGGGAAGCAAAAGTGTTCACATTGCTTCGCAGAATCGCGTTTGTGCAGAAAACACTAACACTTGTTCAGAAGGAAAGAAAGCACAGAGCCCCACATTTTATGTTGCCCTGGAGAGCTTGCAGAGCACTGGGGAAAAGCAGGCAGAGAATTCCCTGCTAGCACCTTCTCTGTGCCTGGGAAGCAAAAGTGTTCACATTGCTTCGCAGAATCGCGTTTGTGCAGAAAACACTAACACTTGTTCAGAAGGAAAGAAAGCACAGAGCCCCACATTTTATGTTGCCCTGGAGAGCTTGCAGAGCACTGGGGAAAAGCAGGCAGAGAATTCCCTGCTAGCACCTTCTCTGTGCCTGGGAAGCAAAAGTGTTCACATTGCTTCGCAGAATCGCGTTTGTGCAGAAAACACTAACACTTGTTCAGAAGGAAAGAAAGCACAGAGCCCCAGATTTTATGTTGCCCTGGAGAGCTTGCAGAGCACTGGGGAAAGGCAGGCAGAGAATTCCCTGCTAGCACCTTCTCTGTGCCTGGGAAGCACAAGTGTTCACATTGCTTCGCAGAATCGCCTTTGTGCAGAAAACACTAACACTTGTTCAGAAGGAAAGAAAGCACAGAGCCCCAGATTTTATGTTGCCCTGGAGAGCTTGCAGAGCACTGGGGAAAGTCAGGCAGAGAATTCCCTGCTAGCACCTTCCCTGTGCCTGGGAAGCACAAGTGTTCACATTGCTTCGCAGAATCGCGTTTGTGCAGAAAACACTAACACTTGTTCAGAAGGAAAGAAAGCACAGAGCCCCACATTTTATGTTGCCCTGGAGAGCTTGCAGAGCACTGGGGAAAGGCAGGCAGAGAATTCCCTGCTAGCACCTTCTCTGTGCCTGGGAAGCAAAAGTGTTCACATTGCTTCGCAGAATCGCGTTTGTGCAGAAAACACTAACACTTGTTCAGAAGGAAAGAAAGCACAGAGCCCCAGATTTTATGTTGCCCTGGAGAGCTTGCAGAGCACTGGGGAAAAGCAGGCAGAGAATTCCCTGCTAGCACCTTCTCTGTGCCTGGGAAGCAAAAGTGTTCACATTGCTTCGCAGAATCGCGTTTGTGCAGAAAACACTAACACTTGTTCAGAAGGAAAGAAAGCACAGAGCCCCAGATTTTATGTTGCCCTGCAGAGCTTGCAGAGCACTGGGGAAAGGCAGGCAGAGAATTCCCTGCTAGCACCTTCTCTGTGCCTGGGAAGGAGAAGTGTTCACATTGCTTCGCAGAATCGCGTTTGTGCAGAAAACACTAACACTTGTTCAGAAGGAAAGAAAGCACAGAGCCCCAGATTTTATGTTGCCCTGGAGAGCTTGCAGAGCACTGGGGAAAGGCAGGCAGAGAATTCCCTGCTAGCACCTTCTCTGTGCCTGGGAAGCAAAAGTGTTCACATTGCTTCGCAGAATCGCCTTTGTGCAGAAAACACTAACACTTGTTCAGAAGGAAAGAAAGCACAGAGCCCCAGATTTTATGTTGCCCTGGAGAGCTTGCAGAGCACTGGGGAAAGGCAGGCAGAGAATTCCCTGCTAGCACCTTCTCTGTGCCTGGGAAGCAAAAGTGTTCACATTGCTTCGCAGAATCGTGTTTGTGCAGAAAACACTAACACTTGTTCAGAAGGAAAGAAAGCACAGAGCCCCAGATTTTATGTTGCCCTGGAGAGCTTGCAGAGCACTGGGGAAAGGCAGGCAGAGAATTCCCTGCTAGCACCTTCTCTGTGCCTGGGAAGCACAAGTGTTCACATTGCTTCGCAGAATCGCCTTTGTGCAGAAAACACTAACACTTGTTCAGAAGGAAAGAAAGCACAGAGCCCCAGATTTTATGTTGCCCTGGAGAGCTTGCAGAGCACTGGGGAAAGGCAGGCAGAGAATTCCCTGCTAGCACCTTCTCTGTGCCTGGGAAGCAAAAGTGTTCACATTGCTTCGCAGAATCGCGTTTGTGCAGAAAACACTAACACTTGTTCAGAAGGAAAGAAAGCACAGAGCCCCAGATTTTATGTTGCCCTGGAGAGCTTGCAGAGCACTGGGGAAAAGCAGGCAGAGAATTCCCTGCTAGCACCTTCTCTGTGCCTGGGAAGCAAAAGTGTTCACATTGCTTCGCAGAATCGCGTTTGTGCAGAAAACACTAACACTTGTTCAGAAGGAAAGAAAGCACAGAGCCCCAGATTTTATGTTGCCCTGGAGAGCTTGCAGAGCACTGGGGAAAAGCAGGCAGAGAATTCCCTGCTAGCACCTTCTCTGTGCCTGGGAAGCAAAAGTGTTCACATTGCTTCGCAGAATCGCGTTTGTGCAGAAAACACTAACACTTGTTCAGAAGGAAAGAAAGCACAGAGCCCCACATTTTATGTTGCCCTGGAGAGCTTGCAGAGCACTGGGGAAAAGCAGGCAGAGAATTCCCTGCTAGCACCTTCTCTGTGCCTGGGAAGCAAAAGTGTTCACATTGCTTCGCAGAATCGCGTTTGTGCAGAAAACACTAACACTTGTTCAGAAGGAAAGAAAGCACAGAGCCCCAGATTTTATGTTGCCCTGGAGAGCTTGCAGAGCACTGGGGAAAGGCAGGCAGAGAATTCCCTGCTAGCACCTTCTCTGTGCCTGGGAAGCACAAGTGTTCACATTGCTTCGCAGAATCGCATTTGTGCAGAAAACACTAACACTTGTTCAGAAGGAAAGAAAGCACAGAGCCCCAGATTTTATGTTGCCCTGGAGAGCTTGCAGAGCACTGGGGAAAGGCAGGCAGAGAATTCCCTGCTAGCACCTTCCCTGTGCCTGGGAAGCAAAAGTGTTCACATTGCTTCGCAGAATCGCGTTTGTGCAGAAAACACTAACACTTGTTCAGAAGGAAAGAAAGCACAGAGCCCCACATTTTATGTTGCCCTGGAGAGCTTGCAGAGCACTGGGGAAAAGCAGGCAGAGAATTCCCTGCTAGCACCTTCTCTGTGCCTGGGAAGCAAAAGTGTTCACATTGCTTCGCAGAATCGCGTTTGTGCAGAAAACACTAACACTTGTTCAGAAGGAAAGAAAGCACAGAGCCCCACATTTTATGTTGCCCTGCAGAGCTTGCAGAGCACTGGGGAAAAGCAGGCAGAGAATTCCCTGCTAGCACCTTCTCTGTGCCTGGGAAGCACAAGTGTTCACATTGCTTCGCAGAATCGCGTTTGTGCAGAAAACACTAACACTTGTTCAGAAGGAAAGAAAGCACAGAGCCCCACATTTTATGTTGCCCTGGAGAGCTTGCAGAGCACTGGGGAAAGGCAGGCAGAGAATTCCCTGCTAGCACCTTCCCTGTGCCTGGGAAGCAAAAGTGTTCACACTGCTTCGCAGAATCGCGTTTGTGCAGAAAACACTAACACTTGTTCAGAAGGAAAGAAAGCACAGAGCCCCAGATTTTATGTTGCCCTGGAGAGCTTGCAGAGCACTGGGGAAAGGCAGGCAGAGAATTCCCTGCTAGCACCTTCTCTGTGCCTGGGAAGCAAAAGTGTTCACATTGCTTCGCAGAATCGCCTTTGTGCAGAAAACACTAACACTTGTTCAGAAGGAAAGAAAGCACAGAGCCCCACATTTTATGTTGCCCTGGAGAGCTTGCAGAGCACTGGGGAAAAGCAGGCAGAGAATTCCCTGCTAGCACCTTCTCTGTGCCTGGGAAGCAAAAGTGTTCACATTGCTTCGCAGAATCGCGTTTGTGCAGAAAACACTAACACTTGTTCAGAAGGAAAGAAAGCACAGAGCCCCAGATTTTATGTTGCCCTGGAGAGCTTGCAGAGCACTGGGGAAAGGCAGGCAGAGAATTCCCTGCTAGCACCTTCTCTGTGCCTGGGAAGGAGAAGTGTTCACATTGCTTCGCAGAATCGCGTTTGTGCAGAAAACACTAACACTTGTTCAGAAGGAAAGAAAGCACAGAGCCCCAGATTTTATGTTGCCCTGGAGAGCTTGCAGAGCACTGGGGAAAGGCAGGCAGAGAATTCCCTGCTAGCACCTTCCCTGTGCCTGGGAAGCAAAAGTGTTCACATTGCTTCGCAGAATCGCGTTTGTGCAGAAAACACTAACACTTGTTCAGAAGGAAAGAAAGCACAGAGCCCCACATTTTATGTTGCCCTGGAGAGCTTGCAGAGCACTGGGGAAAAGCAGGCAGAGAATTCCCTGCTAGCACCTTCTCTGTGCCTGGGAAGCAAAAGTGTTCACATTGCTTCGCAGAATCGCGTTTGTGCAGAAAACACTAACACTTGTTCAGAAGGAAAGAAAGCACAGAGCCCCACATTTTATGTTGCCCTGGAGAGCTTGCAGAGCACTGGGGAAAGGCAGGCAGAGAATTCCCTGCTAGCACCTTCTCTGTGCCTGGGAAGCAAAAGTGTTCACATTGCTTCGCAGAATCGCGTTTCTGCAGAAAACACTAACACTTGTTCAGAAGGAAAGAAAGCACAGAGCCCCAGATTTTATGTTGCCCTGGAGAGCTTGCAGAGCACTGGGGAAAGGCAGGCAGAGAATTCCCTGCTAGCACCTTCTCTGTGCCTGGGAAGCACAAGTGTTCACATTGCTTCGCAGAATCGCCTTTGTGCAGAAAACACTAACACTTGTTCAGAAGGAAAGAAAGCACAGAGCCCCAGATTTTATGTTGCCCTGGAGAGCTTGCAGAGCACTGGGGAAAGGCAGGCAGAGAATTCCCTGCTAGCACCTTCTCTGTGCCTGGGAAGCACAAGTGTTCACATTGCTTCGCAGAATCGCCTTTGTGCAGAAAACACTAACACTTGTTCAGAAGGAAAGAAAGCACAGAGCCCCACATTTTATGTTGCCCTGGAGAGCTTGCAGAGCACTGGGGAAAGGCAGGCAGAGAATTCCCTGCTAGCACCTTCTCTGTGCCTGGGAAGCAAAAGTGTTCACATTGCTTCGCAGAATCGCGTTTGTGCAGAAAACACTAACACTTGTTCAGAAGGAAAGAAAGCACAGAGCCCCACATTTTATGTTGCCCTGGAGAGCTTGCAGAGCACTGGGGAAAAGCAGGCAGAGAATTCCCTGCTAGCACCTTCTCTGTGCCTGGGAAGCAAAAGTGTTCACATTGCTTCGCAGAATCGCGTTTGTGCAGAAAACACTAACACTTGTTCAGAAGGAAAGAAAGCACAGAGCCCCACATTTTATGTTGCCCTGGAGAGCTTGCAGAGCACTGGGGAAAGGCAGGCAGAGAATTCCCTGCTAGCACCTTCTCTGTGCCTGGGAAGCACAAGTGTTCACATTGCTTCGCAGAATCGCCTTTGTGCAGAAAACACTAACACTTGTTCAGAAGGAAAGAAAGCACAGAGCCCCAGATTTTATGTTGCCCTGGAGAGCTTGCAGAGCACTGGGGAAAGGCAGGCAGAGAATTCCCTGCTAGCACCTTCCCTGTGCCTGGGAAGCACAAGTGTTCACATTGCTTCGCAGAATCGCGTTTGTGCAGAAAACACTAACACTTGTTCAGAAGGAAAGAAAGCACAGAGCCCCAGATTTTATGTTGCCCTGGAGAGCTTGCAGAGCACTGGGGAAAGGCAGGCAGAGAATTCCCTGCTAGCACCTTCTCTGTGCCTGGGAAGCAAAAGTGTTCACATTGCTTCGCAGAATCGCGTTTGTGCAGAAAACACTAACACTTGTTCAGAAGGAAAGAAAGCACAGAGCCCCAGATTTTATGTTGCCCTGGAGAGCTTGCAGAGCACTGGGGAAAGGCAGGCAGAGAATTCCCTGCTAGCACCTTCTCTGTGCCTGGGAAGCAAAAGTGTTCACATTGCTTCGCAGAATCGCCTTTGTGCAGAAAACACTAACACTTGTTCAGAAGGAAAGAAAGCACAGAGCCCCAGATTTTATGTTGCCCTGCAGAGCTTGCAGAGCACTGGGGAAAAGCAGGCAGAGAATTCCCTGCTAGCACCTTCTCTGTGCCTGGGAAGCAAAAGTGTTCACATTGCTTCGCAGAATCGCGTTTGTGCAGAAAACACTAACACTTGTTCAGAAGGAAAGAAAGCACAGAGCCCCAGATTTTATGTTGCCCTGGAGAGCTTGCAGAGCACTGGGGAAAGGCAGGCAGAGAATTCCCTGCTAGCACCTTCTCTGTGCCTGGGAAGGAGAAGTGTTCACATTGCTTCGCAGAATCGCGTTTGTGCAGAAAACACTAACACTTGTTCAGAAGGAAAGAAAGCACAGAGCCCCAGATTTTATGTTGCCCTGGAGAGCTTGCAGAGCACTGGGGAAAGGCAGGCAGAGAATTCCCTGCTAGCACCTTCTCTGTGCCTGGGAAGCAAAAGTGTTCACATTGCTTCGCAGAATCGCCTTTGTGCAGAAAACACTAACACTTGTTCAGAAGGAAAGAAAGCACAGAGCCCCAGATTTTATGTTGCCCTGCAGAGCTTGCAGAGCACTGGGGAAAGGCAGGCAGAGAATTCCCTGCTAGCACCTTCTCTGTGCCTGGGAAGCAAAAGTGTTCACATTGCTTCGCAGAATCGTGTTTGTGCAGAAAACACTAACACTTGTTCAGAAGGAAAGAAAGCACAGAGCCCCAGATTTTATGTTGCCCTGGAGAGCTTGCAGAGCACTGGGGAAAGGCAGGCAGAGAATTCCCTGCTAGCACCTTCTCTGTGCCTGGGAAGCACAAGTGTTCACATTGCTTCGCAGAATCGCCTTTGTGCAGAAAACACTAACACTTGTTCAGAAGGAAAGAAAGCACAGAGCCCCAGATTTTATGTTGCCCTGGAGAGCTTGCAGAGCACTGGGGAAAGGCAGGCAGAGAATTCCCTGCTAGCACCTTCTCTGTGCCTGGGAAGCAAAAGTGTTCACATTGCTTCGCAGAATCGCGTTTGTGCAGAAAACACTAACACTTGTTCAGAAGGAAAGAAAGCACAGAGCCCCACATTTTATGTTGCCCTGGAGAGCTTGCAGAGCACTGGGGAAAAGCAGGCAGAGAATTCCCTGCTAGCACCTTCTCTGTGCCTGGGAAGCAAAAGTGTTCACATTGCTTCGCAGAATCGCCTTTGTGCAGAAAACACTAACACTTGTTCAGAAGGAAAGAAAGCACAGAGCCCCAGATTTTATGTTGCCCTGGAGAGCTTGCAGAGCACTGGGGAAAAGCAGGCAGAGAATTCCCTGCTAGCACCTTCTCTGTGCCTGGGAAGCAAAAGTGTTCACATTGCTTCGCAGAATCGCGTTTGTGCAGAAAACACTAACACTTGTTCAGAAGGAAAGAAAGCACAGAGCCCCACATTTTATGTTGCCCTGGAGAGCTTGCAGAGCACTGGGGAAAAGCAGGCAGAGAATTCCCTGCTAGCACCTTCTCTGTGCCTGGGAAGCAAAAGTGTTCACATTGCTTCGCAGAATCGCGTTTGTGCAGAAAACACTAACACTTGTTCAGAAGGAAAGAAAGCACAGAGCCCCAGATTTTATGTTGCCCTGGAGAGCTTGCAGAGCACTGGGGAAAGGCAGGCAGAGAATTCCCTGCTAGCACCTTCTCTGTGCCTGGGAAGCACAAGTGTTCACATTGCTTCGCAGAATCGCATTTGTGCAGAAAACACTAACACTTGTTCAGAAGGAAAGAAAGCACAGAGCCCCAGATTTTATGTTGCCCTGGAGAGCTTGCAGAGCACTGGGGAAAGGCAGGCAGAGAATTCCCTGCTAGCACCTTCCCTGTGCCTGGGAAGCAAAAGTGTTCACATTGCTTCGCAGAATCGCGTTTGTGCAGAAAACACTAACACTTGTTCAGAAGGAAAGAAAGCACAGAGCCCCACATTTTATGTTGCCCTGGAGAGCTTGCAGAGCACTGGGGAAAAGCAGGCAGAGAATTCCCTGCTAGCACCTTCTCTGTGCCTGGGAAGCAAAAGTGTTCACATTGCTTCGCAGAATCGCGTTTGTGCAGAAAACACTAACACTTGTTCAGAAGGAAAGAAAGCACAGAGCCCCAGATTTTATGTTGCCCTGCAGAGCTTGCAGAGCACTGGGGAAAGGCAGGCAGAGAATTCCCTGCTAGCACCTTCCCTGTGCCTGGGAAGCAAAAGTGTTCACATTGCTTCGCAGAATCGCGTTTGTGCAGAAAACACTAACACTTGTTCAGAAGGAAAGAAAGCACAGAGCCCCACATTTTATGTTGCCCTGGAGAGCTTGCAGAGCACTGGGGAAAGTCAGGCAGAGAATTCCCTGCTAGCACCTTCTCTGTGCCTGGGAAGCACAAGTGTTCACATTGCTTCGCAGAATCGCGTTTGTGCAGAAAACACTAACACTTGTTCAGAAGGAAAGAAAGCACAGAGCCCCAGATTTTATGTTGCCCTGGAGAGCTTGCAGAGCACTGGGGAAAAGCAGGCAGAGAATTCCCTGCTAGCACCTTCTCTGTGCCTGGGAAGCACAAGTGTTCACATTGCTTCGCAGAATCGCGTTTGTGCAGAAAACACTAACACTTGTTCAGAAGGAAAGAAAGCACAGAGCCCCACATTTTATGTTGCCCTGGAGAGCTTGCAGAGCACTGGGGAAAGGCAGGCAGAGAATTCCCTGCTAGCACCTTCCCTGTGCCTGGGAAGCAAAAGTGTTCACACTGCTTCGCAGAATCGCGTTTGTGCAGAAAACACTAACACTTGTTCAGAAGGAAAGAAAGCACAGAGCCCCAGATTTTATGTTGCCCTGGAGAGCTTGCAGAGCACTGGGGAAAGGCAGGCAGAGAATTCCCTGCTAGCACCTTCTCTGTGCCTGGGAAGCAAAAGTGTTCACATTGCTTCGCAGAATCGCCTTTGTGCAGAAAACACTAACACTTGTTCAGAAGGAAAGAAAGCACAGAGCCCCAGATTTTATGTTGCCCTGGAGAGCTTGCAGAGCACTGGGGAAAAGCAGGCAGAGAATTCCCTGCTAGCACCTTCTCTGTGCCTGGGAAGCAAAAGTGTTCACATTGCTTCGCAGAATCGCGTTTGTGCAGAAAACACTAACACTTGTTCAGAAGGAAAGAAAGCACAGAGCCCCAGATTTTATGTTGCCCTGGAGAGCTTGCAGAGCACTGGGGAAAGGCAGGCAGAGAATTCCCTGCTAGCACCTTCTCTGTGCCTGGGAAGGAGAAGTGTTCACATTGCTTCGCAGAATCGCGTTTGTGCAGAAAACACTAACACTTGTTCAGAAGGAAAGAAAGCACAGAGCCCCAGATTTTATGTTGCCCTGGAGAGCTTGCAGAGCACTGGGGAAAGGCAGGCAGAGAATTCCCTGCTAGCACCTTCCCTGTGCCTGGGAAGCAAAAGTGTTCACATTGCTTCGCAGAATCGCGTTTGTGCAGAAAACACTAACACTTGTTCAGAAGGAAAGAAAGCACAGAGCCCCAGATTTTATGTTGCCCTGGAGAGCTTGCAGAGCACTGGGGAAAGGCAGGCAGAGAATTCCCTGCTAGCACCTTCTCTGTGCCTGGGAAGCACAAGTGTTCACATTGCTTCGCAGAATCGCCTTTGTGCAGAAAACACTAACACTTGTTCAGAAGGAAAGAAAGCACAGAGCCCCAGATTTTATGTTGCCCTGCAGAGCTTGCAGAGCACTGGGGAAAGGCAGGCAGAGAATTCCCTGCTAGCACCTTCTCTGTGCCTGGGAAGCAAAAGTGTTCACATTGCTTCGCAGAATCGCGTTTGTGCAGAAAACACTAACACTTGTTCAGAAGGAAAGAAAGCACAGAGCCCCACATTTTATGTTGCCCTGGAGAGCTTGCAGAGCACTGGGGAAAGGCAGGCAGAGAATTCCCTGCTAGCACCTTCTCTGTGCCTGGGAAGCACAAGTGTTCACATTGCTTCGCAGAATCGCATTTGTGCAGAAAACACTAACACTTGTTCAGAAGGAAAGAAAGCACAGAGCCCCACATTTTATGTTGCCCTGGAGAGCTTGCAGAGCACTGGGGAAAGGCAGGCAGAGAATTCCCTGCTAGCACCTTCTCTGTGCCTGGGAAGCAAAAGTGTTCACATTGCTTCGCAGAATCGCGTTTGTGCAGAAAACACTAACACTTGTTCAGAAGGAAAGAAAGCACAGAGCCCCACATTTTATGTTGCCCTGGAGAGCTTGCAGAGCACTGGGGAAAAGCAGGCAGAGAATTCCCTGCTAGCACCTTCTCTGTGCCTGGGAAGCAAAAGTGTTCACATTGCTTCGCAGAATCGCGTTTGTGCAGAAAACACTAACACTTGTTCAGAAGGAAAGAAAGCACAGAGCCCCAGATTTTATGTTGCCCTGGAGAGCTTGCAGAGCACTGGGGAAAAGCAGGCAGAGAATTCCCTGCTAGCACCTTCTCTGTGCCTGGGAAGCACAAGTGTTCACATTGCTTCGCAGAATCGCCTTTGTGCAGAAAACACTAACACTTGTTCAGAAGGAAAGAAAGCACAGAGCCCCACATTTTATGTTGCCCTGGAGAGCTTGCAGAGCACTGGGGAAAGGCAGGCAGAGAATTCCCTGCTAGCACCTTCTCTGTGCCTGGGAAGCAAAAGTGTTCACATTGCTTCGCAGAATCGCGTTTGTGCAGAAAACACTAACACTTGTTCAGAAGGAAAGAAAGCACAGAGCCCCAGATTTTATGTTGCCCTGGAGAGCTTGCAGAGCACTGGGGAAAGGCAGGCAGAGAATTCCCTGCTAGCACCTTCTCTGTGCCTGGGAAGCACAAGTGTTCACATTGCTTCGCAGAATCGCCTTTGTGCAGAAAACACTAACACTTGTTCAGAAGGAAAGAAAGCACAGAGCCCCACATTTTATGTTGCCCTGGAGAGCTTGCAGAGCACTGGGGAAAGGCAGGCAGAGAATTCCCTGCTAGCACCTTCTCTGTGCCTGGGAAGCAGAAGTGTTCACATTGCTTCGCAGAATCGCGTTTGTGCAGAAAACACTAACACTTGTTCAGAAGGAAAGAAAGCACAGAGCCCCAGATTTTATGTTGCCCTGGAGAGCTTGCAGAGCACTGGGGAAAAGCAGGCAGAGAATTCCCTGCTAGCACCTTCTCTGTGCCTGGGAAGCAAAAGTGTTCACATTGCTTCGCAGAATCGCGTTTGTGCAGAAAACACTAACACTTGTTCAGAAGGAAAGAAAGCACAGAGCCCCAGATTTTATGTTGCCCTGGAGAGCTTGCAGAGCACTGGGGAAAGGCAGGCAGAGAATTCCCTGCTAGCACCTTCTCTGTGCCTGGGAAGCAAAAGTGTTCACATTGCTTCGCAGAATCGCGTTTGTGCAGAAAACACTAACACTTGTTCAGAAGGAAAGAAAGCACAGAGCCCCACATTTTATGTTGCCCTGGAGAGCTTGCAGAGCACTGGGGAAAAGCAGGCAGAGAATTCCCTGCTAGCACCTTCTCTGTGCCTGGGAAGCAAAAGTGTTCACATTGCTTCGCAGAATCGCGTTTGTGCAGAAAACACTAACACTTGTTCAGAAGGAAAGAAAGCACAGAGCCCCAGATTTTATGTTGCCCTGGAGAGCTTGCAGAGCACTGGGGAAAGGCAGGCAGAGAATTCCCTGCTAGCACCTTCTCTGTGCCTGGGAAGCAGAAGTGTTCACATTGCTTCGCAGAATCGCGTTTGTGCAGAAAACACTAACACTTGTTCAGAAGGAAAGAAAGCACAGAGCCCCAGATTTTATGTTGCCCTGGAGAGCTTGCAGAGCACTGGGGAAAAGCAGGCAGAGAATTCCCTGCTAGCACCTTCTCTGTGCCTGGGAAGCAAAAGTGTTCACATTGCTTCGCAGAATCGCGTTTGTGCAGAAAACACTAACACTTGTTCAGAAGGAAAGAAAGCACAGAGCCCCAGATTTTATGTTGCCCTGGAGAGCTTGCAGAGCACTGGGGAAAGGCAGGCAGAGAATTCCCTGCTAGCACCTTCTCTGTGCCTGGGAAGCACAAGTGTTCACATTGCTTCGCAGAATCGCGTTTGTGCAGAAAACACTAACACTTGTTCAGAAGGAAAGAAAGCACAGAGCCCCAGATTTTATGTTGCCCTGGAGAGCTTGCAGAGCACTGGGGAAAGGCAGGCAGAGAATTCCCTGCTAGCACCTTCTCTGTGCCTGGGAAGCAAAAGTGTTCACATTGCTTCGCAGAATCGCGTTTGTGCAGAAAACACTAACACTTGTTCAGAAGGAAAGAAAGCACAGAGCCCCACATTTTATGTTGCCCTGGAGAGCTTGCAGAGCACTGGGGAAAAGCAGGCAGAGAATTCCCTGCTAGCACCTTCTCTGTGCCTGGGAAGCAAAAGTGTTCACATTGCTTCGCAGAATCGCGTTTGTGCAGAAAACACTAACACTTGTTCAGAAGGAAAGAAAGCACAGAGCCCCAGATTTTATGTTGCCCTGGAGAGCTTGCAGAGCACTGGGGAAAGGCAGGCAGAGAATTCCCTGCTAGCACCTTCTCTGTGCCTGGGAAGCAGAAGTGTTCACATTGCTTCGCAGAATCGCGTTTGTGCAGAAAACACTAACACTTGTTCAGAAGGAAAGAAAGCACAGAGCCCCAGATTTTATGTTGCCCTGGAGAGCTTGCAGAGCACTGGGAAAAGCAGGCAGAGAATTCCCTGCTAGCACCTTCTCTGTGCCTGGGAAGCAAAAGTGTTCACATTGCTTCGCAGAATCGCGTTTGTGCAGAAAACACTAACACTTGTTCAGAAGGAAAGAAAGCACAGAGCCCCAGATTTTATGTTGCCCTGGAGAGCTTGCAGAGCACTGGGGAAAGGCAGGCAGAGAATTCCCTGCTAGCACCTTCTCTGTGCCTGGGAAGCACAAGTGTTCACATTGCTTCGCAGAATCGCCTTTGTGCAGAAAACACTAACACTTGTTCAGAAGGAAAGAAAGCACAGAGCCCCAGATTTTATGTTGCCCTGCAGAGCTTGCAGAGCACTGGGGAAAGGCAGGCAGAGAATTCCCTGCTAGCACCTTCTCTGTGCCTGGGAAGCAAAAGTGTTCACATTGCTTCGCAGAATCGCGTTTGTGCAGAAAACACTAACACTTGTTCAGAAGGAAAGAAAGCACAGAGCCCCACATTTTATGTTGCCCTGGAGAGCTTGCAGAGCACTGGGGAAAGGCAGGCAGAGAATTCCCTGCTAGCACCTTCTCTGTGCCTGGGAAGCACAAGTGTTCACATTGCTTCGCAGAATCGCATTTGTGCAGAAAACACTAACACTTGTTCAGAAGGAAAGAAAGCACAGAGCCCCACATTTTATGTTGCCCTGGAGAGCTTGCAGAGCACTGGGGAAAGGCAGGCAGAGAATTCCCTGCTAGCACCTTCTCTGTGCCTGGGAAGCAAAAGTGTTCACATTGCTTCGCAGAATCGCGTTTGTGCAGAAAACACTAACACTTGTTCAGAAGGAAAGAAAGCACAGAGCCCCACATTTTATGTTGCCCTGGAGAGCTTGCAGAGCACTGGGGAAAAGCAGGCAGAGAATTCCCCTGCTAGCACCTTCTCTGTGCCTGGGAAGCAAAAGTGTTCACATTGCTTCGCAGAATCGCGTTTGTGCAGAAAACACTAACACTTGTTCAGAAGGAAAGAAAGCACAGAGCCCCACATTTTATGTTGCCCTGGAGAGCTTGCAGAGCACTGGGGAAAAGCAGGCAGAGAATTCCCTGCTAGCACCTTCTCTGTGCCTGGGAAGCAAAAGTGTTCACATTGCTTCGCAGAATCGCGTTTGTGCAGAAAACACTAACACTTGTTCAGAAGGAAAGAAAGCACAGAGCCCCACATTTTATGTTGCCCTGGAGAGCTTGCAGAGCACTGGGGAAAGGCAGGCAGAGAATTCCCTGCTAGCACCTTCTCTGTGCCTGGGAAGCACAAGTGTTCACATTGCTTCGCAGAATCGCCTTTGTGCAGAAAACACTAACACTTGTTCAGAAGGAAAGAAAGCACAGAGCCCCAGATTTTATGTTGCCCTGGAGAGCTTGCAGAGCACTGGGGAAAGGCAGGCAGAGAATTCCCTGCTAGCACCTTCCCTGTGCCTGGGAAGCACAAGTGTTCACATTGCTTCGCAGAATCGCGTTTGTGCAGAAAACACTAACACTTGTTCAGAAGGAAAGAAAGCACAGAGCCCCAGATTTTATGTTGCCCTGGAGAGCTTGCAGAGCACTGGGGAAAGGCAGGCAGAGAATTCCCTGCTAGCACCTTCTCTGTGCCTGGGAAGCAAAAGTGTTCACATTGCTTCGCAGAATCGCGTTTGTGCAGAAAACACTAACACTTGTTCAGAAGGAAAGAAAGCACAGAGCCCCAGATTTTATGTTGCCCTGGAGAGCTTGCAGAGCACTGGGGAAAGGCAGGCAGAGAATTCCCTGCTAGCACCTTCTCTGTGCCTGGGAAGCAAAAGTGTTCACATTGCTTCGCAGAATCGCCTTTGTGCAGAAAACACTAACACTTGTTCAGAAGGAAAGAAAGCACAGAGCCCCAGATTTTATGTTGCCCTGCAGAGCTTGCAGAGCACTGGGGAAAAGCAGGCAGAGAATTCCCTGCTAGCACCTTCT